>CM029364.1:2719719-2910366 GCA_017140985.1 Hormaphis cornu | reverse complement strand
ATAAAGAATCATTAAAATTTGATGAAATTAATTTTTTAATACACTTTGTATCATCAACAGTATTATCATCTATAATGCCTGTATTCATTTGTTTCACTAAAATATGCAATTTGTAATAATATAGTACTAATACCCAGTTGATTAATTATTTAATTATAAATGATTATAAAACAACATAATTATTACAAACCTGATGTTCTGTTGTTAAACTTATAAATTGTTAAGTTATTATATTTCAGTTGATCTATGGAATCACCATTATATTTTTCTGAGTTAAAATGATTAATTGAACTTTCAGTTAAATTATTTTGTTTTGATGAGTAACATTCCATTAAAACATTTTCTTTGGGTGTATGAAATGAGCACGACACATTTTTTTGTGATACACCTAAAACAAAAATAATATGAATAAAACAATAATTTTATTACAAGACAATTTTTTTTAATATTCACTTAACATTAATTTTTACATTTCAATTTTACATTGTATTAGTTATAATGTAACAAAATTATTTAAAACTTAACTCATTTGTTATTAAGATATTAATTACAGATGTTTCTTTAGAAATAATAATAGATTTTTCAGAAACAGAATGACATATTGAACTACATTTTTTTTAATTAAATACATGTAATGAGTCTTACTTTTTATCAAGTATGGACTGTTTGTGTGTTCTTTTATCATAGACGCAACATTTAAGTTAGTATTTATTCTCATATTTTCTTGTGTGGGAGGTTCAATATCTGAAACCAAACATCTAAAATGATTAAGAAAATTTAGCCTATATAAAAAAGTGTTATGCTGGTATTACCATATTCTTCATGATCCCATCCGGATAGAGTATCAACACCTACGTAGACATCTTTAAGAATATTTAAAATGTTTGGTTCAATGTGATCATTTCTTTTCAAGTCTATGCAATTTTTGTGCTTTGGATTAATTATAACTGGTTTGAAAATTGGTACATGGTTTGCAGATTTAACAATATACTTTGCGTCATTGTCAATAAGCATTTTTAATAAAGTAGCTTCCAAATTCTTTTGATCAAGTAATTTTTGACGAACTTTTTTGGCTTTAGTATTAAAAGCAAAATGTTTGATTTTAGAAGTCAATATTTTATTAGTTTCTTTATTAAAATGAAAAAACATTTTACAAAGACACTTAGAATCATGTTGTAAACCTGGAAAAATAAATTAAACAAACTAAAAAGAAAATTATTTAGAACTATTGGATAGTAATATTAAACTGTGTAGTAACTGTTCCTTATCAATTTATAAATTAATAAAACAAATCTTATACTTAATAATAATTTAAAGTATCTTACTTTTTGATTTTTTTGGAGAGTTCTTATCGTCAAATTTTAAATAATCATTTTCAGTTAAATTTCTATTTATCATTTCACCAACACAAGTGACAGATTTTCGTTTCCTTGCCTTTTTAAAAACTGTAGAGAGACTTTGATTAGTCGTTAAATTAGAGCTTGTGCTATTGTGAAGTACAAAGCAATTACTTTTTTCATCTTTAGTCTTATTTTGTTTATGAAATGCATGATTTTGAATTAATTTGTCTAAAAGAAAAAAAATTATTTAACTCAGTTTCAGTAAAAAATATTTCAAATTTGACATAAAAAATTACTTATAAGACACTTAAGATTGTTTCATAAATTCTAACCTGAAATATTATTTTCAAACTTAGGAATCTGAACATTATTTGGTTCATACATTTTTTTTGACATTTTAGGAGACATTTTAGAATCAGAATACAAATTAAAATTTCCATTTATGTTTTCATTAATATGTCCAATGCTTTGATACATTTTGCATTCTCCGTCTACCAACAAAAAAAAATTACAAAAAAAAAAAACATTGTAATAACAATAAATTTTTTGATACGCTCCGAATCTAAAAAAAGGATTATTACGACTATACAACAATTCTAAACATACCTGTAGTTTCTAATGGCAATTTTTCAGATTCAACCAATTTATCTGAATCATTACTGTTTTCTGATAGAGTATTATTATAATTTATTTTTATCTCTAGACTATCATTAATAACATCTGGTATTTTTGAAATATCAGTTTTAGCTTCATATACAAAAGGTAAATTTCCATTTAGATTAAATTTTTCATTTGGTACATCAAAAATGCTCAGAAAATTATTTTCAACACCTTTTAAAAATAAATACAAATTGTTTACCTAAAATGAAAAAATTACACTTAATTAATGATCTAGAAATACTTACTTGATAGTTCTGATTGAACTAATTCATTAGTATTTGTATCCTCCGAGAATAAAGAATCATTACAACCAGATGAAAGTAATTTTTCATTACACTGTGTATTACCAACAGTAGTATCATTGATCATACATGACGTGTTCATTTGTTTTACTAAAAATGACATTTATAATTAGTATTAAGTACCTAACCTAGTTGATTACAATATTTAACTATAAATTATTCTAAAACAAGATAATTAAAACATCAAAACCTGAGATTACGTTGTTAAACTTACACATTGTTAAGCTATTGGTTTCAGGTTTACCTTTGGATTCATCATTAGATTTTTCAGAGTCTAATTGACTAATAATTGAACTTTCAGTTAAATTATTTTGTTTTGTTGAATAACAATCCATTAGTAAATTTTCTTTGGGTGTATGGAAAGTGTAGGACTCATTTTTTTGTAATACATCTAAAAAGAAAATTATATGAACAAAACAATAATTTTATTACATGATGAAGATTTGTAATATTTGCTGATTATATTTTTTTTTTTTACATTTTACTATTTCTAAATTAAAAAATTATACCAAACCTGATTCATTTTTGTTTAAGTCATTTGTTTTTAAGTTATTAATTACAGATGTTTCTTTAGGAGTACTAATAGATTTTTCAGAACCAAATTGATCAATTGAACTTCTATGAAAAGTGTTATTTTTTAAATCAATGTTACTTTCTATCAATGTTTTTTTTTGAGGAACATCCAAAATATTTGACAAATTATTTTTTGACACACCTAAAACAAAAATTTACATCAAACTCTGCATACAAAAATTATGTAAAGTGTGTAGCATGTAAAAGTTGCTAAAGAAGTAATACCAGTGGCTGTTTTTGGTGGGACACTAATTTAGATGTTAGAGTTTGAAATGTTAGGCATAGTGAATTTGTGTACAATCATAAATCATAGCGCAAGAAAATTACAATTCTAAGCTAATACGAGCCCAAAACCCACGCTTGTATTCTCAACTGTGCAGTGCACACAGGTCACCCACCTAAATAGGAAAGAATCAGATAGTATCAGTTTGATATCAATTTGCACTATATAGTGATTGCACGTAGGGTCCCAAATTCAAATCCAAATTCTGCAAATAAACTTTAAGCTAAATATTTTGAAAACAATTACAGTGATTTAAATACACCATAAATTCTAAATTTGTAAATACTGTAATTAAATTTTTAGTGTGTTTAGTAAGTGTAAAAATTGTAACTTATTTTTAAATTTGCTGCCAAAACAATAAGGATAAAAAATAAAATAACAAAATAATTTAAAATGTATAAATAAATTTAGCCAAAATTTGTCATATCTATTTTTTTTTTTTTTTTTTTTTTTTAACAAATTTTAAGTTAGTATAAAAAAAGTATAAGTGTTATATGATACAATGAGTAGATTCATTGACATTTTACAAATGATTGAATATTAAAATACCAATAATGTAATAATTCTAAATAATTATCAGAAATACATAACATTTTCCTAAAAACCTTAGCAAATTAAGGTTTAATTAATTAATTAATTTTGGTATTAGAATTAAAACAAAAATATACGAGGAAAATATTTGAATTTTTAAGTTTTTCTTAGAGCATAATCTTTGTAGTTTAAGCTATAGAGTACCAGAATATTTCTGAGTTAAAAACTACCTGTTAATTGGTACGATTGTTGTATTCAAGCAATAAAACTTCTGAAAATGAATATCAATTTGACATAAAGTCAACTTGAAATCAATCAGACTAAATATTTTAACTTTGATCTCTAAATTCTGCAATGATGATAAAATTTTTTTTAAGAAATTATGAATCATCTAATAGCGTTTTAAAAAATAATAAATAAAACAGACTGAATAAGTGGTCTCACTATCTAAAGTAAAATTCATGTTGAACTCAAATCAATTTTCAAAAGTTTATTATTTCAATACATAAATCTCACACCAATTGAAAGTAAATTGGTAGTTTTTTACTAAAAAATTGGCCTGTACCCAATCTTTTGACTTATGCGTGAGTGAGTCCCTGCTGTTATGGTTATCTTATAGTTGACAATGATAAAGTAGATAGGAGAGTGTACGATCATGTCTGTGCTAATGATCATTCAATTTCATTATCTTGTAGTATCCTTACTACATTCTCTAGAGCAAGATTGTTAAGTACTAGGGACAGGGCGCGAAGCAACAGAATACAACAAATTATTAAATTAATATTTAATATACTACTAATTATAACTAAAATAACTATTAGCTACCTTGTAAAATTGTATTTTCTGTCTGAAATTTATTTGTCAGTAATTGTTTTAATAATGGTTCAGTGGCATATGTTGTTATTTCTCCATTTTGTTTTTCCAATTTATCAAGCTTAGTATCTATTACAATAAAAAAGTTAAGGTAATTAATGAAGCATAATTTAGTAATTAATGAAGTCTTTTCAATAGTTTTAACTCTATCAAACGATGCGGTTGTAAAAATGAAAAGAGCGCACAACAATAGTATGTTACACAAAATGGCCAACTTGTATTTGACTTGTGTGATTTTACAAAAATTGTTCCGACCTCAATGTAGTCTTAAGTAATGAACTGATTGACTTGAAATTAACATGGGTAGATCAGTATACCATGTAAATGATACTTTTATAAATTTCATGTACATTGGGGTTTTTTCCTCCCCAATCAACATGAAATTTTGAGAAATATGCGAAAGTATAAGCACAGGAATTGATCATAATGGTATATTTTTTTCACCATTTTACGCTTGTAAGCGCGTTTTGGTGGTTGTCCATATTACTCCTTTCAAGCAACCGGATGATGACTTCAAACTATAATTTTTCTTGAAGTAGCAATGCTATCAATATATCAAGAACAGTTATCAATAATATCAATATATTGATACATAGTTGCCATCCATGAGTATCATTCTGATTGTGACTTGTGTGTTGCTATGCGGTTTGTAGCAATTATTATATTTCAACTTACATTCTTAACTTAATATTCCTAGTGGAAAGCCTAAAGTCATATATGGATACAAATTTCAGAATTTTTTGACCATTTTTTGGAATATTCTAAAAATAGAATTATTTTAGAGGATTAAATTTGATTTTAGAATAGGGCAAAGTCAACAAATATGAGAGTTTAGCTATTAATATTTGATGTAAATAAAACAACTTTTGTCCAGTGTAATTTGGTTGATTGCTGTTAACTGTAAAGGTATTATTATTTTATCTAAGTGGATAATAAAAAGACGTTTAAACCGACAAGAGCCCTACGTGGAAGAGAATCTTAGAGAATACCAGTGCGGTTTTTGGAAAGGGAGATCAACGATAGAGCAGCTGTCAGTAATTGGCCAAATAATAGAGAAAAAGTACGAATACAGGCAAAACATTTGGCAGTTATTTATTGACTTCAAGAAAGCCTATGACAGTATGCATCGAGAAAGTTTGTACAATATAATGTATGAAGTTGGAATCCCAAAGAAGTTAATAGGTTTAACCAAAATGTGTATGGAGAATACACAAAATCAAATAAGAGTAGATAATACATTGTCAAAAGCATTTGAGGTAAATACTGGTCTAAAACAGGGAGATGCACTGTCTCCAATGTTATTTAATTTGGCGTTGGAGAAAACAATTAGAGAAATGCAGAAGGAGCCAACAGGTATAACAATAGGGGAGCGAAAAATTCAGGTGCTTGGGTTTGCAGACGATTTAAACATTTTGGGAAGCTCGTTAAATGACACCAAAAGAGCAGCCCAAGTCTTGGAACAAGCAGCCGGTAAAGTAGGATTAAAAATCAATAGGGAAAAAACAAAGATAATGAAACTATTAGAGAATGAAGAGAATGAAGAGAATACAAACGATGATGATGAAGCAATAGGTTTTGAAAAAGTTAACAAGTTCCA
Source organism: Hormaphis cornu (assembly GCA_017140985.1). Taxonomy (NCBI): domain Eukaryota; kingdom Metazoa; phylum Arthropoda; class Insecta; order Hemiptera; family Hormaphididae; genus Hormaphis; species Hormaphis cornu. Next base: position 2,904,207 of record CM029364.1, on the reverse strand, counting down.
GTATTTAAGGGCCATGCTGAGTATCAAAAATGATTGGTCAAGAGAGATTGGAATAAGAATAACAAAGGCTGAAAGGGCAGCATTCGCATTAAGTAAGTTTTTGAAATCAAAATTATTCTCAAAGAAAACAAAAACAAGGTTGTACACGGCTATAATAAGGCCCACGTTAACTTATGGATGCGAAACCTGGACAACCTTTAGTAATACAGAAAAGTGACTAAGGACATTCGAAAATAAAATATGAAGAATAATTTGCGGTCCTGTCTATGATAATAGAACAGGTGCGTGGAGAGGAAAATTTAATCAAGAATTACAGGATGAGTTGAAACTGGCACCAGTCACTAGCTTCATAAGTGACCAACAAATACCAATGGCTTGGTCACGTAATAAATGAGGAAGAAACGGTTAGAACAGTGCTGGAATGGAGGCTTACGAGAAAGGGGCCTTGCGGAAGGCCTAGAAAAAGATGGTTGGATACAGTGGAAGAAGACCTCAAGAAAATAGGAGTACGAGAGTGGAGGACAATAGTTCATAACAGAGAAGAATGGAGACAGATCGTGATGGCGGCAAAAACTCTTCAAGAGTAATGCCAGCAGAAGAAAAAGAAGAAGAAGTGGATAATATTCTTTTAGATGTAGAGTACCTAAGTTTGTATCTTAACCTTAAGTTTATTCAAATAAATTTATCTCCATTAATTTTAACTTTATTAAAAAATAACAATTAGCAAAATAAAATATTACAGAAGCTATAACAAAATTTTTTTCTTATAGCTTTTGTAAAATTTAATTTATTTGAAGAAATATAATAAAACTTACTCGTAATGGTAGAATTATGATCCAACAAACATGATTTCTTATTGAAATAAGTTTTAAATGGATCTAAAACAATAAAAACAGGTAAGAGAAGTAGTAAAAATTGAAAAATATATAAACTACATAGTATGCATAAAAAATACGCTAACTGTCAACAGGTTTTCTACTGGGGTCTAAGGTGGGCTGAGTGCACCATTCTGCTAAGCATGCGCTAGGCAACTAACCAGCAGTAACAGGCTGATAGTTGAGACGATAATGAAAGTATAAAAAACACAGTTTTTGTGTTTTTCCAATTATCAAAATAGAGATTGACAAATCAACAGAACAAAGAAGAAACATAAAATTCTTGGTAACACTCAGAAAAAACTTGCATAAAATTCTTAAAATTTGAGATACTGACTACAAAAATAATGCTAAAAATTCAGATTTTTTATTTAATGGTTTAATTTTTTCAATGTCAGCCGTTAAAATAAATACTCTTCCAAAATTTGCGACACCAAAAACATTAAACATATATGATCTGTTGTGCTTTTTGATTGAAAAATGAATGTCTAGATCAGCGGTTCCCAAACTTTTTTCATTCAAGGCTCCCTAATAATTAAACATTTTTTTCACGCCACCCTCAAAGAATATTCAATCTACAAAATTTTTATCGGACGTGAAATTAATCTAAAAATAACAATAAGTGTAAAATTCCAACCACGCGCCGCGCCGCCCTTGTTAAGTGCTCGCGCCTCCTTTGGGTGGCGCGCCACACAGTTTGGGAACCGCTGGTCTAGATGATAACTGATAAGCTAAAGTGGAAAATTTTCTGTGTATACATTTTTTAATTAAACTTTGATACTTAAGTTGTACCCCAAAATTGCTCTAAAAATTCGAACTCTAGACCAAAAGAATAAAAGAAATACATACTATTTTGAATGGAAAAACTTGACTAACTCCTAATTTTTCTGAAAAGGTTAGTACTAGAAACTAATCTTAGTTTTATGAAAACTAACTTGCGATAAAATTTTAATGCATGGAGTGGAAGTCAAAATATAATCCCCATACAAAGAAATTTAAATTAATTTAAAAAAAAAATTGAAAAAAAATGAAGAACAGTTATATATTTTTTTTAATTCATGGTAAGATTCTATACTGTTATGTATAAGTTCTTAAGCACATAATATAATGTGTGCGGCCAAATTTACAGAAACAGGGTGGTGTGGATTCTGTAAAAAAACAATGTACCTGCATATTCAATTTTGATGGCCCTGTGATTTTGTTACCAACCCAAATTGAAAATTTGTAATGCAAGGATGTAATCAATGTAAAACGTAACTAAACAAGGCAGCTAAATAACTTGTCAAGACTTTGATAAGTTTTGAGCAATGGAATATGCATATGCATTACATTGAACTGAGAATTTTTTGAAGAATCTATTGTTTCATTCTAAACTATGCTGAATACAAATTGTACTTATTAAGTTAGCGTATTTTTTTGGACAAATGTATTTGATAAAATATGTTACATTTTAATTACTTTTATTAAATGTAGAATCGGTGAATTCAGTTTTAGGAATATTTGACTGCTTTTTTTCAACTTCACCTTAAAACAATGTATTGTAAAATTAAGTTAAAAATTAAAAATAAGTAATAACAGAAGAAATATACTAAGTTACTTTTTGCACTAATATGTATTTCACGTTTATTAATTTCTGATTCAAAATCTGAATCAAACAATGAAGGTATACATTTCTTATGTCGAGTTATTGAGTTTTTTTTATTTTGGTGTTTTGAACAAATATCTTGAGTGAAAACTAAAAATTACAATTATACAAACTGTAATTGAAAGCAACTAACAAGGTTAAAATCATTGTATACAAAAGTATATAAGTAAATACAATTTTTTTAATAATTGTTTTTAAAATGTTATTTAACTAATAGTCATTAATAAACACTAAAATAAGTAATGCAAAAAGAGACAAATTTAAAATATTTCAGTAATTCATTCAATACTGATATTATTTTACAAGAACTTACTAAATCATTAATAGTTCATAATAAAATATTAATAATACATTAAATAATTAAAAATAGTATACAAACCAAAGCCCTGTTGTAATTTTTTTGTGGAAGATCGTACTTTGAATGTTTTATTTTTTTGCCTGTTCCGTTTACCTAATAATCATATAAAATCATAATGAAATACTTTTTTTTTTGTGTAAGTACAATCACGAAAAAAATAAAACCCTAGTTAATATTATACAAACAAAATAAGAGACAGAAATTATTATTAGAAAGCTAATTATGTATGTATTATATTTCCAAAAACTTTGCATTGGAAACACTGTTAAAATTTGAAAAAAACTATTGCTGAGTTATAGCTATTTTTTAAAATTTCAAAATGGCCACAACTTATTTATGTTTAAAGATTCCTCATTTAGTAAGATTAATGCTTATGTTTAGATCCTTATTCTGTGATAATACAGAGAAGCCCAATGAATCTATTTCAGAAGGAATCAGCTTTCTAACAATTAATTTTGTTTTTCAAATTAATTTACTTATGTTTTGCCTATTTTCTTACCTTTTACTTTTTTCACTGATTTATTGATTGTTTCAATATTTCCATTGAATTTATCTAGGAAAACAATATATCCATTTATAAATATTAAAAATAATTATACAAATTAAAATAATAGTAGATAAGGAAAACGGATAATTAATGAAATGTATTAGTGAAATGTATTCACTTTTTAGCTGTTGTATAGGAAGTTTATTGAACCTGGTTCTTGTCATATAACCATCAGATTTTTCTGTAGTTGCATTAATAATATCTTCTAAACAATTTTTCTCAAATTTTTGTCTCTTATCTAGAACAGATTAAACTTAGGTAATTTATAATGTATACAATTTAGTAGTTCTCTTACAATTAAAAAGCCATAAATGTTCAGTTAAAACAATAGGTACTAAATACTTATTTCAAATATAAAATGACAAAATAATAAAGTTTTTATTTATTTAAATTTATGTTTTCTATATTACCTATCTAACTTAAATAAATAAAAACAAAAAACATAAAATTAACCATTCAGTTGGTATATATTAAAAATTTAACTCATTGTTGGTAACACTAAATTGTTTGTGACCACCGTAGAGTTCCACTTACAGATATTTAAAAAAAAAAAAAAAAAAGTAAGAGCCGGGATCAGTCTAGTTTGCGTGAGTAGTTTGACGGAGTAGCAACTAAGCTTTGGGTGGGTCACTAGTTTTAAAGTTGTAGTTTAAACGCATTATTTAATTTCTGAAAGCAATGATAAATCATTGTCAACGAAAATACGATTCTGAGCAAGCTCAGTTGTCTAGTATACATCGTGGTAAAAACAAAATAAACAATATATACTCTTCTCAAATCTGTATATTTTCTATTTTGGTATAGTGTAAAAGTTTCAGCTTGGTCCAATCTTTAATTTGAATGTTATGATCAAAAAAATCTAAATTGATGTGGAAAAAACACGTTTCCCATAATTATTTGTTCCCCCAAGTTCCATTACTCCCTTAAAAATGATCAAAAAAGTTTGAAAACTAAGCAGTTAACTCGTTAAACGCTTTTTAATGACATATAAATTTAAAGTCAAACGAAGCACTTTTGGGAATTTGACTGTTTTTGTCTTTCCCTCAGAACCTAAAAAATAATTAACGTTTCAAATAAAGTACCATCTTGGATCAATTATCTATCTTTTGAAGTATTGTACGTTAAAGTTTGAGCATTTTTTTACTAGAAAAAGTGATCACAAAAATAATAAAAAAAACCTAATTTACAGTCCCTTTACTGACTTTTCAATAATGTGTTGTCATCCTAAATAAGGTTGTATACAAAATTTCAGGTAGATAGGACAATGGAATGTGGGTTAAATGTTAATTAAAAGATTTGAAAATTACAAAATTCTTGAAAAAAAAACGCAAAAAACTTTTTTGCGTGAGTAGGATTCGATCCAGCGCGGCGCTCAGTCGACGAACAATATATATAGTGTGACGCACCATTTTATCGACACTTTTCTTGTACGCTCTTAAAAACTACTGGGCCAATTTCTTTGAAATTTTCGTATACTTATAGCAATTTTTGTTTTACATAACATATTAAATTTTTTAATTCTTAAATAATAAAGTTGTGCAAGTTACAATTTTTTTTTTCAAAAAATAAATCACAAAAATAACAAATTTCGGCCAATTTTCACAATTAAAACGACTATAAAAAAAAATTGTGGCTAACGATTTTTAAAATTTTTTAGTTACGAACAGTTATATATGTTGTTAACATTGTATTAAATTTTCAAAACTTTTTCTCGAAAATTTAAGTTTTTATTGAAATTAAATGACAATAAAATTGGAAATTTTTGAAAATTTCAAAGTTCTATATTTAGCTCAAAAATTTGTGAAATGTTTTGAAATTTGCCTCACACCTGTAAATTACCAATGTTAACATTTTGTGAAAATATCAAGTCTTTCCAATCATTATTTTGAGAGTTATGATCAATTAACACTATTGATTTAGTCAAAAACGCGTTTTCCATACTTTTTTCCGGTTTTTCTTAAAATTTTTTTTTTTTTGTTTTTCCTGAAGAACTTTTTTTAAATTGAAAATTTCGAAAAAACACAATCAATAATGCACCAAGGATATAAAATTCTCTACCGGAAAGTGGTACTGTTGTTGAAGATCGGAGCAATTCCCTCTAGGGAGCTACACATGCCACAGACACAAAAAAAAAAAAAACATATCTTTGTAAAATCAATAGCTTCCTCGCTTCGCTCAGAATCTAAAACCAGTATACCAGTACGGTAAAGACAAAAGAAAATATCTAATGAAAAGTATTTAGGTAATATTCCTCACATTTATGCAGCAGGTTATGTGCATAGCGACAGTGCCATAATTCAAAACATACAGTGTCATGACAGATATAATAATAAGTATATAATATAGGATTACAATATGGGACTATAAAAATCTCAATAAAACATAAGTACAAATTCATCAAAATAAAATGGCATTTGTACTAATGGTTTAAAAATGGCAAGTCTATAAGCAAATTGGTCATAGCGTCACCAAACACAGTTTAACAATTGATTTTATTTGCTTATTCTCAGGGCTTTATATTTGAGAAAAAACAAAACAAGAAATGTACATGATTACCTAATTTTGATTAAAATTTAAATTAAAGAACATAGTTATTTCTGACAATACAAAAATTTTCGGATTTAACATTAAAAACATAGGTAGTTAAAGTGAACTAAGTTTTAGATTGTGAGTGTCAGCGAGGAAGCTAGTGGTTTTACAAAGATGTTTATTTTTTTTATTATTGTACCGTTAAAATTTCTACCAGAAGGAGTGCACCAATTTTAACATACAGTACCTTTTCTTTTAGCAAATTGAATTAAGATGGTACTTTAAAAACGTCATTTTTCTCAATATTTTTTAACGCAACGGGAAAAACCACCAAAAAATTGCAAAAACGGCATTTTGTCACTAACACGTATAGTTATTTCTTCAAAATTTTAAAAATCACACAATATTTGATCTACCAATATTGGTTTTAAGATTATTAACAACATATTAGATTTGATTAAAATTGGATATAGTTATTTCTCTGTAATTTTGAAAATAATTTTTCTATTATTTTTAAATTGTTAACAAAAATGTATCTTTGTACTGTAGAACTACAAAAAAATTTTCATAAAGTTTCATTCAATTTTTATTGTTAAATCTGGGTTTTACCAGAACGTTTATTTGATAACTGAGCTTGCTATGAATCGTTTTTTTGATATTAAATAATACGTTTAAACCACAACTTTCAAGACAGTGACCCACCCAAAGCGTAGTCGCTACTCCGTCAAACTATCCACTCGACCTAAAGTGATCCCGGCTTTTTTAATATTTGTAATTATAATTAACGAAAAATGGGAACAAAATTAAATTTATTAAACAACAGTAAAATAAATAGTTTACAACGGAAAATTAATGAATAACTTATACATTGATAATCAACACGTAAAGTAACTAGAAAAGTTTATTTTTGGTTTGCAAGCCATACTAATCTTGTTTTTACCTAAATCTTTAAAATTTATTACAAGCTGTTTATGTAAAACCGACCTTGTCGGTGTATACTAAATAGTGTTTATACCTATTAACTAAAAAGTAAAATCTATAAAATTCTATGTCTGATACTAATTAAAAGCAGACATGTACAGCTCAATCATTTATGAATAATCAAAACTGATTAAAATAAGTACCTACATGAGTAACATGATTGATTACTTACTGTGTTGTTCATCATGCACGTCATCGTTATGTGATGTTTTAGAAAGTAATCTTTTCATTTTGTTATTTTTATCCCTTGACACTGATTGACAATTTCACAGCAAATTTCTAGACCAAAAATTAAATATTAACACCAAACTTAGCAAGCTGTATGTACCTTAGCAAGAGAACATTTTATTAATTTTTTTACATTTTATCCTAAATAGTCGGAACAAAAAATCACCTTAAAATATAAAACAAGTAAAAAACACTATAACTCACCAGTAAGAAATCTGTGTCATTGTTAAGTTAAGACTTTTAACAAGAGTTACTCGACTGTTCACTGTTGGGATCCAATAATCGATTGAGTTGAATGAATACACACAATCGGTATCTAAGAAAATCGAAAACACACCGTAAATATTGGGTCCAGTGTGAAGTGTCCACGCCAAAACTACTCTTAATAAATTAAATATGAATGTAACTAAAGTGTATAAGTCATGAAGAACGCTATTCAAAAAAATCATGGGATCAACAATATTATACAGATTGCCGGCGCCGGAACGCTGATAAAACAACGATGTAATACGTTATGATAAACAAAACGCTTACAGTGCGGTCGACGCGTGGAGCGGCGAACGCGAACAAAATCTATGACCACGAGGCGCAGGGATTAAAATCGAAAATCACGGTTAATTTTCAAATCCTGTGCACTTTGCGGTTTGCTTCTGACGAGTTTTTCCGTACGAGTGTCGGAGACCGGAGTGTACAACAAAATAATATAACGTACATATCGATATTAATTCGGTTTGCGGTAACAAGAGTCAAGACGTATATAACAAGTATCAACTATTATAACAACATAATCGCGGTCCTCAGCCACCGCTGATAGCTATCGTAGATGAGATGATAAGAATTATCGATAGATAAGAAGACTATCTATCTCAATGAGGATAACAAAACAAAAAGAAACGTGCTCGTCACCTCTCTCTATAATATAATTGTTATAATACATTTAATCAATGCGTGCAGCATCCCTACCATTTGTTCCACAAAATGTGCGTTACTTTATACATTAAGTTTTCCATACATTAAATTTCCATGTAATTCTTATAAGTTATAAGTAAATCATAGCACGATTATAAAGAACTTTATAATCTTTATCTTGGTATAATATGAATAGATTTCCACAGATAAATAATATGACTCATATATCTGTGTAAATTCCTGAATAGTACCTAATATTTATCATCTATTCTGTGATAGATAGTACCACAGAATAAATGAAGTGTCATTTGTTCTGTGATAGAACCTTTGTTTCAAAAATATTTGTACCAACTCATATTTATTCCAAGAAATTTATGTCTAAACCCCAATTGTTCCATTTGATATTTTTGCCAAAATTTTGAAATTTATGGTGTTTTAGATTCTGAGCGTCAGCAAAGAATATATTGTTTTTACAGTGATGATTTTTTTTTTTTTTTTTTTTTATGTGATCCTTGTAGAAATAATGCTCTGATTTTAACGTATGATACCTAAAAAGATAGGTAATTGATCCCGATGATACTTTAATTTTTGAAGTTTTTTTTTTTTTTTTAAACATATGACTTTATTTTAAAAATACTACAATCTATACATGTTTGTACAATGAGCAATAATAATGGGTGGGTAGAGAAACTGGGAATGATAATGGCATGATAGAAAGTCTCTCATTAGAGGCACCTAGTGGCTTTAAGTTTACAATTAGAATTAAGGTTTACAATTAAAAATAAAAATTTACAAATAGAATTAAAAATATATAATTAGAATTAAAATTTACAATGAGAATTAAAATTTACAATTAGAATTAACAGTTTTTACAATAATTACAGTTTATACGGTTTATTTTTTTTTTTATTGATTTTTTTAAGTCGCGGCATCAGTTCCGCTTCAGACGTCTGGTTGGATTTCTAGGTAATGTTGCAGGACTAGATCCTTGATGAGCTGGTTGGGGTTGAATTGAAGTTTTGAGTTGAAGCGTTGGTAATAGAGAGTAGCGGTTTCATTGACTGAACAAATTTTGAGGTCGGAGTTGATTAAATTATTAGACAGATACCAGGGTGCTCCACTTATTATGCAGCAGCAGATAATTTTTGAAACAAAAAACAAAAACGTCCAAAGTTTCAAAATTGCTTCGTTCGACTTGAAATTTATATATGTCATTAAGAAGGGTTTAACGAGTTTACTGTTGAAATTTCAATCGATTTTGATCATTTTTGAGGGAGTTATGGAAATTTGAAATGTTTTAATTTGTTATTTACGGTAATTATTATTGCATAAAACTTCTAGTTATTATGTTTAAGTCTCGAAACTTTAATACAATCTAAACAAGATAGTTTTTCATATGTGGTTAACAAAATTTAGAAAATTGGTTCACATAGTTAAGGTTTAATAGCCGATTTTACGTTGTTATTTTGTCGTTAAACTCGTCATTCCTGGCGTATGGGGGAGGACAAATAACTACGGGGAACGTGTTTTTTACACATCGTTTTAGATTTTTTTGATCACTACATCCAAAATAAAGATAGAACCAAGCTGAAACTTTTACTTAATACTAAAATAATAAAAATACCTACAGATTTGATAAAAGTTTTCATTGTTAAATTTATTTCCACTTAGACGTATACTAGACAACTGAGCTCGCTCAGAATCGTATTTTCGAAGGCAACGATTTATCGTTGCTTTTAGATATGAAATAATGCGTTTAACCCACAACTTCTTATCTATTTTTTTTTTTTTTTAATAGTGACCCACCCAAAGCGTAGTCGCTACGACGCTACCCCGTCTACTACAATACGTATGCTATTTATAACCAATGGTATTATTATAGTCTATTGATCATCATGATGAGCTCGCTCCACTTCCCCCGCAACCGTATCACGCGGTGGCGTGGTGGTGTTGTACGTCACCGTCGTGTGTGATGGTGTGAACTGTGAAAACTGAAGTAAAAAAAATTAATTGTACTTACAATAATTAATTTTTTTTTTTTTTTTTTTTTTGTGAATTGGGGTGCTTGTTAAAACCTTAAATTTTCGAGGACAAGGTTTGGAAATGTAATAGGACTTACAAGCAACAAAGTTACAAAGTTACCATTAGGTACGGTAATACTTATATCGACATACTTACAGATGTATTTATGTACGTATATGACCAAAACATTTTAAAAATGACATGTTAGAATTCTTTTTTTAATCGTTTAAAGTTGGAATTCCGGCAAAAATTGATCATAACAGTTATTTAATTTTAGTAAAGAATTCGAAATTTAAATATGTTATACAAAACAAAATATCCTACCTCTATTCATATAATTCAAAAAATCCGTCCAGTAGTTCCCAAAAGCGTACAAAAAAAGAAAATATTGATAAAACGGTGTTATACAATGAAACTATACGCACTATTACCCAGTCGACACTTAAATCGTTTTAACTTTTCAAATAATAATATAGGATGAAATTTTTATGAAAATTTAATTAATTCTCTAGTGTAAACAAGTATTGGAATTTTCTAACAATTTTTAAGTGTGTCCTAAAAATAGAACATTCAATTTCCCTTTGTATTTTGGTATATCTGGATGGGTTTTTAACAAAGTCTATGGTTTTTAATTAGTGATAGGTTTAAAATAATTTTCTCATACTATGAAATTCCGGCTTACTTCAAAAATGTACACCAAACTGGATTTTATTAGACACATTGGTTAGGTTAGGTTATGAAGGGTGAATTGAGAGAAATTTTTATTATGCGCTTAATATTTACATTGATTTATGAAAGTTTGTAATCCTTGGTACCTACGCGCCACTGCAATAAAGAGATGTTTTAAAACGGACAGTATCAGTTGGAAACTGATCTTAACAAAGGACTCGTAACGTTATGACTAAATCTAAAATGGCAGCATGCAATCTGCCATCTATTTTCCCATAATAATTGATGCATACCTTAATCATCTCATTTTTCAATTATTTTGGAAATGGTATGTTTTCAATTTTGAAATGTCGCGCCTCAATTAGCGCAAGGGCCTAGGTAAATATGGTAATTGCCTGTTCTGTTCGTGATATAACAAGTTTATTGTATCACGGTCCTGTAATTAGGCAAACCATGGCAAAACAAACAAGTAACACTCATCACTATAAACGGTTAAATAACGTTATATAGATAGATTTATATAAGTTTCTAGTACATAGATTTAAGTAATCTATTAAAGATAAAGATTAAGTATACGAGGATAGCCAACCCAGTTTAGAAGCATAAATTATTATTAATGGTATTGTATTTGTTTACACGACACTTGAAAGCTCAGACGAAACTCAACAGTCGGTTCTCAAATTGTATTCAATTATTTGTGCTCAGTGCTCGAATAATATACTGTTTTCACGACTGTAAGAATAATAACTAAAAGTTTTTTATAATCGTGGCCATATATACCACAGAACAACATATTATGTGGCTAGAACCCATATAATTGTATAATTATTACTGATAACAAGACTATATATAAAAAAATAGGTGAACAGCTGCTTTTTCTTCTATGGCTGCCATACATATAATATATATATGCGGTAGCAGACGGAAGAAATTATAGAAAACGATCTCGCAAAAAAAAAAAAAAAATCCAATCTAACCGTCATCGTTTGCGTTTTCCGCCCAACCGGAGACTTTTCCGGTTTACCAAATACGCTTACGGCTTATCTGCCCGCGCCAGTACGTCGCGACGGGTCCGCGGGAAATTCAACATAACCGTGCCCGGCAGCACTGACGCGTGTATTGCGTTCTTTTGTCGCCGTCGACCGCGGGGATCTGCGTAGCAAACAGCAGTAAGCGGACGCCAGACGTCGGACACGCGTACGTCGTCACACACACAGTAGTTATTACGGCCCAGTAGCTTTTAGCCCCGTTCCGTTCGCGTACTATGCCGCTGGTCGCGTCTGGCAATACAGTCGTCGCGATCCGTACGTGGGCAACGCTACCGTCGACACGGCGACAGTTGTAGCGCCGCGCGTCGCCCAGAAGAAATCCGTCGAAATCAGTCGTCCGCAGCCGAGGGAACCGTGCCGCGGCGGGGACACGGTTTACGGACAAGATACGGAGGTTCACCGCACATCGGCCGTCGTCGGACGACGAACGCCGCGTCGCCAACGAGTATGACGGTCGCGTGAAGAGGAGCCGCGGAGCGCGGCGGCAGAACGCACGGAGTTTTAAGTCGGCATTGTGGCTGGAAGAAGATAATGAGAATTTGTTCTGGCCCGGCATACAACCAACACCGTCCCAGGTATACCCGATACTATAATACAGTTGTTGTACCCGTGAACCATCGTTAGGTCTTTGTTAGTACCTAGGTAATTGATTGCCGCGTGCAATTCGCTACGAAAACGACCGTCAAAAGTCGTGAAACAACGATTTGTAATCGCTCGTACTCTCTCTCTATATAGGTTTTATTATTATTGTTGTTTTGAGTTTTCACCCCCCTCCCCCGTCGCCTGCTTCTATTCATCACGGACTCGCTCCTCCTCCCCCTCGTCCGTATCATGCGGTGGCGTGGTGGTGTTGTCCGGCGCCGTCGTGTGTGTGATGGTTTGAAAACTAAAATTATAGTCTAGGGTCTAGCAGACGGCAGCGTTGTAAACAGTACTTATCAACAGTTCGCTGGCGCGCAAAGATGGGGGAAAAAAAGTTATCGGCAACACAATGACGACGGAACGAGGTCAATATGGAAAGGCTGTTGTCGTCGACGTGTTACCTACTACTGCGGGGCCCGTGCGTTAAGGTTCCGTATGGTGGTGCCCGTCCGTTTCTGTGTATTATCGGGTACATTGTTATATTTTACTTTTACGGTTTCGTGTGTCGGATGCGTTCGGCGATCTCTATAAAACAAATAGGTACGTGGCATAATAAGGTGTTTTGTTCATGACGTGACGCCGAACGTTTAGCATTTGCGCGTATTCATAAACAAATGCGGGGGTGGGGGTCTTAAATTATGTAATAAACGGTCCTTTTCAAACGATTGTACTTATAAATTCAATCATTAAATTTTTCAAACAATTTTGGAGCCTCCTAAACCACCCCCTGCATGGTACTACTACCACTACTGGGCGTCTGTCACTGTAACAGTCCCAGCAGTATCGTTAGTAAAATAATGTTTGGCTATTTTAACAGCCAGCTCCTTCGTTTTTATTATTATAAAATAGTATCGGTGGTGTTTGTTTTATTCCACCCGAACAACGATTGATTGTACCTAGCATGTTTAAATCAAACTGGATTTTTTCCATTTATTATTGATAAATGGCATATCTGGCTTGGAAGAGGTACCTATTGTCAGCGGCCATGTATAATTTTACACCTACAAATTACAATAGGTAATACAGTAACGTATTTATGGGGGCTGCAAATTTTAGGAAAATTATTTTTCCAATCAACATTACCACAATAAGTTAGAAAAAAAAAATTTTAATCTATTGTTTTTTCTGTTATTTACTCTTTAGTGTGTTTCTTATCATGATACTATGTTTTTTGTTTTAGAAAATTATGATTTTTTATCAGACCCCCCAAAAAAAATCTCTGGAACTTAACTTGGCAAGTAGTTTAGAAAAATGTCGAAAAAACCATCTTTGCACAACTACCTAACTAGTTAATATTTTCTTATTAAAAAAGGTAGTTTATTTTTGTTATGTATTGCAAATCATAAATAATTGCATAGGTACCTTCTTAGATATAGGTAACTAATGAAAATAAATAAAAAATAAACTAATAAATATCCACTCTTATCTTTGTTTTAATTTTTACTCATAGACTGCATTATTTTCGTACCTTATAAATGTATAAAAGTATAATAATTATTGTAGATATGTACATACCAATTTAGTTTTGTTATTAAATTATAAATAATTGTCGTCTTCAATATCTTACTTGATTGTTATCAAATATTAAATTGAAAATACCTATTTAATCAGAAATGACTAAGAAATAAAGTACTAAATTTCCTAAACTAATTTTAAAGAGAACTCAAATCAATAGCTTTTTACTTAAATTAAATATTAAAATTTTATAGAGTGACATGTACAGCAGTCAATCACAAGGTTTGTGTTCAGAACGGCTGGTGGCTGATGAAAGTATCTCAATCATTACACATCATAAAAAACGCAAGCTGGACCAACTACACAGTGCCGCTTGCGGCCCTGAAAACTACCACCATAATAAATATAAACTGAGTTCGTTACACCATCATTACGAACCAATAGTTGAATTGGTGCCATATGAACCAATCAAGTATCGTAAACATCATGGTTCCACTATTGCTTCATCCAACATTAAGACCAGTCCATCGTCAGCACATAATCAGAATTTTATACGGGCTTCAACTATTAAACTATTAGATACATACCAACGTTGTGGACAAAAAGTAAATATAAATAAACTATTTAATTTCTCAGTTTTGTTTTACAAATACATTTCTTAAAAACCTACAATTTTACTATTTTTTTCGTTTATTAGACATTTAATTGCATATTTTATTTATGAAACAGCGTAAATCGTGTGAAGGCGGCGTGACAAATGGTGCTGAGTCTAGTTGTGGTGCCGGAGGAGCAAATACTGCATCAGCAACTACTACAACCACTACCACAACGGGTCAACAAGGAAAACAGGGTGCTGATGGTGATTATCAGTTGGTCCAGCACGAGGTACTGTACTCAATGACTAATCAGTATGAAGTTTTGGAATTTTTGGGTCGAGGAACTTTTGGTCAAGTAAATACCTATATAACTTATCAATTATCTTTTCAGTTTTATTTACTCTTAGGTATTTTTTTTTTTTAGGTTGTAAAATGCTGGAAAAAGGGAACTAATGAAATTGTTGCTATTAAAATACTGAAAAACCATCCATCATATGCTAGACAAGGTCAAATTGAAGTGAGTTACCTACCTTTTTATAAGTTTGTTTTTCCTAATTCAATAATAAAATTAATTTTTTTGTATAATATGAAGTATTAACACTTAGTACCAATGGTGTAACCAGGGAGGGGTTTGGGGGTTATGACCTCTTCCGAAATATTTTTTCTTTTTTTTTTTTTTATGTTCAAAACTGCTTAATATGTATGATCACTATGACAATATAAAATAAGTAATCCCCCCCCTACTCTAAATTATTTTCTGGTTTCGCCACTGCTTAGTATGTTGTACTAACTTGCAGTAATACTTGTACTTATTATACATTTAGGAGTTATAATATATGGTTGAATTTTGAACAATTTATTGTTTGTAATTATTTATATGATCATTTGAACACTATATTTTGATGTTAGTATTGATCTATACTCTGGTCAAAATGAGATCAGTACTGAGCAGTCAAGTTGAGCACTTTTGAGCATAGCTTTGTTCTATAGTTAGGACTTGGGCGCAGCTATGGTGGGGGTAGAACTTTATATCTCAGTTCTAGATTCAGAGCGCAGCAAGAAACGTATTGATACACAATATTACACAATGATCCACTCGACTATTTTGTATAGTAGAAATGTTTTAGTCTTCACACATTATAGCATCTAAAAATATATGGGATACTTACTAGATGGTCTGTTTAAAGTTTTTTTTTTTTAAATTTTGAGTTGTGATCCAAAAACATAAAAAGTCAAACTTTTCAGTTCACCCAAATAATTTGAAATTTTTACACTTTAAGAATGGTAAAACTTGTGTGGTAACCAGATTATACGATTTATTTACAATTTATAAAGTTATATTATTTGCAGATTTTACTGTTGTTAATTCATAATTACCTATAAGTGGTTAAAAATTTTTAAAAATTGGTGGTTTACACAGTTATAGTAAACATGTTTTTCCATAAATATTTTAGATTCTAAATGTCAGAAAAGAATGTGTTGTTTTTTTTTTTTGTTTTTTTTCTGTGATCAAAAGTTCTAGTAGAAAAACTGCTCCAATTTTATATTTACTTCCAATTGATACCTTAAAATATAGATAATTTTGTTCAGAGATGGTGCTTTTTTTTGTAGCGTTTTTTGAAATTTTGATTATTTTTTGAGTTATGAGCAAAAACGAAAACTGCAAAATTTTCAAAATAGCTCCGTTCGATTTGACATTTTTTAAATGTCATTTAGGAGAATTTAATAAGTTTACTGCTTAGTTTTCAATTGATTTTGATCATTTTTAAGGGATTTATGGAACTTTGAAACTTTTGAGGTTTGAATTTTACACAGTTATTGTTCCATAAAACCTCTAGGTTTTTATGTTTAAGTCTCGAAACTTTAATACAATCTAAACCAGATAGTTTTACATATGTAGTTAAAAAATTTAAAAAATTGGGTTACTCAATTTTGATTTTGAGCCGATTTCACGTTGTTATTTTGTGGTAAAACTCATCATTCCGGGCGGCCGTGTATTTCTTATAAGGGGATCAAATAATTATGGGAATTGTGTTTTATACACATCGATTTAGATTTTTTTGATCATAACATCCAAGTTAAAAATCAGACCAAGCTGAAACTTTTGCATAATACTTAAATAGGAAAGATACAGATTGGATAAAAGTTTTTATTGTTAAATTTGTTTTTACCACGACTTATACTAGACAACTGAGCTTGCTCAGAATCATATTTTCAAAGGCAATGATTTATCGTTGTTTTCAGATATAAACTAATGCGTTTAAACCACAACTTCTAAACTAGTGACCCACCCAAAGTGTAGTCGCTACCCCGTCAAACTACCCACACATCCTAGACTGATTCCTGTTTTTTTTTTTCTGTTTATTTGTATATATGGCCATAACTCCCAAAAATGGTTTAGTTTTATTTAAAAATTTACACATTTTTTGAATGAATAAAGTTTGTAAACGTTATACAAAATTCACAGTTTTAATCATTATTTAGCTAAATATAGAACTTTAAAATTTTATTGTGTAATGTTCTGTCTACAATATATATTTTGTGCAAAAAGAAAATATCCAGTTTCTGCACATATCTGTCATAATTGAATTTTCTCATTTTTGATATAAACTCAATTAGATAACTTTATCCAATAAAGAGTTAAAATTTGTATCCGATTAAGTAAAAGAGATACACAGAAGTCATTGCAAAGTGGTTAGCTTTTTGAGTACCCTTGCTTCAAACTGATAATAGTTTTAAAAGTGTTGGGTAAATATGTATATAAAAGTTTTATACGTGTCAACGTGTTTACTTAATATACGGTATAAACCATATAAAACAATAAAACATTATGTTTTTTTAAAATATCATTAGTTAATCGTTATAGGTGTTATAATATAGTGATTAAAATAATAATTATTGTAGATTTTTGCTACAATTATTGATGTTTTCTAACAACTTTATTTGAAATAAACACAAGCGCAAAACTAAATAACTGGAGAAAATATATTAATTGGTATATACATATTCTTTCATAATATGTTTGTTATTAATTTTGACAATTTATTATTTAAATAGGAAGGTTATTAATTATTTATTTATTAATACATTATAATACATTTATTTATTTATATTAAATATTCAAAGTTAAAATCAAATAATTTAGATATTTTTCTTATTTTTTTAATCTTTGGTAGAGCTTATAAGTTTTTTCTCAATTTTAGGTGCATAATAAACACTAAAAAAAATTGTTGTGCCCATGTATAAAACGTAGGTATAATTGGACGTTTAATACGTTCCAACACTGGACTTTTCTTATTTGAGACTTTAACTTTTGTAAAAGCTTCATAACATATTTTTGATTTTTCTATATATTTTTTAAAATATTTAAATATTTGGTATAAAAGTTTCCAAGCAGTTGATTATAATCTTAGTTAAAACATTTAACTACCACTTTTCCACAATGTGTGATCTATCCAATTGTTACTCCCTTTTTTGAAACTATTTTTATTTCTCTAATTGCTTTATTTTTATTTATTTATTTTAAGGTAAGCATTTTATCACGATTGAGTCAAGAAAATGCAGATGAATACAACTTTGTTCGGGCGTATGAATGTTTTCAACATAAAAATCACACTTGTTTGGTTTTTGAAATGCTGGAACAAAATTTATATGATTTTCTTAAACAAAATAAATTTAGCCCTTTACCATTAAAATTCATTCGGCCAATATTACAACAAGTGTTGACTGCTTTGTTAAAACTCAAGGTATTTTTTTTTTTGAGTTATCACTATTTATTTTTATTTCTGTAATCACAAATTAGTTTTGTTATTTTTATGTTAATGATTAAAAATAAGTAGTTTGTTCTGTTATATAAGCTTATGCTATTACTGTTAAGGGGCTTTGTGACTATAGGCTGTTTGTCAAACCAACGACAGCTAACCTACCGATGTAATTATTAGGTTTGTATGTGTGTGTGTAAATAGTGTAAGAGTGTGTTATCACACGCATGCATTAATGTTATAAATTTGCTATAGATTTTATAAATATTTCGCCATGAACTTTTTGTGTTCCTGTTATGTTGTGTTACCATGAAGTCTAATATCTATTCTAAAATGTTCATTATCATTACTATTATTTGTAGTATTGACTACTACTTTTTCTTTTAATTTGTTTTTGTTTTATAATTGTTTGTGTAAAACAATTTTTTTTGAACAATTCTAAAATATTGAAAAATATTAGTAGCTTATGTCCAATATTAAAAGCCACAGAAGAGATGATGAGAAATTAAAATAAAATTTCCTAATTGAAATCGGATAAGATTGAATCGGATTTGAAATGTTGGAAATGCCAAAGGTCTATTTAATTCCAATTTTATCACAGTCACAAGGCACCTTAAACAAAAATATAGTAAATAATTATTAAGCTGTATCCAAACCAAGGTACCAAGATATGTCAGAAAAATGTTTTTGACAATTTTGCATATTTCTTATTTGGTTGAAACATGAAAAACTTGTTTAGTGACAATATTTTTTTAATGTGAGACAAACAATGTGACCTTTATTTATTAAAATTTTTTTCTTTGGTGTAGTAATTTTTTTTTTTTTTTTAGGATTTGGGTCTTATTCATGCAGATTTAAAACCAGAAAATATAATGCTTGTTGATCCTATTCGCCAACCATACAGAGTTAAAGTTATTGACTTTGGTAGTGCATCTCATAAAAGCAAAGCTGTATGTAATACATATTTGCAAAGCAGATACTATAGAGCTCCTGAAATTATACTTGGTAAATATGTTGTTTATTTGTTTTGTAATAAGTGATAAAAATGCATTAATTTGGATTTGATTAAATATTTTAGGGTTACCATTTTGTGAAGCAATTGACATGTGGAGTTTGGGATGTGTAGTTGCAGAACTGTTTTTGGGTTGGCCATTATATCCAGGTTCCTCAGAATATGATCAAATACGCTACATTTGTCAGACACAAAATTTACCTAATTTAGATATGTTGACTAATGCATCAAAGACATCTAAATTTTTCTACAGAGATGTAACATATCAAAACAATTGGAGATTAAAGGTTTGTGTTAAGGTATTCTTTGTAGAATATTTTAATGACTAACTCAATCTTTGTATGTAATAGATAATGGAAGAGCATGAAGCTGAAACTGGAATTAAATCTAAAGAAGCAAGAAAATACATATTTAATTGTTTAGATGATATAGGACAAGTTAATGTGCCAACAGATTTAGAAGGTGGTGAACTATTAGCAGAAAAAGCAGATAGAAGAGAATTTATTGATCTTCTTAAAAGAATGTTGTCTATGGACCCAGTAATTATATTCACGTTAACTTTTGAATTGTTATGTTTCTTTTATTATTAATAAAATTCAAAATTTGTACTTTTAGGCTAACAGAATTCATCCCAATGCTGCTCTTCTTCATCCATTTGTAACTCTTGCACATTTGGTAGATTTTGCTAGGTGTGATAACGTCAAAGCCAGTGTACAAATGATGGAAGTTTGTCGACGAGCATTACCTGATCATCACTCAAGTTCCGGGCAAGCTGTTTTAGTGCCTGCTACTAATGCTAATGTTACTCTTGCTTTTAACAATCAGGTAACTGAGTTTTTATATTATAAAATTTAGAGGAAATAAAAATTACAATTTATAACAATTAAGATGTTAGATTCTCAGTGGATTGAGGAAACTATTAATTTTACAAATATATTTTTTTTTTTTTCGTCTTGAAATTTTAAAATTTATACGTTTTCTCAGGTTGTATTTGACAAAACATAACTCTTAGGTTAGTTTACAGTTTTAAAACTGTGATAATTCAATTAACATATTTACCCATGTGGTCAAAAAAATTGGTTAATGCCAATTTGGTTCAATTAATCTTTATTTATTTTGTTTTTATTTTAATTTAGTTATGCCATACGGCAAATTTATATAGTAATACAATAAATCAATTGATTGATAACAGTAAAAAGTAGAAAATTGGTATATCCAATTTTAACAAAAAAGACAACACAAAGTAAATAGTTAGAATTAGTGCTATAGTAAAATAGTTAGAAGTAGAACTCAAATAGTTAGATTTAAAGTAAATACCTAGAGTATACTAATAGCGTTATTGGAACTACAAAACATTCGGTACAATGGATGATTGTGACCATAAGATGTGGAGTGAGTAAGGATATGGAAAAGTGTATGATGCTTTGAAGGATAGGTTGGGATACAAAAACTTTACAGGAAAGGAGATTGGGGGCATCACAATAGACCCATCAAGTAAGCCTTGGATAAATCAAAAATCAGCATTGACCGGACAAAAGGAAAGTGTGGGGTTATTTAGAGAACTTTCTAAGGTTGAGTAATCATGTTGAGGGTGGTCTATTTACGTTTGAAGGCAACATAAGGCAGAAATATATTCTGGACCTTTTCAAGCCTTAATTGGTCTTTTGCTAAATAAGGGTGCCAGACTATTACACCATATTTTAGGATTGAGCGTATAAGAGAGAAGTAAAGAATGTAGAGGAAGATGACGGAACTAAAATTTTTGTATTACGTTTTAAGAAACCCAGGACTTTCAACGCTTTGCAAACAGTAACATTAATGTGAAGATCAAAATTTAATGAAGGGGTTTAATGTTTACCGAGATGGTATAATAAGGATGATTTAGATAAGGAACTTCTACAAATTGTCGTCTAGTTGAGAGGTATGAACGCAGCCATGAAAGAAGAGGGTCACCTATACCTAACAGTTCAAGTTTGTCGAGGAGGCCATGATCAACAGTATCATAGGCTTTTTTGAAATCAGTAAAGACAATGTTTACCTGTCCACCTTTGTCAATAATGTTAAGCAAGTATGTAGTAAAAACAACACTGCTAGTAACAATAGACTTTCCCGGTCTGAAACCATGCTGTTCGTCAATAATTACATGGTTTAAACTTCTTTTAATATTTGAGTAAACTAGTTAGCCTAGTTTAGCTGTATGTGAAAAAATAAAGATTGGCCTATAGTTTAGTAACATCAGAGGGGTCACCTTTCTTGAGAACTGGTGTCACTGAACAGATTTTCCAAAAATATAGGGTAAGTAATTGAATGGTGACAGTTATACATACAGCGAGCCAATATACCATCAGGTCCATCAGAGAAGGAGTTACTTAGTGAATCAAGGAGATGGAGATGGAGTACATTATCAGGAGAGAAAGTAACATTAGATGTAAGATCAAACGGCAACTGACTGTAGTAAGGAGATTTAGATGATAAAATAGATGGCTAATGATTGTAGGTAGAAGAAAAATAATCCAAAAAAAGACTAGCGGACTCAGCGTGTGGAGTAGTTGGAGGAAATACTATTGAAGTGGACTTTCAAAGGTATTGTATTTAGCTCCAAAACCTAGAGGGAGAAGCGGACAGCAGTTTTTTAGTTTGATTAATGTAAGCACTGTAGTCAGATTCAGAATGTGTCTTGCATTTAGCTTTCAAATCAGAGAAAGTTGCATAGTCAGAAAGAGCCCCTAGTGTGCTTATATTTTTTATGAACCTGCTTTTTATCAAATGTTAACTTTTTGAAGTGGTGAGTAGCCCAACGAGGAAATTTAGATAGAGAAAAAACTTATAGAGGAATATACTTACCAATGACAACAAGAAGAGAGCATCATTAAACAATGATGCTGCTTTGTCTAAGGTGTGTAACAAAAAGGTACTTTCCCAATCAAATGAACCAAGAAACCGAGACATCAACCGAGTAGTCGCCAGTTTTAAAATCACGGTAGGAGCAGGTGGCTGGTTGATGGTCATAGAACTCTATGGGATATTTAGTAGACAATAGAGGATGAAATGAATCTGGACCCACAAGAGACAAGGGAGCAAGAGTAACGGAAATCTCGCCAGAAGTAAAAAATACACAAGATCAAGTTGATCACCGTGAGAGTTTTTTACCTGGTTATGCTGGTAAAAGTTAAGAAAGGAGAATGAGTCAACAAGAAGTGTAGAAACTGCAGACAAACTTCCAGTGGCCGTAAATCCTAAGCTAGTAATTTCACTGTCCCAATTTATATGAAGAAGGTTATAGTTACCGCACAACAAGATAGATGATGGATTGATAGAAGATATTTATGTTTCTACTGTGAAAGTATGGACAGATATTTGATCTGTCTCTATAATTTTTTTTTTAGGCGTTTTTGTATTAGTTTATTAGGGCCGTAAATTTTCAAACATTTTTTGAAATATTCACATATCTTAAGCATAAAAGATGTTTTACAGTTGTACAAATTTAAAACTAACAGTTAAATCATTTTTGAGAAAAATATACAATTTAAAGTTTCATAGATTACATAGGTTTTTTATAAGTAATCATGTAATTTTCAAAGTAAGTACTTGATAATTTAACCCAAACTTAAAAATTTATTTTTCTATGTGCTGTTAAAAAATTAATTATTAGTTTGAATAATGTATTATATATATTTTGTTTTTATTTTTACTGCATTGCTTGTTAATTGTTCATTGCTTTATAATTATTCAAACTAATTAAAATTTTCACATTTGATTGAAATTGAGGATATATTTATCCTAATAATTTTAAAAAAATTTGAGCCAAACTTAAAACATATATAAAGAATTACTTGTTGAGTATTTGACTCGCTGAGGTTGCTATAAACCATAATTTTTTAAAGTTATTTTACTTACAAATTGAAAATAAATAAACTACTGACTTACCTATAGCTGTGACCAAAGCCATCTTGCTACAAGTATCCTGATTGCTATTTACTATACATTTTGTTGAAGATCTCATATGCCATGTGCATACTTTGATTTTGGCTTTTAAAATGTAAATTTATTAAATATAAGCCCTAATTATAATTTGTTTCTATATACTGGTTTTTGTAGTCCTGGTCTTGTTTTCAAAACACAATGTCTTACTTATGTTACTTTTTATTAATAACAATGAAATTCAAGAGTATCCACTAGGTAGGTTACAATAAATTTTTTTAAAATTTAAATTATAATAGAACCAAACATAATGTGTTATCATTCTTATTAATTCATTTTAATGTTGTAGTATCAGCTATATAACAGTCGTTCAATGGCTCGGCAATATAGTAGTAGCTCAAATCAACATCAAACTCATCTTTCAATACTTTGTTCTGCTGGTCCTGGAGCTTATCAAACTGGAGCATCACCTAAACACGTCACTGTTATGCCACCTCCTCCTCATCCATCTCAACTACAATTACAACATTCTACTAGTTTAATTACACAACAGGTATTTACTAATTAATAATTATATATAATATTTTTTTTCCTAATATAATAAGTTATAAATTATAATACATTCCATATATCACAAATAGAAGTTGCCAAGATAGGTTTTTCATATTTATATAATTTATTCTATGGCTGTATCATACTTGGTGATACTAAGATGTTAGTATTAATAATTTATAATCATTTTTTTATGATCAACTCAATATTTATTTATGTATATAAATACGTATATTTGCCACATGTATACATGCCGTAAGGCAGTAGTATGCAGGGATTAAAATATCCTTTTCCCGAAATTTTGATCACACCTATTACATTACTTCTACAATAACCTATAAGGAATGCTTCTTATTTTATACTTAATTGTGTCTTATTTATAATTTTTCTAATTAGAGCATCAATAACTTAGTTATAGTAACATATTTTAATAATGTATTATTTATTTAGCCTGGAGGTGGACAACAACAATATGTTCCTGTTTCTATGGTAGATGGAAGTCGTCAGATGATTGCTACTTGGCCAGCTCCACCTGGACCTCACCATCGTCAAATGACCATTGTTCCTCCGCCTGGTGCAGGAGCTGCTTCAGCAGCATGGCATCCTCCTTCTGCTACTGCTACTGACTGGGCAACAGTTCCAAGACCATTGATTGTTGACCCAGCTACTGCATTATTACAAGTACTATTTTTAATTTTTGCTCATCAATTATGTAGTTAATTCTTGACTACGTATTTATCAACAGGATCAACGACAAGTAGCATTTACTGCAGCTGATGTGTATGATGGTCTATTAGAAAGTCCAACAATGGTTGGTACAATTTGGGGTAGTTCTAATAGTAGTAGCAAGTCACGTTCAACAAAAACGCATATGGCTCCACCACAATCTCATCATCACCACCCAAATTATCAACAAGCCCCACCAGCACATCTTCATCATCACCATCATCATAGACAAGATAAGAAGGATTCTGTAATAAATACTACTAATCAACTCAGTCCAGTGAAAAAACGTGTTAAAGAAGGATCCCCTCCTCAAGGTTTAATTTCTCATTTTTATTTTTTATTTTGTAAATGTATCTGTTGTTGTTCTTAAAATATTGTTTTGTTCTTTATGTATTTTTAGATTATGATGGAAGATCTAACAGAGGTAGTTTATTATCTTCAGACCATGTTCCAAATTGGCACCAACCTTCACCTTCCTACAAACAATTGGTAATTTTTTATCAAATTAAAAAAAATCCTTATTTTTCTATTAATTTTTGTTTAAATTTGTAGATTAACAATCGACAACACACTATAACTATTCATGACACACCTTCTCCTGCAGTTTCTGTCATAACTATTTCAGACAGTGAAGATGAAGCTTCGAATAAAGGGTATATATAATTTGTATGTTTATATATCTTATGAAAATTACATAACTATTTTTAATTTTTTTTAGAGTTGAGTTAAATATTAAAACCAATCGCAATAACCGCAAAAATGTAATTTCTTGTGTGACCGTTGGTGAAAGTGATAATGAAGAACAATTACCATCTAAATCTTTGACTTTCCATCAAAAACAACTTCAAAGTTTGCGTTCAACCCCAGTAATTTACCAACCACCATCTAAAAATTCTAATATACAAGTAAAGTTTACAAATTTATATAAAACAAAAAAATATTAATTTTATTGATTGCAGCTAATAATTTATTATGTATTTTAGTTTTGAAATATTCCTAAGTATCATTAATTTACAGTATATTACTTTGTACGCCAGATCCTAGAAGTGCTTGATTTCTAAATTACATCCTTTTAGATTCTAAGTGCATCAAAGAACTTATTGTTTTTACATTGATACTTTTTTTTTCTGTCAACAACTTTTTGGGTAGAAGGAGTGCTTTAATTGAAATATGTTGTAGCACTAATAAGTTTGGAAAGTAGACTCCAGTGGTATTTTGGTTGAGACATTTGAAATATTTTTTTGTTTTTAAGTTATGGCCCAAAACCAAAAAAATTCCTTCCTTTCTTTCTTTCTTTCCCTTTTTTTTTTTTTTAATTAATAGTTTTTATGTACTGCTTAAAAGTACAATGACTTTATTTTCTCTAATTTAAATTTAGATTATAAAATAAGTTAAAATGTTTTAAACAACATTTAATAATTTTTCAGAATGGTGAATATATTGCTTGCCGCAATAGTTCCCCAGGACGTATAGAGTTGAATAGTGGTCAATATTCTCAACATTCTACATTTAGCAATAATTCTCAACAACCAATTTTTATGGCACAATCTCAGTTAACTAGTGAAGTAAAACATGAACCTCATTACAGGTATGTTGTAATTCACTAAAGAAATTTTTTTATTATTTATTAGTAATATGTTGTAATTTTTATGTTCAATCAAAATTTACATTTTCAGTTCTTCAAGTGTTGGCAATACTATGTCACAGTCTCAAATTAAAAGAATTGTGTCTAAAGGGCAACACTCACATCAAAGTCAAGATTGTAATATTTTTAACAGTTCAGTATCAAACAAACCAGAACCACCACAAGCTATTGAATATTATTGTAGTGGTACAAATTGCAAAGATCCTTACCATTATGTTACACCACATGATCAGCATATTGTCTATGCTAGGTAATTCTTTAACTCTTAGTATAATAATCACATGAATACATGATACATAATACGCAATATCTGATTTAGTGACAAACGGTTATCATATGCAATACCATCAGCACATAAACGTAACGTTTCTAACCCCATGGAGTATCAATTACATCCTCCAATAGCCCATTCTAGTAGGGATTCTCATATTATAAGTGCTACTAAAACAGCATGGGCCCAGCAACCAATTCCAGTTCACCAAGCGTACAGGTAACTAATATCAAATAACTGATAACTATTATTTTATGTATGTCCAATATTTTGATGATAGTTTTAATTGTCATGTGATTTTTTTTATAATATAAAAGTTTATTGTATAATGTCTGCGTAGAAGTCATGTGGCTGATTATACAGCTGCTCATATTTCACCCCCATCTTTGGGAACTAATCGAGGACTTTCCCCTTTGGCTGGTCAACCATTGTATCATCAAAGTGATATTTATCGTCGGCAAGCAGTTTATGTAACAACTGGTCAACCACCAACTGCTACTGCATATTTACCATCTCCACAAGTCCCTGCTACTGCATTTACTACAGGGTAGTTTATATTGTTCATACAAAATGTATATAAACATTAGTAAATACTAATATACGTACATATATTTTTTTTTCAGCCCTATTCCACCTCCTGCTCATCATGCAAGTGCGAGGCCTTTACTTACTACTCATGCTACTCACCCATTACCAGCTCATATGCAACCAACTGCTGTCTATGGTTATTTAAGTCCAGCCAAAACACATCATCAGTACCAACCACTTTGGTTTACTGAGTAGGGTTTGCCACAGAGGTAAGAATTGTGTTTTATTTACTTATTAACCCTTATCATCCCCACAGTTATGTAATACAACTAGACAACTGACTATGCTTACATATTGAAATAAATAGACAACTTTTCTTTAGAAAGAGGTTTTTGTTATACATGAAAGTTAATCACTAAGAGCCGTTTGATATCCAGGTTTCACATTCGACAAAATTCAACTCTAATGCTAGGTTTTTGTTTCATGCTAGGAAACGGAGTCATATAGTTATAACATCTGTTCTTGCCGTTGTAATATGTGTAACCTAATATAAACGACAATCTGCGTTTGAGACAAGGAGCAGCCAACAAATATAACACATAAAATATGTGTTTAAATATAGTCACAAATATATATTTGTGTTTATAATCGTTTTGATATCTCCGCCTTTAATTCATTGTCTTGAGTTAAGATCCATGTATTACTCAACATGTATATGCTGTGTAATATTATGCATTCCATTTTTAACATCAATTAAAAAGAAAAAACGATTTTATACTTAACTGTTATTTTTTACTTAACATAAATAAATTTAATCCTATTATATCTTTAGGTCTGACAAAGAATTAATGGTGCCACTACTTAACAACAGAGATCATCTAGTTATTAAAGTCAGACCTCTGTACATGATGTCAACTGAATCAGTAAACACTTAAGTAATGTACCTACCCTTGAAGTGTAATACATCTTATTATACTTTCTCATTTTAAAATTGTGAATTGTACTGTACATTTTTAAATAATTCTTCAGTACTAATTAATAACCATTTGTTTTTCTGTCAAACCAAATGAATATTGTGACTTTAAGTTTAAATATTTTAAACCACAGCATTAAATTTAATTCACTTGAAGTTATGATTTGACATTTTTTTTATTCATTCTATAGTTAGATCAACATTTTTTTTTCTTATACTTCTGGTCATAAATTTTACTTTATTTTTCCTTGTATATATTCTATCAGTTCTTTAAATAATTTGATGTACACTCATTTTTTTTAAGTGTTAATATTTATACAAAGTTACAATATTTAAAATTCACATTAATTGTGTAAATAGAAATAACACGCCATAATTGAATTATTATTTGTTAGTACTATTATTAGTGAGACTTAAATTACTTATTTGACAATTTTTATTTTATATCAAATACCTATTTATTGTTTTAAGTTTTTTTTTAATAACAATAAATTCGTAAAAAAAATTTTTCATCAAATATATTTTTACAATAATAGTATAGCTAGATGATTATCCTATACATTATATTTTTTTGATGTTATTATTATTTTAATAGTTAATTAATATAATATGTTATACATATATATATATATATATATATATATATATATATATATATATATATATATTAAACATTATTAATATTAGCTGTACGCATGATTGCCACTGAGTTTGGTTTAAAGTGGCAAAAATTGTTTTCAAATACATACAAAATTAGTTTAATCTTAATACAATTGGGTGATATTATGGTTTTAGACCTTTCTAGTATTTTTGAAAATATTTCACTATTAGATTTTATGATATTATAATATATAATTTATATAATATAATATTAACTGATTTATAACATTTTTTGATAACTTACATATTTTGAATATTATATGGTTGTGGAGTTTTAATTAACCATTATATCACATGAGTTACTTACTAACCAATATATACATTAAATAATGATTTTTAATTTGAATTGTTAAAAATCAATCTAACATACATGTTTAGTTATAACTTACAAATATTTAACTAAACAATCAATTTTCATTAGGAATCTTGTTTGTTTTTATAACTTTTTTATGTATTAAAATGCAAATTATATTAAAAGTTACACATTTTATATTATTTTTATGACAAACTTAGAGTAATTATTAAATTTAATTGTTTAAACCATTTATTTAAACTATAAAAATGTTTTGCCATACCCAATTAAAACAAATATTCACTAGATTGTTATCTGTATAGTTACAATTAGTATTTAGTACAAACTAATATGTATTAATTATTCATTGTCAATTGAATTTAATTGTAAGTTAATAATTATCATATAATATTATAAATCTATCTCAAATTATGACAGTTAATAACTAAAATTTTACATAAATTATTTCTCCTAAACTATTAATTACTAATTGGTATTATATTCAATGGGAATTTATGTTTAAGTTGTGCATTTGTAGATTTGATTTTAAGAAAATCACAATTATTGAGATATAAAAAATTTTAATTTAGCTTAAAAATGGAAAATTATAATTATTTTGGTGTTAGAAATCTTTGTACATAGAAAAATATTTTTTTAAAAAGGTTAAATATCAAAAACTATTTTTGATGTTCAATTATTGCAATTTATGTCTTATTTATAATTTTAATTTAATATTTTTCTTTAGTGTATAATAAGGCCTATTATTTTGTTTAGTCATTACTCACTATATTATTGACATTTTATTTATTTAATTACATTTAAATATTTTGAGTTTTTTTTTTTTTTGTAATTTTAACAAAATACAATTTTAACTTAAGGAAAATGTTTGGTGATAGTATCTGTAACGATTTGCCTTATAAAATAATTTTTTGTTTTTTTTTTTTTTTTTATTTATTATTTTTATTGAAATAATCAAATTATTGAATTTTTAATATTCTTTTTTTTTTTTTTTTTTTTTTTAGTTTCTTAATAAAACCATACCACATACAATACTGTCTGAAGTTTTTCAATATTGTGCCTACGTAAATTATACAATTTTTCTATGGTTTGGTATTCATTTTTAATATTTTTATCAGCAAGTACAAAAATAAAGTTTTAGCCTGACTATAACAAAATTAATTCTCAAAATGTTGTGTATCTTTAATAAAAATATGTATATGTGTTTAAAATATTGAATGACATTTACCACTTAATTATTGTTATTTGTGAATTTTAACTTATGTTGCACCTTAATATTTACTAACCTATCAATAACTACAAATTATTAAAACTTAATTTATTTTTTAGATTTTTCAGAAAAAAATTCTTATTTGTGTTTTGTCTTGTACTAATTATTCAATCAATATTAAAATAAATATGTTTTAAAATGTTTTTATAAATTATATAATATTCACTGCAGTTTTTGGGTGGCTTTATCACTTGCAAAGTAAGTTTCTCAAGAGTGATACTAAAATATATAAAAACGTTAACATTTTTAGGGTTATAAGCTTCCAATTTATGTTAGAGTAAATCAATTAAAAAAAACCCCTAAATTATTTAACGAATTTTTGTAATAACAACTATAATTTTTTTTAAAAGCACACTTTGCCAAAAATATTTTAGTTTTATAAGTGTTAGTGTGATATGATTTAATACCTAAAAATTATTAAATTTTTTTTAAGCACCTTTAAAAATACTTAAGCTTTTATTTGTTTTTTCTTAAAAAAGCTAATTAGATAAGCTTATTATTTGAGTCAATCAATATTAGAAAATATATATATTTATATGTGTGTATATCATTTCTTAGTTCCTTTCTTAAGGTGTTGGTACAAATAGTAATACAATAATTATAATAACCATAAAATACATTATATGTATTATCAGTGCTTGAATTGAGGGGTATGTTAGGGGACAAAGTTTCTCTAATTTTTTAAAAGTTATTTTAGCGTATCCCTTCTAATTTTATACCCTTAATGGTATAGAATAGGCATATCAATGCAAAATATATGTTTTTGTTTAGTTGCGTTTCCCTACTATTTTTTTTTTTTTAATTCAAGCACTGTGTATTGTTCATAGCTATTCTTTGTACAATTGGCTATAGCTAAAGCATGTGCATTACGTAGCTTATATATTTCAGATATTAGATGGATTGCGTTAAAATGTCTAAAAATATTAGGAACTCGCTTTTATTTCTTGAACGTTTACTATTGAAACAACTTATAGTTTTATGGATACAAAATAGTGTAATATTTATATTTTTTTTTTATTGTCGTTTGAATATTAATCAGATACTTATAGTATGGTAGCATATTATATTCAATTACTTATGGTTATCCTAAAGGGCTTATAATTTGTATTAGTTTTAGCTTCAATGCAAAGCTGAGAAGGTATTAGTTTTACTCTGATGTACAATTTTTATGTAATATTTACTTTACACAACATTACATATCTACTATTTGGCATATTTTTTTTTATGTTAGACAATTTCCCCTTATTCAGGAGGGGTTCAAATCTTAAAAATGCGTGTAAAATAATTAATTTTTTCAACTTGACTTTTGATAATGTTCGGGAAGTACACTATGCTTTAAATATATTTTAAATGAAAGCTCTTAATAAATACCTTAAGTTAAAAAAAAAAAAAATTCCTGTCAACTTATCTTCCACACGCAAATAACCACCGTAATTCAGGTAAAAATATAATATTTGTGTAAAATCACAAAACTCCAAAAAATTTAATTCATTCATTTAAAAAAATTGAAAGGATTGGAGGAGAGTGTATCCCATTCTTTTGGATTTTCCTTGACTACGTGATTCAACAAAGCTTTCTTAAAATTTTACACCATGTATAGATTTGCATTGAAGCGTTTTTACGATAGTGATTTTAATCTCTGTCAGATATTTTTTTAAATTTTTAGTTTGTCTTGTGTAGTATTTTTAATGTTATATGGTATATATATTATAATTTGTATGATTAATATTATAATATGGTCTGGTGTACCTTTGTAATTTTTGTGCGATATATAGCATAATACTGTAGTTTATAAAATTTATAAATATATATATAAAATTTAATGATTTACAATCAAAATACTACCAATTTTTTTTTCTATTATTCTTTTTATTGTTATTTTATATCAATATAGCCAATATTTTATATAATTGCATTAAAATTAATTTATAGACACTTAACACTTCAACTTATCCATTAATTGATCTAATTTTTCATTTTTTCACATGACAATCTTTTAATTTTTCATTATTAGTGTATTATTTCTACTTCTAAAAACATATTTTCACTTTTGTATTATTATGTGCTTTTATGATGTTGTTATTTGTAATTATACATGCCAACTTTAGGTAGGTTTACATCGTATAATATGTACCTATAAGGTACATTTTTATAGGTGCTTAAGTGTTGGGATGATTATTTCTTTTTTTCTTTTTGTGATGTTCTTAAAAACAAAAATGATTTTATATAGATTTGCATACCATAACAAACCAAATTAACTTACCATCAAACCCAGTTAGTTTTCTTCTTTCTACTATTTTAATAATTTGAGTACAATCACCAAATCTAAAATAAAGTTAAATTATCATCGTGTATGAAATGTTTGGAAGTTAAGAAACGCATAATAACACCGATGTACAACTACTGTGATATTTGTTGTTAAGTAAAAAAAAAAAAAAAATTACCTCAAATTGTTAAGTGTGGTCACGCTAAGTGTATAAGACTGTCTGTAACTTTTTTTAAACTTAAATCTGTTTTTAATCATACTAATATCTATTTTTACTTTTTATCATTTTTCCCACAGTACTGATTGTATTCATTTCACTTTTTGTTTATTCTTTATTATGTATTATTATTATTATTTTTTTTTTTTTTTCAAATAGTTGTTAATTTTATGCTTATAGTAGTTATATATTGTCACTCCTAGATTTACCCTAAGGCATAATTTGTACTGAACTATTAACTCTAAACTTATGTTTGTTTATGTATTATAATAATATATTTATATAATCATATAGATTTATTATACTTAATCCTCAATGTCGCTTTGATTTATGACTGTTGTTAATTTAATATTTTGGATTTAAAATATTTTTTTGAGATTATTTAGCCATCTATGCATTGAATTTGCATTTTATTTGCTCTTATATCAGATCTGTCTGATATTTTATAATCACCTTGAAATTTGATTTAGAACTTAAAAATAAAGGACATTGGATTATCCTGATTTTCAATGAAAATATTAATTTTTAATTTTAAGCTTAGTTTGACAGATATTCAATTTCTGGTGTGTCTACAGTATTAATTGTAGAAAATAAAAACTCACAAGTTCTATTTTACTTCTATGTAGTCTTGTGTTACTTCTTATAATAATTTAAACATTCAAATATTGGCAGATTTAAATAATTGTTGTAACATAAAACCTTTTTAGGCTTATATTTAGGCTATTTATATGATTTAAAAATTCAGTTTTAAAATATATAAAAAATAACACATTTAAAATATTGTCTTTATATTGGTAAAGTATCGTTTTTTAATTTTGAAACAGTAGCTAAGTTTACAACACAATTTGCTATTACTAAATTGTTATCTGTGTACAATTTCATTTTTGTTACAAATATTTCTTTTCTCCTGTACACTTAACGCCTTTAGGTTTTATGCTTATTTTATTGCTTTCAAAGTCAAAATTGTCTTTTAGTATCCCATTTACATTTTTAAAAATCAAAATATTAGCTCATTTCAACCCCATTGAATAAATTTATTTTTCTACTGATATTAATTAAGTAGAATAAAGGTTTTATAAAGTAAATGAATGCTAAATTGTACGATAATTAAAGCGGAAAAAATATAAGAGAAGTCCAACCATGTTAAACAAAACTAATTACGTTAAAACGAAACTATTTTTTTTAGTTTGATTTTGATAACGTGTTAAAGTAGTCTTCTTTTGTTCGTTGCCGCTGTTTCTGTTTTTTTGTTTTCTGTTTCTGCAACGTCAATGTCCTTATAACTAAGTATGACGTATGTAATAACTTATTTGGTAACCAATGAAGTAACTTATGATACTATGAGTTTTTCATAAACAGGACCAAGTGCCTGTAATAAATAAACAATGTAAGTGGATAGATACTAGATTAGTAAGTCATTACAATTATTTTTGAAACACCTGTTGCATAAAATTCCCTAAAATTAGGCCTACAAATCAAAAACTATGCTTGTTACGATATTTGTTGTTTTGGTAAATTTTTTTTTAAGAGTAAACTAAAGGATTGACTTGGTTTAATCAAATATATTTATTGCAGAGACATATTTACGTTTTTGTTACTCATGAGGGCAAATTTATTTTTGCACCCTGGGAATTTTATTTTAATGCCATATTGGATCAGGTCAAGTAATTTGTATTGTACATTTAATTTTTCATTTTCTTTTTTATTTAACTATTATTCATTGTTTGATAAATGTAAAAAAATTCCTGTTTCATTCTGTACCTTCAATTGATAGTTAATTTTACATACATTTAGGAAATAGATACTACAGAATATGGTTTTAAAAAAATAAATTCAGAAGCCATTTCCACATTTATTTTTTTTTTTTTAGATAACCTTAACTAAATCAACCTAACCTAATCTAATTCTTTGTTAGATGTGTTAGGTAAGTTTCTAGGTATACATAACTTACTTTGAAGTACTTTACAGTCTTCACTTTAAGTTCCATTGTTGCGTCCTTGTCACATAATATGAGGGTTTTTGGATGCTGTTGGAACGCCGAAACCGTCCACATGTGATTAATGCCCTTTTCTACAGCTTTGTGTAAAGCTAACGATTTGTGTGACCCTGTGATTAATATCATGACCTGTCGTTGGTAATTATAGACAAGTTAAAACATAGGTAAGTAGGTATTTAAATATCATCTAGACTTAAAGAAACGTGTTGTTTTTCCATTAAATAACTATTCTATAAGCTATTACTATGCGTGGATGGTCATAAATAGATAATATTAAAAGAATTGCGCCTATGCAGCTTTCAGCAAACCACATTGGACCACAGCTGTGTTATTATTAAATGGCCCGTATAGTGTAAAAATGTAAATACCCAGTGGTGTTTTCATTCAATTTTTTGAGAGTATACCAAGCCGTCAGGTACCAAATACAATACAAGTATTTTTTTTTATGATCTATATAGGGGATAAAAGACGAGTCAATAATACAAAAAAAATATAAATCAAACTTTTTTTGTTTTTTTTTTTTTTTTATAGAAGGAATGCTCTGATTTTTAAAGTCAATAACTTTTATAAAAGGCTTGTGGACTCCAGTGATACTTTGGTTAAAGTTTTTTTTTTTTTAATTTGCTCAATAAGTGAAAAAGAATTTTACGAAAATTTGAAATTTTTAGGTTTGTAATGACGTTTTCGGGTAGGAGTGCTCCAAAGGTTGAATACGAATACCACATAAGAGTTGAGATTTTGGTTTTAAATTGTATATTATTTTAATCATTTTTTGATGTTTTGATTATTTTCTGTGTTATGAGCCAAAAACGACGAAAATGGCGTAATTGTGAAATCCGGTGTCCGTACGGATTTACCTATTGAACTAGCGTTATAAACAATTAGTACTTCCCGTTTTTAAACTTTTACGTACTAAATTATCTTAATACGTTTTAAAAAGTTTTTGCTAGGTTTAATACTATTTTTATTTTACGTATGTAGAATAGGAATAATTTACAATTTTTTTTATTTTTACTCGGGACTAAGTAGATTAGAGTGCTCGCTCAGAATTTTTTTTTTCAAATCCATTGATTTATCGTTGCTTTCAGATATTAATTAATACGGATAGACCGCAACTTAAAAACCAATGAATCGCTCAATGCGTAGTCGCTACTGCACATTTACCGTGGTACCGTTCTTTTAAAATATCTTCTTTATGTTGTCATAGAAAAATTATAAAATGTAATTTAATGTATTGATAAAAAAAATTGCATTTCATTGATCACTGGACGCTATCAATGTCATAAAGACTTAAAAGTGTGCATATAGATACTGGCGTATTGCGGAAAAATTGTTTTTAATTTTATTTCAAAAATTAACTAAATTTACTTTTAAGGAGTTTTCTGAGTACCTAACCAAAGTTCTTCCCGTTGTGTAATATTTGAGTCTTGAAAGTATACCCTATACCCTACACTCCTGAATAAAATATACCTACCGTTTCTGCGTCCATAACCGTGCCAACGCCGACGGTGAGAGCGTTTTTTGGTACTTTTTCAATGTCATTGTCAAAGAACCTGGCGTTTGCCTCTAACGTCTCTCGGGCCAGGGTCTTCACTCTGGTCCTGGATGACAACGACGAGCCAGGTTCGTTGAACGCTATATGGCCGTCTGGACCAATACCTGTAGAAATTGATAAATGTAATAGGTAGGTAGGCATATATATAAGGTACAATAATAGTATGAGGTATGTTGTAACAAAAAGAACAACTTGACAATCTTGACAGAATTGACACCCATTAGTGATACTTCCTACTTGGTTTGTTTTATTTATTTATATATTTATTTTATTTTTTCATAGGAACGGAGGAAATGTTAATTAAAAAAAAAAAATAAGTAAATCTCTACATTCTACACTATTTACGCTTAGTGTTGAAGAGGATTACTAGGAATCTCTAAGTTGATACAAAATTAATTGTTATAATAAATATTTATTACAGGTACAAGTACGGAATAAGGGGGGACTGTGGCCCCCGGAGTTTAAGAGTCGGAGATTCAAAAGCCTTTGATGTTTCCATTACTTTTGTTCATTATAGCATAATGTACCTAATATCAGGTTACACCCTTAAATGGGTCTACACTCAATGCAAAATTAACGAAAGAAAAATTTCTAACAGTTAAGACTATTATTGCCGTTTCAATATTCACAAAGTGATGCTAAATAATTCAAGAATGTTGTAGAACAAAAGATAGAAACAATTTGTTGTTTAATTTGCTTGTAAATTTTTAATAGTGAATAATGATACATCTATTTTGTTATTTTTGTGTATAGAGGTCAGCTCATTTACATTATGTCCCTGGGCCTTGAAATGTCTTCATGGAGGCTTAAATTCATAGATAATGTAAATAAATATAACTCGTCATGAGTAAAATTTAAAAAAAAAAAAAAGAGGGACTTGGAGTGTTAACAAAATGTTTTCCATTGAGAGACGAAAACGGAAAACAACTTTAAAAGTAAAAAAAAACATAAATTTTCTCACTAAAAAAAGTTGTTTTTGTTGCTAAATAACGTGTTTGGAACAATTTCCGATTAAATATTATTTTTTCAAACAAAGATTTTTGTTTGATAAAAACTGGTCCTTAACATGTAGGTACCTACCTAATTAATTTAAAAATCTCTAACCTAAAACCATAATAGGGGGATTTACCTCCAACAAAAAGGTGAATTCCACCAGCCTCTTTGATTAAAAATTCATAACGATCGCATTCCGCCTGCAGATTGGCCGCATTCCCGTTCAGGATGTGAGCATTCTCCGGATGGATATCAATGTGTACAAAAAAATTTGTCATCATATAATGGTGATAACTCTCCATGTGATCTCTTGATAGTCCTTTAAACATATTATAAACTCTTATAATGTTAAATGTATATGAATATGTACATTACACTAACCTATATGTTAGCCTGTGTATTATAAAAAGGTAAGTAGGGGGAGATTTGATTACATATTTGTGGCAGCTATTTATTATTTTTTGTAATAAAAGGCATAGGCATAACTATGGGGTTGCAAGATTATAATATTGTACCCCAAAATTATTACTTATAGTAAACAAAAATTTAAAGTCTTCAATCTTCAATTAAAAATGTGTGTAAAAACTATGGACCAAATGTAGATGACTTGATTACTGAATTAAAAATTTTTAAAAGCTATGGAAAACTAAATAACATAAAAAATTAGACCTTATATTTAAAAAATGAAGACATTTTCTTCGAATTTTGAGTCGTTTAAACTTGTATAACCATTCCAATATGTTGTGTCTTGTGAAACAGCCATTTCTTGTTTACAAAAACTACCTAAGGATTACTGCTAAACGCTTCTCCAACCTGGCTATACTGTATATTGAAAGACAACATTTTTTTAAAAAGACGATTTTTTTTTAAGACTGATTGAAAACAAACTTAATAATTTTTGTACGTATTTTATATTTTTATTTTACATAATGAGAATCATAAATAATAATTTTATAAATATGTTATGAACTTATGTTTTTAAAATAATTGTATAATGTTTTTTTAGGCCCTATCTAAATTAAATTTTAATGGAGAGGGGAAAGGGGAATAAGGTAAGTATTAAAACTGTTTGCTACCCCAAAACTTTACGGCTAGCTACGATGCTGATAGAAGGCTAATAGTTTAAAAAATGTGCAGATATTTTGTAAGGGG
Source organism: Hormaphis cornu (assembly GCA_017140985.1). Taxonomy (NCBI): domain Eukaryota; kingdom Metazoa; phylum Arthropoda; class Insecta; order Hemiptera; family Hormaphididae; genus Hormaphis; species Hormaphis cornu. The sequence continues at coordinate 2,865,894 of CM029364.1, read as the reverse complement.
GACTTTTAATATTTTATGTAGACTATAAGCCCCAAATACCTCACAATCGCTGCCTATGAAAAGTATTATATCATATAGACCCACATATTAAAATCTATTTTTTCTTTTAAAGTGGATGCATTAGTTCTAGCACTAAGTTACAATAACTATTATTATTACCTATCATTGTATGTTGTGTACTACTACTATGATATAATATGTTAAATGTCATAGAATTAATAATTATAGTTTTAAAACTGTTTATTTACATGTAATCATCATTTTTATTATTATTATCACAAAGTACCTCAATAACATTTCAATTAACCGGGGTTATTATATTAACTGATATTTTATTTCACGATTTGATGGGCTCATAATGGGCATTATCCACTTCATACAATTTATATGTTTGAATTTGCAATTTAGTCTTAATGAATAGATTTTATCTTTTTATAATAATATAAAGTTCAATAGATAGATATGATTATTCGTGAGTAGGCACCTAAAAGTAAAGTACCCTAACTTTTTTAATTAAAACTTTGTAGTTATATATGTATATAGATCACATATTTCCATCTATATAATCTACATCATAATATTATATAAATACAAATTTGTAAATTTCTGGGTGAAATAAATGAATGCTCAATGTTAACTTACCTACGTATTCGTCCATGTTAAAAGTCTTAACATACTTGAAAGATATATGTCCGGCCTTGTAATACTCGACCAAATACTTGTACATGCCTAATGGTGTTCCACCTACATGTTTAGACATTACGTGCAACATCAGGTTATATTATTATACCGGCATCATAACTGCAGTTTAATGCCCACGCGATTTTTTGAAAACGTATTTTTTCAAATTTGTACGACCTGATTTTTTTTACATTCTAAATATGTACATAAAATCACACAATTTGAAAAAAATTCAAAAAATCGCTTATGAGCTAAACTGCATTGGTTTCCTTATAGACTATGTACTTATATATCAATATATTTGCAGCTAATGCTAGTTATAGAAAAACAACATTATTTTATCATAACATCAACGCAGAATGCAAGAAAAAATCTATCACGTACCTGTTGGTAAACCCAAAACAAAATATTTTTGAGGTCCTGGGTTGAAGTCTTTTATCCTCTTTAGTACATATTTAGCGGCCCACTCAGATACTTGGTCAGCATTGTCTTTTATTATCAGTCTCATTTTGTCTCTAAAATAATATTACAATTATTGGTAGTTTCCTAAATCAAAAAAAAGTTTATTAAAAATAATTACAAATGCAGCAGCCTCTCTATAGACCTATAACGGCTATAACTATAGTTACTACCTTAGTAGATAGGAAAGTCTGAAACTCAAATACAAGTCTTCCGTCATAAAAGTGTGTTATGATCACATACACAATGGGCCTTTTGGGGTAAAGGCAGGGGTGTATTTAGATTTTTTTTGGCGGGGGCTGATGCATTTTTTCGAAGGAAAATTCTCCTACTTATTATATTAAAAACAAAAATTAGGAGTATTGTATAAAATTCGTGAAATTTCAGGGGAGGCTGTTCAAACTCTCCTAAAAATTGTTCTCCATCATATGTAAAAATATTACATGCCTAAAAACAACTTAATCAAACTTGTCTCATTAAATTTACTTTCAGTACAAACAAAATTTAAAAAAATGCTTCAAATAAGATACCAACTACCTTTCTATTATTATTATTTACATGTAACATTAGTAGAGACATTTAATAAACGTCCAAAAAGTATTTCCAGGAAAAATATTTTTATATTTTCCGACCTGAAACAATGGGCCATTATTTTTTTTATTTTTTTTTTTTAATTCAAATTTGTCAATATGTAAAGAAAAAAATAAAAAATGTGGAAGAGTCGTTATCAAGAAGAATAAAATCAAATCAGTTTTTAGAATCCTTAATAATTCTGAACGTCTAAATTCTAATAATTTGTGTATGATCAACAGAGAGGAAAAATTTTAAAAATTCAATGCTTCCAATCATATTATGCAGGATATCCAATCATATTGCAGCCATGCAGGAAGTGTTGTAGTCTGTTAATATAGTCGGTACACATTAATTACCTACATATTATTGGATAATTACCTTCGTATTATAAATAGTTATAAGTCGACATCTTGTCTTAAAGGTCAAAAGTCTGAAGGTCTTGTACAATTTACATTGTAATACATGCCTATATTGTTTATGTGATGTGTAACATATTATTCCATACGAATAATGACAGTCATCAGGGAAAACGAAGATTAAAAATATTAACTAAATATACTTCTACAGGCTACAAATTTAAAATAGAACATTTTAGACGTTAGTAAGCTGAGTCGTTGACAATAATATTTAAATACCTAAAACCTAATTAGTAAATTTTGATAATTTTATTTGATTAGATACAATTTACGTGTTAGGATTCAATGCGTCCATTTTTAAATTCTTTTTCTATTACACATAAATCCTAGGAATTTCGACGGTTTTTATTTCCTATTATAGTTTATAACAATCAATCAATCGATATCGATTCTGTAAACTGATTTGAATTCTCAAGACGTCTATACATTTGATCATACAAGCCATATTTTTATTTTGTAGTCATATACTTTTGTTGCCATTCAAAAATAAACAAAACATTTAAAACTTAATTTTAGAAAAATAACCCCGTCGACAGGAACTCCAATTGAAGGTAGATTTCTTACCATACAATACAAAAAATTTGGACTAAATTATCTTAAAAAACACTCTACAAGTTTAAAAATAAGTGGAAAATATTAAATATGTAGTTTTCCGAAAAGATATGACAAATCGGTTCAACCAATGTTGCTGTGCCGCGTTAACAAAATTACATATTTATCGCCGCCGCATACACAATACTAATCGGCGATCACGTTAAACTTTATTTTCTCAAAAACTACAGTATCGATTACGTAAAAATTAGACATTATAAAATTTCAAATAAACAAATTTAATTTTAAGAAAACAGAAATCAAATCGGTTCAACCGTTTTAACTCTGTCTAACTAATAAAATTACCTACGCGCCACCACACAGTTCTAATTATTGGTGTTAACTTCAAACTTGATTTCCTCAAAAACTACTTGACCGATTTTGGTAAAAGTTATACGATGCACAACTTCAAATTTGTATCTTTATTTTGCCAAAAAACTAAAATCTTATCGGTTTAACCGGTTTTGAGAAATCGTTGCCACAAAAAATATCCATACATATATAACATACGTACCTATCGTTATATTATAATATGCATAATGTATGTATACTATACATAAACTATTTAACGGAGGGAGTTTTGGGGTCCGGGGTCGGCAAAAATACCAAAAATTGTTCGTCATTGAATCGAATACAATAGGTAGATTTTTTCTATAGAAATTTACCTAAAACAAAACAGTAAAAGAAAATCGACACTTCAACCGAATATAGAATATAGAATCGTAAATTTTATAAATGTTATAAATAAATAAATATAATTCAATATTCTTCATATCTACCAAAATTATATACCTATTATTAAACTCATGCCAAACCAGAAGCAGTTACCATTGACCAACTCTGCCCTACCGATTGTTTATATTTTTTCAATAAATTTTTTTTACTATGTCTTACACTCGCAAATTATAGAAATTTAGACGGTTTTTATTTCCAACGTACCACAATTGTCCTATTATTATTGATGCAATATAATATAAAGTCTGAAAACTGATTTTTTTTAATTCTTTATGACGTCGGTCTTCTTTGGATCGACATTCCAACATTGATTTTATTCCCCAAATTTTTACAAATCGAATTTAAAAAAAAGTTCAAATATTTAATTTTTAGAAAATTTAAGATAAAAAAAATGTGGAACAGTCGATCCAAAGTCAGAACACAAAATCAAATCAATTTTTAGAATTCTTATCGTTTCACAATAGATCAATATTGGTACGCTGGAAATAAAACTGTCTAAATTCCTATAATTTGTGTGTGATAGGCGGAGAAAAAAACTCGACGCTTCGAATCCTCTTGATATTCCAAATTAATAGTAACGTCTACTTTAATGTTAATTACAATAGGTGTCAAAATAGCTAATTAGATTGAAAATCTTAGTTTTTAAACAACGCTTAACCTTAATAAAATACCTTCCTATTATTCACCTCGTCTTGAAACATACCATTATTAATTATTATTGTAGTTACTGTAAACAGCAATTGTCTGTGCCTATACTGATGGTAGCGTGCACTCTGCAGTTACTATTGCAGTGACAATAAATTGTTATACATATTTACTTACAGTCAATGTGTTATTGAAAATTGTCGTAACAGGCCGGAATGTAAAAGAAAATTTATAAAAAATATAACTGCAATACAAACAGATAATGAATAACATATATTATAGTATAATATTATGAATTATTGATGTGTACACACCGTGCGTGCAGAAAAGGAAACAAAAAACTACTGTAAAATCGGGCGGTGCCACTCGTGTGCGCAGTTAGCTGCTACTGATTACGCTTTTACACTTTTAGACGTCTGTATTCTGATATAATATATATAGATAGGTAGGTATATCTGCTTATTACTCCTATTGTAAACATGAGTGTGTTTTTGTTATTAACTTGTTATACGAAATGTCTCACCATGTGTGTGTGTGTGTGTGTGTGTGTCCTACAATAATAATATGCTTTATATTTCGCATGGTTACGTTCACATTATTTTTTATCAGTAATATTCTACTTAACTGTTTTTAATAGACCATCAAAGTAGTTATTTTAAAATTTGTTGAAAAAATCCAGTTATAACTGATAGATAATTTAAAAAAAAATATTATTAATGAGAAAATACACTCGGTAAAACAACCCTGTATCTTTTAAATGTACTTCAACTATTACCTAAGCCTTAAGGTAAGTTACAGCTTTTACACGTCTTGAGCACCGTGATTTTTTAATTGTCTAAATTTAATTGTGCGGACGTTATACCTACGCCAGTAATTAGGATTTAGATACCTACATAAATAAATTGATTATTAAGAACAACATTTTTAAGAAGCGCCAAGCGTTTTGGTTTGTTTGGATACAGATTTTTTGAGTTGACGATATTCTATCAAATTTGTTGAAATGCCAAAACGTCAAACGATATAAGCTGAAACACGAGATTTTTTTCGTTGAAAATTTGTTTATTATAAAAGTAGATAATTATATTGTATGATTGCAAAAATAAAAAGACGATAAAATCTAAATGTCCAAAAGATAAATGTGCTTCAAATTACCTACCTACTTAAAATGTCAACACACATTGTTCATTGTTGGCAATTTGACATGGGTAAAACGAAAATATATAAATAAAATCGTGATTAATTTTTATTTGAAAACTGAAATTTTTGAATTTGTATCAGTTTTCGCAGTTCCGGTTTCATTAAAACATCTAGGTACCTAAATTTCAATTTAGAGGCTTGAAACTTAAGTAAATAATCTAAACAATGTTGATTATAAATTAAATTTTGATCCAATATTATGTTGTAAACAAATATTGATTACTGTTTTTGTTGTATAAGCGTTTTTACATCGTTATTATTGTGTTTTAGATTTGACTTTTGTTTTTTATTTTTCAGGTAATAATAGTATTATAATATTTTAATATTTATAATAATATTTTTTTTTATGTATAAACTATAATATGTTTATGTGTTCATAAATACATGATTGTATTTATATTTAGGTATGACACTTTATATTTGGTAATCACCTAAAAATGTTAGACTCGCATAAATGTTAAAGGGTTGAACATTTAGATCCCTTCCTAAACTAGCCCCTAACCATATAGAACAGTGTAACTAGAACACAGAACAATGAAAAAACAGTCAACAGTGTCCCAATATTCTCAACTCGAATCGACAATGACAGATTCGTATACTTTTGTTTTCATAAGCCCGCATAGTATGCGTTGTTTACTTCCATTGTTCCTTTTCCAAATACAGAGATAAAATAATAATGCTATGTCACATAATATAATCAGTAATCACTTTACTATCCACATTTCTTTACATTTATATTGTATTTGTATTGTATATATTATATATTTTATATTTATAAATTGCATATTCTATATCTCTTTATACATTCTTATTCTATGATACAAACTAAATTAATACTAATATTACTAATACATTAATTTTTTATACATTAATCGTTATTTATCATGTTTACGTATTTATTTAACCAAATAATATTGCCTATTTCTATTAACTTATTAAACATAAAAATCAAAGAATAAAAATTTTTACGTATTTACTAATATTTTTTAATATAATCGTTTTTTTCTATTTATTCATTAGTACTAAAAATTAAAATATATATAAGTAATTATGTACTTCTAACTGTAAATATTAACGTGTCCTAGATCTAATGATTATTTTAAAAATCATAAACAAATATTACCGAACTAAAGTAAATATTTTTCATACATTTGTTCAATCATTAATCTGTTTGTCTCTTGTTAAAAACATCGCAGATGTTATGAACATTGAACATCATAGATTCTACAGAGTAGGTGTTTATGAAGTCAATAGTATAATATAACATAATATAATAATACAAGTTAATGAACGAAAAATGTTCCTTTGTTTGATACGAAAAAAGGAATGAGGAGTTCTTTTTTTTCAAGCCTGGAATTAATTTCTTTTTAACTGCAAAATGAACTATTTCCTTTTCAAAGGAATTTTCCAACCACTGATGTAACCAAACCTAACCTTACCTCACGGCGGACCCGATAGAACTATAAAATGCTTTATAATAATAGAAATGCTTTATAATAATAATAGAAAGTAGAAACTCAAAGGTTCAATAGGCACATTGTATCACAATGCCCTGCTGCAGTTACTCCGCGGGATACCCTACACCAAATTTTATGTTTTTTCAACTTTAAAGTTTAAACAAACTCTGTGACTTAAATAATTACAATACAAATATACAATAAATATCATTAAATAGGTAAGAATTAATGGTATTTTTTAAGAGTTTTCATTTTTTTTTTTTTTTTAATTAAAAATATTTAATAAACAGTGGTTGGTGCAAAGTTGTATGTGATGTTGGGTACTTTACTCCATTTACAAAAATTCGTTAGAATTACATAAATAATTGATCATGATGCAAAGTATATTACTATCAGTGCCATCTTAAGGCCATGAAAATGTTGTCTTTAAAAAAAAAATAACTAAATAAAGACAACTAATTAATAATAAATGTGTGTAAAAATATGTAAGTATACATTTTACCAATTTTTTTTTTTTTACGCATTTTGTTGAAGTTATTTTATTTATAATTAGGTACTAATGAAACAAAATTATGGTACTAGAATAAAAAAAAACCACTAGGTATTTTTGTCCGGAACAAGATAGTTTAAAACATTTTGACGTGTAATAAGTTAAATAACGAAATAAATTTATGGTGCAAAGTTAGCTCCTACAAAGTAGGATACAAAGTATTCTTATTTTACGGTTATACCTATTATTATTTATGTATGTCTATCAAGCCGATAATTGCCATTATTATAAATATTATAATTATAATTTATAACAATTATATTGATTATGATGTCGTATACAGCAACCATTATAAATTATAATGAGGTATGTATAGCGGGCATTTGCCATATACGCCGGGCCAATATCATTAAACCCTGTGTGACTGCAGTTGAGTTTCATAAAAAATTTATTATTTTACTTTGGTATAAATAAAATTTTTTTTTTGGGGGGGGGGGTTATTTAAGCCGCCCTATTTTTGCCAGTATAATGCATTTGCATTATGTATGTAACGGGTGTATAGTGTGTTTGGATGAACAATGTACCTATTCCACTTTTCACAGGTTGACAGATATATATTATATTATTATAGTTTATAATTTATAGTGAAAAATAATACCTATATGTAATATTACGTGTTATTGTTGCAATTAACTTATGCGTATTTACATGAACCTACACGCAAAAAACAATCGGAACGCGTTATGTGTCCATTGTACGTCCATCGTTCAGAACTCTTCAGTTGCGGTTCGTGTGTCACCGCGGCCGTACCTATAATGTACATCATCGTTGTGTCAGCGCGCGTTTCTGCCTGCTGAACGTCATCATAACCCCGTACACTGTTTTGGAATTTTCATTTGTTTATTATTTTTTATTTTGTTTCATTAACCTTGCCGTCGCACTGCAGCGAGAAAACCGCGCGTATTATTATAATATTGCTGCCGCCGATTCTTCCCAGATTAAATTTTTTTGCAACTATGGTCTTATCTCCGATCAAGCACGACATGAACGTGTCGTTTTCCGGGTGTGGATTTTTGGGAATATACCACATTGGGGTGGCGTCGTGTCTGAAAACGTACGCGCCGTACCTGCTGGAAAACAAACTCTGCGGTTCGTCTGCCGGGGCGATTTCCGCGTGCTGTCTACTTTGCGACGTACCTCTGGGTAAGTGTCATATTGGCGGATATTTATGGAAAATGGTACGGGGAGCTTTTTTTTTCTTGTAAAAATGTTAGCCGTGGGGAGCTTTTCCAGTCTATCCTCCACAAGCCCTAGTTTTAAATTCACACATTCTAATTATAAATAATCCAGGAGTTTCGCTATAAAGAATTTAAAAATGCACAAATACCGTACAAAGCTCAAGGCAGGTGATATTTCGGGGGAGATGAGGAGTCTAATTATATAGTCTCCTAGTTTTTCATAAGCCCTTTAGTTTTAAAAAATTTAATTGTGAATACTTATCTTGAATAGGTAGGGGGGAGTAATTAGCAAATCACAGCTTCTTTTTTTTAAATTTTTCTGTGCTTGTCTACCAATGGTTTAAACTGTTTAAAGGTAGATTTTCAATAGACAGAATAAATTGGATCTATAAGCCCCCTGTCAGACAATATTAAAAGAAAACAAGCAAAACTGTACTGCAAAAATGGTGTTTTAGAATTATTGCACGATTTGTGCTGTACTGCCTGTACTGCATATTAGTGCCTTGGCCTGAAATAATAGCTATATTATTATAATAAAAATGTTTTTTCTTACAAATTTTAGGTAAATTCATATATTTTATTTTTTTATAGGTAAATCGTGTAAATTTGACGTACAAACTAAAAAGCTTTGATATATTCTTGGCAATCTAAGCCATGGTTGCAGCAACGTACCAATACAAATAATTTTTAGTTAGAGCATTAACTAAGATACATGTATCTTAATTCGTAGTTAAAACTTATAAGCAAAAATTAAAAGAAAATATAACCAAATACCAATTTTGCAATGGTTTTAACTACAATTAAAGATAATCTTATCTTATCTTTAATCGTAGTTTTAACGACCATCCCTTTATAAACTATATTTATATACACACACACATATATATATATATATATATATATATGTATATATAGGCTCTATAACCTAACCTATTAAAGATCTTTACTATGTAAAAACGTCATTGCATTTTCTGTAATTAGTAATTACTAATTTCTATTGTGACTTATGCTCAACAACAGGGGACGAGGACGCTAGATACCCATATTCTAATAATCAAATCCTCAAAATATTCTAATTTTTAATGCGATCTTTTATATTCTTTTATATGAGTGAAGGCCATAATGGCTTTTATTTTATTTTCAAGCTGTCTATGTCTATACTCATTACTGTTATGTTTATTATTAATTTGAGTTACCAGTCCTATATACTGATTACTTAAATTAAAAAAGTAATTTTAACGGGTTGATGAATACTTGATACAATTGATAGTTATAAACTTGATGTAATAGGCTAATTCAGGGGCGTACCCAGGAATTCTTTAAGGGGGGGGGGGTCCAACATTTTTATTTCATTTTTTTTAAAATTATTATTTAGTAAAATTTTTAGATTTTTGTTGTTCATGCTTATTGATTGTCATATCATCAGCCGTGGACTTTCCTATTAACTATTATGACAAGTTACGTTTCCACAGGTTACATCACGGTTACATCTACAACCATGACAAAATTTATTATATTAATGTAAAATGTGATAAATACAACATCAAATAACTATAATTTTGATTTCAATTTACGTGTATAATATTAATTATTAATGTTATATTATATTGATTTATGTTAAGTCGTATTAGATTAAATTTGAATCGTACTTATAAAAAAATGTTTATGTTGAAATTTCAATGAGGGGGGGTCTGGACCTGAAATCCCCCCCCTTGGGTACGCCCATGGGCTAATTGATGTTTAATAGTTTTATTGATATATCTGAACATTTTTATTTTTAGAATTAATGACAAGTCATACGCTAGACATTGTAAAAGAAGCAAGATCAAAAGCATTAGGTCCTTTTAGCCCTTCTATGAATATTTCAGAACATTTATACGCTCGTCTTAATAAGGTAAAGTCGTCTTTTTTAAAAAAACGTAAATAGTGATTTATTGGTTTTTTTCAGGATTTACCTGATGATGTACATAAACGAGTTAGCGGTAGATTATTTGTGTCTCTAACTAGAGTACCAGATGGTAAAAATGTCATCATGTCTGAATTTTCAAGTAAAGAACATGTTTTACAGGTAAATATATTTTGAATAAATTACTCATTTTAAGAAGCAGAAAATTATAAATTAAGCAATGCACATTATTTGCAAAAGATGTAAGTAATAAAACAAGTTTTATTAGTTTAGACATAAGCTTGGATGTTAAAATACAAAGTATAATATAATATAAAGAAAATTAGGCAGTCTATTATAATTCTAAATTTGGGTATTAATTGTTATTTACAGACATTACTAGCAAGTGCTTTTATTCCTGTATTTTCTGGATATGTACCACCGTTAATTGGTAAATACAGGTATATGGATGGTGGATTTACAGACAATTTACCAGTACTAGATAAAAATACCATAACTATTTCACCTTTTAGTGGTCTCACAGATATTTGCCCCCGTGATAATGACATTCAAAAATATTTAGTATGTATTTTAAGTTTTTATAATTAACAATTATTTTGTAAGTAGGTATAACATTTACAAATTAATAAAATGTAGTTAACTTCAATTAATGTGATACCCAATAGATATGCTAATTGGAGGTATAAGTATAACTGAGAATATTAAAATGTTTATGTTTACACCCATTGGAACCAATACTACAATATTATAAGTAAGTGCCCTACTTGCCTCTCCCTGCAGACACCCTTGATTGGAACTTACAATGATAAAATTGTATTGTTATAATATTGTAGTATTGGTCTTTTTGATGTAATTATCTTCTTGTTAATATGTTTAGATTAAAGTTACTTCCATGCAATAATCATATTTGATCTGTATTGAAAAATGGAAATTAATATTTAATTTATTACTTTTATAATTTTTAGGTGAACATATCTAATAACAGTTTTGAAATAACAAAAACAAATTGTTTTAGAGTAGCTCGAATAATGTTTCCACCAGAACCAGAGGTATTTGTATAAAATATTTATTTATTTTGATTCTATGATTTAATGAGTTGAATACATTTTCAGATGCTTGCTAAATTGTGTAACCAAGGGTTTAATGATGCTCTTAACTTTTTGCAAAGCAACAATCTAATTAATTGTAGAAAATGTTTAGTACGACGATCTTTTTTTAAACTATCAAAAAATAATATTGATGTGATAACTGACTACGACCCATCTTGTATTGATTGCAAATGGAATAATGCAGTAATTTAGTTTATCTAGAACCTAGACAATTTTTCAAACAAAATGTTTTATTTAACAATTTAACAATTTTAGTTTGCCAAAGTTCAAGGAATGCCCTACTCAATCACATACACATTGGACCGATATATAGAATCACATAACAGTATATTCACTGGAATCTTTAATTCTAAGAGATTGCGACTTGTAAAATTATTCACATTACCTTACTTTGCAGCAGCAGATTTAGCGTATGCATTTGTAATAAAGTAAATTTTTTTTTAAATAAATTATCCACATTTTTTATTTAACTTAATCTATGACTTAATGGAAAATTTAAAAAATTTTTAGGATAATTTGTTCTTCCAGACGTTTTCAACATTCCATGTGGATTTTATCCAAATATGCCATTAATAGTTTATTATATTTTGTTGATATTTTTAGTAAAAAGGGACTAGAATTTGTGAGCAAAATATTATCTCACAGTTATAATTTACCACTTGAAAATCACGGAAAAGGTATTTAATTTTTAATTGTTTCATATTATTGTATAATTTAGATTGTGCTTTTATTTTTTAATTTTAGAGTCACCTTTTTATCGTTACTACAACCACAGAATAGATGAAATTCTGTGCTACAACCATAAGTTTGAAAATATCAAATGTTTAAAATGTTCCAAAAATAGTCTTGAATATTTTAATCACCATCACCAAGCAACTTCATTTATAGTGATGTAAGATATTATTTTAATTTGAAATGTTGATTATAAAAAAAAACATGATAATTACATAAATAAATAATATAAACTTATTTAAATGAAAAAAAAATACATTTTGATTTTTGTATGCTCACTGCTTAGTAGGTATGGGCAAGCAAGTTTCATTCTTTTGCAGCCTGCAGTGAATCTTAGATAACAGGAAGCTTTTACCATCCTAAATATACATGTTTAACTAAATATACGTATTTTTTTAAAGTTTCTCCATTCCCTATCAAATCATGTATCTACCACTGGATTGTTTTGCCTACTCTATTTTAATTACATTAATTTTTATTTAATTTATTCATTTACCTATCAATGTATACTCTGGTTTTATTATAAAGTCAAGTCAATGTTAGTATTAATTATATGAAATATAATTTATAATACTAAGAGCATACATTTTTTTCTTAATTTATATATAAAGTTAACTAAATAGATTAATACTAGGTGTTAAGAATTAAAATTTTAAAAATTGTTTAATAAGAACATAAAATCAATAACACAAAGTAATTTTATTGTTGTGATGTTAATTATATGGATACTTCAAACTTTTTAGATGAAAATACAATTTTATAGATTTTATTTATTTAATACAATAAAAATAAAATAAAATAAATATGTAGCAGTTTATTTAGTATTAATTTTAATTTTAAAAATTGTCTTGTTATTTTTTATGGTTTATACATTATTAAATAATATGCAATATCTATGGACTATAAAACATAAATAATAAAAATGAATAATTTTTAGCGACCCTACTGGTTATAAATTGAGTGAACTCGACTCACAAAATCATCAAGTTAAATCTGTCAGGTCAAGAACACATTCTTTTGTACATTGGACACTGTCTTTGACTCCTGAACTTGTCTTTTCAACTTCTAAGTTAGTAAATCTCATCAAATTTAACTATTTTATACTCTTTTTGTACAACTGTATGATACCTAATAATAATAGTTATTTTGTTATACTTTTAGAACTGTGTACTAACTACTAATGTTATAACTTTTTGTAGTGGAAGTATATCCAATGAAACAGTATCAATTTCGAATATTGGAGGTGCTGAATACATTGATCAACTTAAGTTAGACTTATGCCATGAGGATGATTTAATTGATAAGTTCATAGTAGAAGTAACCAATTGTGAAACTTCTTTAAAGTTAGCTAATTTTTTATTTGTATAATATATTAATACATAATTTATACTATCATTAATTATTAATAATTTTGTTTAAACAATTTGAAACATAACAATTAAACAATAATTATTTAAAATGCTAGAAAACCTAATAATTAATAATTATTATTACTTATTTTAAATGTTACAGTGAAAGTATTGGTGATGAAAAACAAACTGCTTCTGACGTTGATAAACTTAAGTTTGACTTCTGTCCCGATAATGATTTATCTGAATCTGATAAATTCATAGTTGAAGTTACCACTCATAAAAATTCAAAGTTAGTAAAATTACTAGTGTTCAAAAAATAGTTTTTTATTTATATTATTTACCTTATACCTAATTAGTATTTATATACATTTCTAAGTGAGAGTAACAAAGATAAAACATTAGAGACACCAAAAGCTGAATTGGCCAAAGACCTTGATAAACCAATATATGATTTGTATCTTGTTGATGATTCATTTGATAATTGCATTGTAGAAGTAACCAATCATGAAATGTTATTGGTGTATCATTATACAGAAGATTTGAAAAATACAAATGGAAGTAAGCATTTATTTTTTTCAAATTGGGTAATATATATCATAACTTACATTCATTTTGAAACTTATAGGTCAATCTAGTAAAAAATCTGCATTGTAAACAACTGGAGATGAAAGTCATCTCCTGCTGATTGAACATCAATATAAAATTATATAGGTACCAATAAGGTTGCTTAGAAAAAAATACAGTCAACTGACAAGAGGACTACTAACCAAGAATATTTAATGTTTGTAAATAAGTAGCTAATTACATTTGTGTTCAAAAAACCAATGTTTTTTAATGTAACCCTGGCAATTGTAAACAGTTATTAAAATCATGTGTTTAAAATGTTAGTTTCATAGTTTGTAGTACTTACCTATAAGGTAGACCAGCGGTTCCCAACCTTTTTAGTTCTGCGGACCACCAATTTTGTAAAAAAATCTTTGAGGCCCAATAATAGCACACCTATATATGAATGCATATAACCTAACCTAACAATATATAGTTCACGCCCCAGTACCGTGCTAACGTATCTATTCTGTGCCAGTACCATGCTGCTCGCGGCCCATGGGTTGGGAACCGGTGAGGTAGACTATACAACTCACTTATTTTATTTCATTTTTAAACAAATTTTTGAGTTAGACCCCATTCACGCTTCAATACATTATAAAAAAAGGTAATAGTTTTATTTCAAATAATATTAATGCATGCATTTAGGTATATAAGAGTAACTAAATTATGTCATCTATTTCACATTTTCAATTGAATGATTTTTTTTTTTTTTTTTATAAAAATAAATGTAGTGATAACTTTTTTAATAACTATAATATAATATGTATTAATATTTACTAGGAAATACATGCGGATACCTGCCTGTAATAATTGAGCGGAGTGACAAAATTCTATTTTCCATTGTTTACATTGAGATAGCGCGTGATTTCACATTTTACAATGGAAGTCAATGGGGATCAGGTTTTTCGGTGATTATTCCTCCGTGGTACGTCCGATCATGGACATTGACCATTCGTTTTGCTCAGCGCGCGCTACTCTATCACCGTTTAGAATTTTATGGCCATCGATCCAAGAACCACTGATTTATCATTGAAAAACTTTTTTTTTCGGTGATTATTCCTCCGTGGTAGGTCCGATTTTTTCATGCGACCCCTTACGACAACCACCATTCTACACTCTATCATCGTGCCAAGTTTGATTAAAATCAATCAAACCGTCTAGGAGGAGTACAGTCACAAACGAAAGACACGAGTTGCCTAAGATTGAGCTTAGCTCACTCGCTTCGCTCGTTCACTCCGCTCAATGATGTTCCATGTTACACATGACACATAATACAATATTGTATATTATGAATTGTGAATAAACCACTATTGATTATATTTTAGTATTGAGTATCTTAGTTTTAAACGGTTAATACTGTACCTATTTGTATGTTAATGCTATAAAAATACTACCTAATTAGATTTAGGTGCTTAAATTTATTTCACTAATGAACATACATATAGCTCATACATCAGGCTAGTGGCGTAGCCAGGAATTTTTTTTTGAGGAACGGCCAAGTCCTACAAAATTGACACAAAGAGGCTTAGTCTCCAGTCTAACCCTAATTGCGCCTATGATTACAATCCTAGATCCTAATTATATGAAGATATATTTTTTCTCGGAATCTGAAGAAAAATATGGTATCAAATATATCACACCATAAATAAGACTAATAAGTAAAGTCACACTAAAATCAGAAACAATAATATTATGCTGCTTATATATATACCAAAATAAGATCAAAAACTATTACAATTTAAAATACTCTCTTTTATTTTATGGGTGTACTTACTTATTTAGTTAAAAAACAATTTTTTGATTATAGATCCGCCTGTTTAATTGGAAGATGTTATATTGTTAATTTACTGTTTCCTAAAGAAGGCCAGTTTCTACTATAACTAGTTTACATATTTTGGGATGTGGCATAGGCGAAACTAGACATTTATATTAGTATTGATTATATATATTACTTAGTTTTAATTTTTTATTGGCCTAGACCAAAAAAAAAAATTTTTTGTTTTTTATTTTTTTGTTTTTATCTCCTTTGAATAATTAATATTTAATAATTAACATTATAATTTATAACTTAGTTTAGACAATATTTAGCCTAACCAAGATTTTAAATTCTACAAAATTAAAACTTAGATGTACCTATTTTTTTATGCAAAATCTAAGTGATATTATGTATACCCTATACAAACTATTTTTTTATTTTATTTAAAAATAATAATTTTTAATTGATAATGAAAGTATTATCTATCAACATTGAACAAAATCCCAACCGCGGTTTTATTTTTGCGTATAATGATAACATTGAGTTATATACTATACAGTGTTTTTATGAGTATATAAAAAAAGGTAACAAGCAGCATTGTGTAGTACATAATTTTAGTTATTATAGGTCTTATTATATTACCACAAAGTAGTATATTTTCAAAATTATCTTGAAATATTATACTCATTTGACACTTTTGAAATACTTTATAAAATTTAAAATTAACTTGTACAATAATTATACTAAATATAAAACATAACAAAAATATATAATATTTATACAACAACATTTTACATTTGCAATGTTAGACTTAGTTATGTCCAAGAATCGACCAATTGACATAATTCAAAAATTGTGGTTTGGCCATTATTGAATGCTTTAGCTCGTTGGCAATCAAGTACCAAATATTTGGCATTCAATGAAAACAGCATTTGTGAAGATATCCATTGTTGATTGTCATAAATTAAAATTAAACAAATAATGATTTATTACCATTCATAAAAATGGAATTTGGGTTATTGTTGTGCCAAAGTTTAAAATTATTAGTGTGTTGATATGTCATAGGCAATATTACACGTTTTTGATCAATTAATCTGGCATCGTATTTTGCCTAGAAGAAATATATTTTAATAAATAATTTATTTCACAGTTTAATTAGTTTCAGCAGTAAAATAATATTATATTTATACATACTTTATTATAAGCAATGACACCAAACAAAGCTAATGCCATTCCACAAATATTATTAATAGTAACTGGATTTCCAAGCACAAATAAAGATGCACCAACGACAAATATTCTCTTTGATGAACTGGCAACAGCATATGTTAAAGATGTCACCATTGACATCACACTAAAAGCTAGTATGTTTTGTAACCAGCTCAATATTCCATCAGTAAACAACAAACCCAAGACCTTATATGATTCATTATTTATCTAAAAAATTTTCAAATAAATTAATTAATAACAATTAGTATATAATTATCACTATTGTATTATTATTTGCATTACATTGATATTTGAAACTGTAACTAGATGCCAAAAATCAAAATAAAGCCATACAGGTAGGAACATGAATAAAGCAAGACGTCCGAGCATATGTAACAAACGTAAATGGTGAATACCAGTATCATGAAGTACTTTTTTAGAATAAATATTTTGTAATGTATGTTGTAAAGTGGCGGCCAAAGCACTCATCATCCCTATTACATCAAAAGACAATTCTGTTAAAGATGCAATAGCAACTCCAACAATAATTGGTACCAAAGATAAATATACCTGAAATAAAAAAATAAAAAATAGATTTAATGTAAGAGACACATCCTCCAAACTGATATAACATTCATATTAGAGCATGAAACTTAAAGGCACATGAAGAGAATACCATTTTTGTTGAAAAAACAATATTTTAGAAATCCCTCTCAAATTTAGTACCCCTTGGTATAGTATAGAAACACCAATACAAAGTAAATTTAAATTGTCTGATACTCGTTTTGGTATTTTCTACATTATAGATATAAGTTGTAGGACATTGTATAGTAATTTTCATAATTTGTGTTTTGGTAATAATTTCAACAAATGTAATTAAAATGTTTACACATAATTAGAATAAACTATGTTCAAAAGTCATAAAAGTTTCAAAATATACAGTATATTATATTTAATGTTATATATAATAATATAATATACATTTATTTGTGAGTTTGTGATTAAAAACTTGAGAAGTGCGCACAGCAACAACTTTTCAGTTTAAGTTGGGCCGGTCTAATTTACTATATGTATGTCTAAATTATATTATAGATTTTACCTATCAGTTAATATAGGTATTGAGCGGACTAAACATTAACATAGGTACCATAAGAATAAAATTACTATAAAAACCATACAACTAAGAAAGATAGTCAGAATTAAAACAACAGGTCAATTTAAAATTGTATAAGTCATTAATGATAAAATAACTTACTTTCAGACTCTGTTTTTCACCTAGAATAATCCTTGACAAAACAACACTAAATAATGGCATTGTAGCTTTAACTGAAAAATAAAATAAAATATTATACATAATTTGAATTGAACACAATATTATATTACTATGAAATAGTACCTGTATGTGTATAAGAAACTGGCACTTTCCACAAACTAACATGCGTAAATACGGACCCAACAAACTTTCCGAGAGCAAGAGGCACAATTAGCTTAAAATAGTAGGACCAACTAATATCAACAAACCGTCTTACACCCCACAAATTAAAGAATGGACCTGAATAAACAGCTATGGACAAAAGCTGCACCATGGTCACCGTCATTGGATAAGGGAATTGGTTCAAGAGCGTCTTGCCTACAACATTGCTGCTCGAACTAATTACATACCAAATGCAGCACAATAATGCAACTGTGATGACTTCCTTTGACACGAGACCCATAACTACGACAGATTCCAAACAACTATCTTATTAAATGCATAGTTTAAATTTTATTCACAGCATCACAGACATTTGAATAATAATTATTAAATATTACAAAGATTAATAGTTTATCTTTTTTAAAGAAGTTTAAGCTCCCGGGCATATTAATTCTAAACTTAAAATTAAAATAACAAATTAACTAGGTGGTAGTAGTTTCATTTTATTTATTTTTTTTTCATTTAGGTAATTGAACATATTTTTACATTTGAACACACATTGCATCTCGATAAGATAATAGATGACTGGACGGTGATAAGAACATGACATGTGGCAAAATAACCTAGAAGAAAAAATGAAATTGGGCGCAATTAATAAATGGTTCAAAATTATTTCATGGTCGGAATTAAAATGTTATATTTAACATTACTGAAACAATAATATGTATATGAGTATATGCATTAAAACATTATTCTAGAATAATTAATATATTTATCACACATAACATTTTGTTAACAAATTACTACTGTCAGCTACCACTTGACTTAATAAAGATGTTAATCATTATGAGGCTATTGTAACAGCAACAATTATTTTAATTGCAATTCAATTATAAACAGTAATTAAGATTCAAATAAAAATGATAACGTTTTCTTCCATCTATTATTCACAAACTATTAATTCATATTATTGACTTTTATATACTTAGCAGGATAGTTCATTTTACTTAGTAAAATTTTTTTTCATAAACTTTAACCTATAACTAGTTTAAAATAATAAAACATCAGGACACCAAAAAAAAAAATAAATAAATAAATAAAAATTGCACACACAGTATAATATTTCCAAGTATATTTTAATATCAATATATAGTTTTAATGCTAGAATGGGAAGAAAAATAAGTACTAGGTATTTAGATTAGACCTAGCAGAAATATGATAAACAGTGAACACTATGTTACAATAAGATATATTTTATGTCTGAAAAATAAAAACCTAAATATTTACATAAAATAATAAATCTAAGTAACAATATGTTAGCTGCAGGTATAGTTTATTACATAGCATATTTTTAGAAGAAATTAACTTCTCATAAATACATCAGTATCAAATCAATAATGTAAGTAAAAAATAATAATCATAATACAATAATAGGGATTAAATAAAAACTTTTAAATGGTAAAATAATAACTTAACAAAAAATGTTATAAACTTGTTGAAAATACAATATTATAAAGGAGATAATTTTAAGAAAATAAAGCTAGCATAATATTTTAACATAGAAATGTATGTTCAATTATAAAATTAATTTTGATCCAAAAGTATGATTTCTACATAATTTAGGATAAATAGGTATAGATTTGTTTTAATAAAGTGTGCATCAGTTAATTTATGTTGAGTACAAGAAAATTATAAAGGTGGATCAGCCTTAAAAAAAATTAAATCAAAAAAAGATTTAATATTTTTTAGCACAACATTATGCCGAGCGACACTCCGTTAACTGTGCCAGATATGAAATGTTGACGATTCTACGTTGTTGACGGATGATTTGATTTTGAATGGCTAATTAACCACTGCAAAGTAATATCAATATTTTCTTGTTCTTTGCAAGATATTGAATAACAACAAATTTCACGGTCTTGAATAGCATTTAAATTCCTAAATAAATAAATATTTATAAGCATAATGATAGTTTATTAAAATATTGAATATAAGTTGTACTAACATTCTATCGATTAGTTCAACTTCATCTAGAGCATTTGGCAAATCTCTCTTATTACCCAAAACAAGAACAGGTATACCAACCAATTGCGGTTTATCAATCAGATTATGAAGTTCATTTCGAGAAGCTTCTAATTTATCTGTGTCCGCAGCATCAACCATATAACTATGAATTTTAAAAATACAATACATTTTCAAATTTATAATACAACTATAAGGTATTTAATATAAACACATACACAATAGCGTTAACACCTCTGCAATATCTCTCCCACATTGATCTGAAACGTGGTTGACCACCTATATCCCAAATTTTAATAGTAACATTATTTTTTGTCACTTTTCGCATATTAAAGCCAACTGTTGGGATCATGTCTTGATTGAATTGTCCTGACTACAAAAAAAATAATTAATTTAATCATAACTAGGTTTGCTGAAAAATCTAAAAAATAACAATGATTAATTTCAACACATTTTCTTTCTCAAAATAATAGACATACATCAAAATTTATGAATGTATAATACCTAAACATCTAATAAAAATACATAATCTATAATCTGTTTATTAATGGAGTTGTAGCGAAAAAACCAAACCTTTATTACGTGATTCATAAAACATTTAAAATATATATGTTATACTTACATCCTAAATATACCTTTTTATAAGGTAAGTTAGGTTAGACTAGGCGCTTCAATCAGTTGTATACTTGTATAAAAAGAAATAGGTAGGAATCATGAAAATGGGTGATATTCAAAGAGTCCAGAATAAGAAAAGGCGTTAGGCAGGGATGTACATTATCACTATAAATATGTAATGCATACAATATACATACATTCATAAGATATAGGACACAGCTAGGAATAAAAATGAATGGATACAGAATAGATATTCTGGAGTGCGTTTGGTTTTTTGTAGTTGGAGTAGACTGTAGAGTAAATGATAGATTTGAGTAAAGTAGGTAAAAGATAAGATCACTCCAAATAACCTACCTATTTTATTCAGGTAACAAGAGTTAACCCGGAATAATCACTATGAAATTTTCAAACAGTGGTCATGAATTTCACTGATGAATTTTTCAAACAACCAGCAGTTGACTATAGTTAACTCTAACTATGTTTTCACTACGTATCCCTTAAATTTGCACATAGAAATAATAGCGTAGCATAAAAGCAATCTAAAAAAAGATTTTAGGAACAATGGAACTGGTGCTAGAAAAAAAATTTACGTATTATGAAAATGAACTGAAAGAAGACAAAAATCCTAGTCTGTAGTTGAAACAATAACATAAAAACAAGAATAAAATTAAAGAATGATAAAACTACAAAATATAAGTAGATGATTTCATATACTTGGGAATACATTTTAAAATGACACTACCTAATATATTTGATATAAAATGTATCGTTTATTTTGGAAAACTATTAGATACAAGTACTCGTACTTAATATGCTTAGATACTCATTTAGCATAAGTTATAATGGGTAATTACAAAATATAAAAAGGTTTTATTTGTATTTAAGTATTATTTATTCATAAGCTTTTAATAAAACAAGAACTATCACATAGGTACAGTGTTACACAAACACAATAGTAGGACCCCTCCCTTTTCTAAACTTTAGTAAAATAAGGTATTTATTCAGAACAAAATGTATTAAACATTATTCATTTCTTATATTAATTTTCTACAAAGGATATTAGACAAAAAAATAAAACAATTGTTAAATTAAATTTTTATTTTATTGAACAGCTGTAATTACAGAATATGTTAACTATGTAGTCAGCAAATATTTCATATTAAATTATTGAAATAATATATGATTTAATCATAATTAGAATATTTCATTTATTTACCGCAATCACATGAACGAAAGTGGTTTTGCCAGAGCACTGTAGTCCAACAAGAGTGAGTTCCATTTCTTCAGTCCAAAATTTACTCTTAATCCAATCAAGTATCCGATTTATTAGGGCCATCATTTTTGACCGGTCTAGGTCGTATTTTTTTGTGATCAATATTTGAGAATAACAAAAATTGTTGAGTTACTAAGGCGTCAAAGGCAAATGTTACAAACGAACTGTCTGCAATTAATGTATTTTTATCGTAATAGATATTAACTAAAAGGTACAAACTACAAAAGTAATAAGTAAATAATAAGTAATCAAGTGTTCTGTATTGTTGACTATTCACTATTTAGTTTCTTATCATTGTTCAACAAACAGCTGCTATTAGATAACGTCGTAATTTTTAATTTTTATGAAACTGTCCATGAATAAAATTATCGAAAATAATACCGTAATTCCCTAATACCGAATGGAACATGTGTCTTGTCTTAAGATAAATGGTTTTAAGTTAACGAAAATTAATCTGTCTGCTGTCATCTGATCTATATCTATGGCCTGTGCAAATGGGTCATGCACCGAGTACCGACGTGCTCCCGTGGTTAATGGCCAATGGGGCCTCTTCTCACAAGTCACTCATAATGTAAATTTTCAATAAAACAAAACAGATACGAACCGAATCAAATCGTCATTGAAAGTTTGAATTTTGAACTCAAAGTCATATTAATTATGTCAAAAGAATATTTATAATTAAAAAACAAATACACGTAAAGACAGAAAAAAATATATTTGCTATAAATAAGATTTATCAGAAAGTGTACAATAATAATAATATTATTATTATTATTAATTTATTTCTCAAGAAAAGAATATGTAGGTTCTAATCAGAGTTTTGTAAAAGTTATTATGGTTTCACTAAGGTATTTAAAAACAAATACAACTTTAAAATCAACTTAAATAGATAGTATGTACTATAAAACAATAGGTACATTAATACGTACATTACATAGAATACGAGAGATTCTATGTATATAGAATAGATGAAACAGTGTCTATTCTGGTTTCATCTATTCTGTGTAGGTACCATCATAGTACCATAGATAGACATATAGTACATATGTGCATTAAAAATTTTAAAATTTTAAAAATTTTTAAAAAATTTTAATTTAAAATTGTATATTCTTTTCTCTTATATTGTTTATGGTTATTATTTATTTTTCTAAACTTAATATACACATTAAATAAAGTTACTGTATTTTTACAATAATTTATTAATATGTAGTTCAATTATTGATTAATTCAATTACTATAGTTTTTGCGTGGACGTTTCACAATACATGTTATTTTAATAGTCACGTATATAGTCATGCATAGCTATAAGGGAACTACTCCAATCTTAACGGTCAAAACATTTTTTGATTGCACAACTTATAGCCTTGGTGCATAATACTTAAGGGTTATTTAAAATTTTTAAGTCCATAAAAGTTATACCCAAAAAACAAAAATAAAACTTCAAAAAAAACATGTAAATCGGTAGGGAGTGAGTGCCAACACCGGTGCCTTTAGTTTTGCAATCAAATTTGGGAAAATAATATAAGGTTGGTCATTTTGCTTACCTCATCGTTAATGATATCACTCCGGGAGAACAGCTGACCTGGTATGGTCCCTCTATGATCCACCATGGCTGATAATTAATATTATAGCATCTTCAAAACCACGGTTGTAGATCATAGAGTACAATATACATCGAGATAGATAAGAATACTTTCTTACTTAGATCATATACTATAATAGTAGTATATGATATAGTATATGATCTATATTTTAGCTTTCTTACCTACCTCGATGACAATATACAATTATATATCTACAACCATGTTTAAAACTGATACAAGTTGTAAGCAACTTACTGTGATAAGCAAAGAATTAATGATATCAAACTAAAAAATCAATATTAACAACATCTACATCATCAATATTATTTATTATCAACAACTTAATTATTATTATTTTACTATTATTAGTTTATAGTTATTACTTATTACTATAAACTATAAAATATTATTTTAATTAGTACTAAATATTAAATAATATTTAGCTTTATTTTGCATTGTGCGGTGTATTGCACTTTACTTCACAGTTGTTATTACAATATTTTGTAACTTGTAAAAAAAAAAAAGTTTCTCTAGCATAAAACTGTAGAAATATTGTGGGTGTGTATTTTTTTAACTAACAAATATTAGCAAGCAAATAATTGAAACGTAGGTTTGTATCAGTGGCGCAACCAGGGGGGGTGTTTTGGGTGTCTGGACACCCCCCTTGGACCGTATTTTTTATTTAATAACTATTGAAAATGTGTTATAATATGTTACGGGGTAAGGTATTTTAATGAGACAGACACCCCCCTCAAAATAATCCTAGTTGCGTTACTGGTTTGTATGTATTATAATCTTTGCTTAGTTAGGTGCTTATAATATTTGAATGGGAAAGTTTCTAAATTATTGTACCATTGTGTTTTAGTTTATTTGGTACTTCAAGATATTGTTAAACTTGCAATTGAATTACTGATTAACTTTCCATTTTTGAAGTTGTATGATAAAACAGACGTTTTAACCTCTAGCTAGTTTCTACCTAGGTAACCATCAGATTTTTTAATTTTCTTGTATTCAATATTTAATTTATTTTCTTTCAAATGTTCATAACTATTGATTATTTGATTATAGTATCTTCTAATGTAACGTAACATATTATTCTATGATTCTATTTCAAGGTACCTTTTTCCAATGGAGGAATCAGACGAGATATTTGATATAGTTATTCGTTATGGTTTATACTTAGTTGCAGTTTTTCAATTAGTTTGCATAACAACAGTTTTTTTGTTGACCGATCAATCAAGCGACTCAAAGGTTTGTAATAACTAATAATCTAATAGTTTTTAATTGCAATATGCTAAACATTTAATTGTTTATGTTTAACTATTTAAATTATTTTAATCATTTAAGTATTTTATTGATTTCTTCATTGATGTTTAGGATAATGGTGATGGTAGTGAGTATGATTCTGATGGTAGTACATATGCATCACCAAGACGTCCTTATTCTCACCACAGATCAAGGAAACAAGAAAAAAAGAAAAGACGATAAATTAATCTAGTTTGTATTTTGTAATCTGTTCCTTTCTTTTAATTGGTTTTTATTTCGACCAAATGAAAGTTATAATATTATTTTTGTTTTGTTTTGAACTTTATACACGTTGAATTATTTGAATCTCATGTATTTTTTAAAATCATAATTTATGTTTACTTTTGTGATGTATTTATATATGTATTATGTATGTGTCTTATTAATAAGTATACTTTTAGTTAAAAAAAAAAAATTTTGAATCCTTGATGGTTACATTGATATTTAAAAATTATGTACCTAGATAGTAATAATAATTATACTCAGTCTGGTGAAAGAGCTGCAACCAGACAAAATGTGGTTCAGTCTACATATTTTGCATGACTCCCACCAATAGCAATTCTCACCAAGATTGTTCCACTAGACGGCACTTCATCACTCGCCAAGATGCCAACCATTGCCTATCATCAATCATTGGAATATTTGGGTTGCTAATTGCTTGAAGAGGTAATTAGAGCATTAACAATATTGTCCAGCAGTCAGTCTGCGTGTGCAGATTCAGCTTGTTCTCTCACCAGTTGGAGTATAATATTTATTGAATTTTAAATTTAATATTTTCCCCTATTTCATTTATTTTATAAACATGACGTTTTTGTAATCAAAGAAAATGTAGTAAATCAAATAACTAAATATAGTTAATCAATTAAAAGTACTTTATGAATTTTCTTTTTTATACTTTTTAAAATCAATTATGAATTTGTATTTTTTATCTACTTAGCAGGTCCAAGATGAGATGGTAAATTCTGGTCCTTAACTAAAATGAAATAATCAGATTTCAAAAAAATATATACTATAAGATTATGATTTAAATAATAATAAGTAATTACTTATATTATATTCTGTAAACAATTTTAATCAAAATAATATTAAATTTTTTTTCAGAATATAGTACAACCACAGAATAGATGAAATTTTATAAATTTCATCCATTCTGTGGTATAACTATAAACCAACTTTATAGTACTTTTCATAGATATTAAAATATCTTCTTTATAATCGCCCTGCTCCTAATTATTTATTTTAACTACATCACAGGCGGATGCCTGAGGTACAGTACAAAAATTTTAAATAACATATAGAACATAATAAAATAAAGATATTAGAGGCTAAAGAGGTTCTCATTTGCTAGACGCATGATACGATGGATGGGTTGGTTGCAGCTGTAGTTCGTGTGGTGTAGAGAAACATAGTAGGGAGCAGATAATCTGGAGAACCTACCAGGAACCCTGAAATTAATCTTCTGCATCAATGGAACCATTTACAAGCTTATTCAAGAAATTAAGGTTGGCTAACACTCTTCTATCCTATAGACTACTAATCTTTTAAGTGACCTAGGATAGGGGAATAGTCATGTGGATCATGTTCTATTTTGAGACAGAAAGAAGCGAAATTGAGGAACTTTTGCTGAACACGTTTTAGTTGGTACAAGTCGGAGGACGTATAAGGGTCTCAAAGAACTGAGCCATATTCAACTATTGGTCTATCAAGAGCACAATAAAGGTTTTTTTATAGAATGAGTTAGTTTGAACTCATTGGAGATGCGTTTGATAAACCCTATAAACCCCAATTATTTGGGGTCGGCCACCCTTGTCCTGTACCTTCATTTGTCACGACCATGAACACCCCCAACACGCACATTAATAATCCTCATATTACTTCCAATTGTTTCCATTCATCTTTGTCTTGTCACTCGGTTTTCTACAATTCTACTTGCTATGTATAGATAGGTCCCTGGAATTTACTGTGTAGGGAAAATGCGTTGTTTGTATTCTTATACTACAAGTAGTATTATAAGTACTTATAAAATTAATTAATTTTTTCTGTGGTATAACGTCTATGGGTCGGGCAATAGAATATTCTTATATTAACTATGGTCTATGTCGTGCGCAATTGTTGCTTTTTTGCGTTTTTATTTTGTTTTTTTCCACTTCTTTTCCCCTCTTCCAAGTGTAGGCTGATTTCATCACAATAATATAATTACATTTTAACAGCGGGAAATACTTATTGAAATGAAAAAATGAATACTACCAATATTACAGGGAAAACAATTTTAATTTGTTTATTAATTAATTACAATCCCAATTTCGAAATAATGTTTTCTGTTTACTTAGTGTGTAAGTGCAATATTTTATTTTGATATTCAATTATAATCCCACATCGGCTACATCCCAAAACGTAATATGTGTTGAGTAAATGTTTGAACTACCTATAAAAAAAAAAAGTACTAGTTACTACTACTACCCATAATAAAATGAATACGATTTTATGAATAAAATAATTAATTCATTTTAGCAAACATTTTAGTAGCATAGTAAAATTATTTTACTATGCTACTACCTAGGAATATGGATCCCAGATTAGGTACCTATACTTTACATGGATGTTTATTATGAGAGGAGGGTGTATCATTATAAAACATTTAACATTTAATGATCATTTTATTAAAAAGTTATCATTTATCAATCATTCAAAATTGAAAAAATTAAAAACCTTTTGTAAATACTAGACGGATTATCCAAAATACGGGACAAAAGTGTCATTTTGAACCTTTTGTTCGGAGACGGGGACTCTGTTCAAATACGTGACTAACTCGTAAAATACGGGACGTATGGGATCCCTAACCAAAGATGTATAGAATTATATATCATTTAAAATATTATATTATCCGTGGCCCTAGTCCCTACTCCCTATGGGCTATGGTATACCTAATATCATACATTCATGACAAAATGAAGCATTATTTTGTCATGCGCATGTTATTCTCTATGAATATTGTCTATTGGTTTCCAAAATCTATCATAACTATGAAAGTCGTAGCATGGTCGTAGCATACAATATATACTTATATAGTATAAATTCTATGGTCGTAACATGTATTTTTTTTTGTAGTTCCCAAATCTCACGTTTATCGGCAAATGTAAAACTGTCCAAAGAGAATGCACACAATGGTCTTGGAATATTCAATCAGAAAAACATGGAAGTTACGATTTAATGCTGCGCCATTCGCGCATTCTCGGCCCCGCGCCGGTTGTTTTACGCATCCCCACTCCGTTGCTTATTGCCTCCCGGGAATCGATGATGTTTTGTTATTCTTCGAGAACACGGACAAGATGGCCGATTAGGTTAAATGAGTGTGTTTTGATTATTTTCGTGTCGAGTAATTTGTTATCGTATGCGTTTTAAATTAAATGTTAAACGAAAAATTCGAGTGTACAACGCCGGCGATCAAGTGTTACGTACAACAAGGGTCGCTGCCGTCACAATCGTATTTTCTGTGCGCCACAAACCGACACGTTCGTAATGTTTACGTTCCAGGTACATGTACAAATTGTTTTATTTACTTGACTTTTACTCGAATATTCGTGGGTTTCCAGTATGTAGTTGGGTTGAATAAACCGTCCAATGTCAAGATACATCCGTCAGTATTTGCTTGGAACTCGGTGGTCCCCCAGCACCGGTGTTTGCGATGCAATA
The DNA here is from genome assembly GCA_017140985.1 of Hormaphis cornu. Classification (NCBI taxonomy): domain Eukaryota; kingdom Metazoa; phylum Arthropoda; class Insecta; order Hemiptera; family Hormaphididae; genus Hormaphis; species Hormaphis cornu. The sequence continues at coordinate 2,836,837 of CM029364.1, read as the reverse complement.
TTTCATCTGACGAACACTGAAATGGCGGTATTTTGATCTTAACATTAAATTCACCTAGCTTATCACTTGTTTGCCGGTTTTAAGTTTCCAAACATAGTTCATCAGTCAACTTGAATTGTTAAATTTATATCTTGGTAGTAACAGAATACAGATACGTTTGGTTATTTTAAACAGGCCACACATTCTACTCAAGGCTCTCAAACATAACACCACACGATTGTTGTTTAAATGTTTTCTACAATTATACCCAGGTATAATGGCAGTACTTTGCGTTGCCAAAATTACTTGAAGTCACTCCATTCAATAGAATTTCCAAAATTTTCAAATAATCTTATTGCTTTTAAGTTTTATCACGTTTATCTAGCACTTAGTATCCTATTTGCATCTATCTATTTGTTTATTAACAATTTAATTTGTTCATTTATTTAAATCATAATGTAGGTAACGATCTTATTTTTAAGACTATAACATTAGTTAGGTCAAAACTTAATATCAATTACTATTTGTACCTATAGTTAACGGATTGTTTATAGATGTTTTCATAACCAAAAGTACTTACTTACCTATGTTTTCATTGTTTACTTATATTTCATATATATATATTATTTCTTTAATATTTAATTTTTAGTTTTCAATAAATCATGAAACTAAAGATTATGTTTTGAGTTTAAAAGTTGTGAAGGTTTTGATGTTTACTTATTTGAATAATTTAGTTGCTGATAGCTATTGTGTTTTAAAGTTTCATTTGTTTTAAATTAGTTCATTTTTTCTTAATATAAATTATGCAGTTAAATACAATAGTTTTTTCGTACTTTGTGGTATTTGTGTTTGTTAAATTATAATTTTTTAAAGTTAGATGTTTGTTGGCTAGTTAATTTTTTACTTTTAGTCCCTGGGATAAATTATTTCCTTGTATTGTTTATGAGTTTTCATGATTTAGTGGGTAACTAATTTTAACTGGAACCTCGTATCTTAACATCTATTACCAATCTTCTTTGACAAAAAAAAAAAAAAAGAAATATACATGTATATTAGTAATTTAGTTGTAACAGTATATAACAAACTTTCTTATCTAATCTTATGCAACCATTTTCATTCAAAGTTGGTCATTTAGTAAAAATGTTTGTTTTAGACCTATCAAAACTTATCTCTGAATTTTTAGGTGAAAAATGACGTGTACACCTTCTGTATACTATAGAAATTTATTGAAGTGACACAACTAAGATAATTAGTGTTTATGCTCTTAAATTGTTCTTCACAAAATATGTTACAAAATACGAAAATGGTTTTCTAACTAACATTATAATTGACAGACAGTAAAAATAATAATCTTTCTAGTACCATGTTATTGGTTACCTATTGATAACATATTAAATATAATAACAATATTATGTTTTCAGTACCGTTGAATCTTTAAAACTATTTTCTTTTGTATGGTCTATTAAAAGTAATAACTTCTCAAATGTTTAATTATTCCATTGTAGAAAATAGTACCTGTGTGTATTACATTAAATTAAAAATTGATTAGTTTATGAATTGTTAATTAGGTTCAAGAAACCTTATCCGTAGGTCATAGTCATACTATTTTTTTTTTTTATTTTGCATCACTGCCCTTGTGTAATATAGGTTATTTATCAGGTGAGCAAACGATGTTAGATACATTGCATACCAGTCAGGTACCTGCTGGATTATTGCATTAATTTATAAACTTCTACATACCTAAAACTTTTTTGGTTTTTTATATAATTGTTCTATTCAGACTACATTATATTTTATAAGTATAATATAATGTTACTAATAAAACTAGGCATGGGTGGTAGACATCATAGACTACAATAATATTGACATTGTACATACTTGCATAGTTTACATTTGATATTGTAAGCTTGATTTCCCGCCAAAAATGTGTTATTTAATTGTTAGTGTTTAGATTATAATACCGTGTGCATTTTGGTTGGCGTTTTGTTTTATTTAATCATATATATACGTTCTATTTTTAAAAATGTTAATTTTTTGTACCTATAGTCATTACAAACTTACACGAAGTGTGTTATCTATAAGGTATTTATATATTGTTTACTCGATCGAATGCAATTTATAGTGAACACATTAAACAGAATAACAATTTAATATTTAATTTTTTGACTGAAATGTAGGTAGTTTCAAACCACAAGTACAAACTTTTGTATACCAAAAACTTTTTTCCGTGATACTTATTTCTATAAAAAATGTCCTATGAAAATCGTGTCAGAATGTTATTAATTTTAAGTTATTAAATTTATGATTGTATAGGTAGTAGTTGAGTAGGTATTGGCATTCGGAACCGAGGAGAGCGCGCTGGTATATCAGTGTGTTATGAACTTATTTTGTATGAACGTCCCCTAATCTATATTAATGTTATTTACAAAAAAAAAAGTAGGCTATTAAGTTAGATTTCGCCTTTTCCGAGGGTGGGGAGTACACACAATACATACACTGTACACACACACACACACACACACACACACACACACATCGACACATAGTTGCTAGCTTCTCGTATAGGTATAATATTTGTGCACTTTTACACGATGATAATAATAATAGTAGTAATATTTTACTTCACGTTCGCAGCGCAGCGCGTATTTGCGTTTGGCGCGCGCGCACTTTTCTGCCGACTGGCGGACTAATTCGCTCCGCGCCCGCGCTCGTTTTTGCACTCGACGTCAACGTCCCGGGTAACCAAAAGCGCGGTCTAGGTGACGCGGCGGCGACTATCAACGTGTGCCCCTTTTTTTACGTTTAGTTTCAAAGGTGGACAAGTTAACAACTTAACGTTGGCTTTCGCAGGTCAGGTTGGCACAGTTCACATTCTTTCGAGCCTACTTTCATCCGACACATATGAATTATGATACGTTTTCTTTATTGCTGATGGCTACAATATATTTTTATAGAGCTTAAATATTATATTAGCTTAATATTATAAAATACCTACTATAGTAATAATGACCGATGAGAATTGAGAATGTTTTTGAACACGGCGTTTGAAAATTACACTTAATTTTTAACGTAAAGATTTCGTTTGAAATTTTAGTTTTAACTACCGCTGTTTCTTGCAAGGGGAAACAACTCTCTGATTGCAAATATATTTGTTTTATTATATTATTTTACTAAGTTAGTTATAAATAAACTTATGCATTGTCGATTTCTTTTTTTACGTAGTAGGTACTTGGGTCTGGGGCTCTGATGTTTTCGCGTGTTATATTAATAACTAATTGTTTGTATCAGCCAAGTTAAAAAATAATTATGTAATTAAATAAGAATAATAAACGTAATTCGGTCAGATTAATTTTAGTCTTGCGTACGCTTAAATAATGTTTTAAATATTATAAAACAGTATTATTCGTTGACTTGGTATAGTAATATACCGAATAATTGGGTTGTTCGTGTACCTGTGTTATTCATTGTAATATATTACAAAAACATATCCCTTTTGTATTAATTATTTATTTTTCTTGTGCTTGTGCCGCAGGCCGCACGTCAGTCGGCACTCTTTTTTTTGTTTGGGTGCGCACTGCGCACGCGTGTAACTGCCTGCGCCTTCGCGTCGCCCAACGCCGCCCTCCTTTCCATCGGTCTTCTCGTTGCTGGGCACCCCGCCGAACCCGCGACAATACCCCATCACGGGCCTCCATCCATACATTGTCGGCTGCCGCCGCCGCGCTGGCCTTGCCAGTTCGCCATTATATTGTAGCGCAGCGCCAAGCGCTCGGCGAGTTTGCGCGATCGCGCGATTTGTCCTCTCACTCTTGCAGTTCTGCCCTGCATCCTCGTAGTCCTTGTTTTCTAGTAGTCAATAATAATATTAATTTATGCGCGCGGTTGAGCGTCCGCTTCCCTCTTACCCACCACCTAGGCCACAAAATATACTTCCGCGTAGCTCCATATCCACGACAAAAGCGTGTTAGCGGTGTTAAATTAACTTTAATACGAATTTATACTGATTTTTTTGTTTTCAACATTGGTATTTTGGGACACTGAGGGGATCGTTATTAGTATTTTAAGGTTCTAAATGTATCAGTAGCGTGGTGAACCGTTTTAAAGACAGTAGTAAATATTTTTTGAACCACCCACTCCTACTTACATTGTATGTATGTTATAAAAATGTTAAAACTATACAGATGTTTACCGAAAATGTTTCAAAATACATGTATCCAAAAACACGAATAGCAAAAAAGTTTGTGACAAATGTAAGATTTGAATTTCGAACCCATGACGTGGTTAGTCGGTGCACTTTACTGTTACCTACCCGTGCTTGGTGATTTTTTGGGTATATTTTAAGATTTAACTGTAGATATTGATAAGCTTTGAAGCTAATGATTTTTGCTGTTTCCTGTTTTCTATAATTTTTAAAATGTCGAATTATAGAGGTTTCTTAAAAAAAAAAAAAAAAAAAAAAAGAGAATATTAAATATACAAACAAATGAAGATGAAATATACAATAATTTCTTGTGTGGGTCTAGATTTATATTGTTCTCAAGTTTTTTTAACTTGCCTGTACAGGTAATAAGTTTTTGTCTTTCAAAATTGGACAGAGACACCCTGTACTAGCTAACAGCATTTAACATATTTTGTTACTTATCTATGCGTAGCTGTGCATTTATGTTATTTGGACTATAATTGCTTTGGGAAAAATTTGTTATTCATTGCACCATATTGCATAGTTAATAAATGATGAAAACAATAATTCAAGTTGAATACATCTACTATTTCAAAATTTTTTAATGTAGTAAATTAAACTTCAAAAAGAATAAGTTACATAGAAAAATACTTACATTCTTGTAAAAATAAAAACATAAATTTTTAGTAAATAATTTTACTGTTCTAAACAATTAACTAAAACTTAAAATACCAAATAATAATGAGTGAACCACCACATGTTTTGCACTAAAAAAAATGGATTTCATTTTTTAAACTATTTGAAAGTTTAAGTTTGAACAAATAATTTTTCAATTTAAAGTAATTTATATAGATTAACCCTATAGGCTGTACAGTATTTACTAGATACAAAAACAATTTTTTTTAAATTTAGTTAGTGAATCATTGTTTTCTAGGTGTAGTTTAATCTAGTATTATTTAATAATAATTAAGTTTAATTATTTTACATTAAATTTGAAACTTAAAATGAAAAATGCTTCTAAAAATGTCAAAGATTTATATTCAGTTCGCAAATTGTCAAAATTGTTAGGGTTTTGAATGTTTGTTATTCTAGTAATAAATTGTAAAATTAAACATTTTTTGAAGGAGTTTAATAATGAGTTATGAAATATTGAATAATAATAATGTATTTAAACACCTACAAACAAAAATTGGGAGAAACTTTTTAAAATTTTGTAACAATGTACCTACCTACAGAAAAGTACATTGCTAAGCTTGTAATGCAGTTTTCAGTCAGTAAATTAAATTTGACACCCTGAATATTTTTTTATTTTGTGCCAATGTTTAAAAACATTCTTTGCTATTCTCAGAATCTAAAATGTTTTCAATAGAGTACAATTATATATCCAATTTCAAATGTATTTCTCTGAACTCTCCAACTATTTATCTTTGGAGAAATAATATCTATCATTAATGTGTAAATACTGCAGAAAAAAAAAATTGTTTAATCAAAACACCATATGCTATGCTAAGAATCTATACTCCATGCAGTGAGAGAGTGCAACTGTTTGGCAAGCAAATATCCTGCACAACCCTACCTAACGCGCTCTCATTAATGTTTGACCGCTGATATTGCACCGTCAAGACAGCGATTTGCCTGGTAGACAGCCACTACAACGGAGCACCATCATTTGGATGTGTGAGAAAGTTGCGTTCTTTTGCTGCACGGAGTATGATATACATCACAAATACAAAAAATCCAGAAAATTGTTGAATCAAATATTTGGTTTAAGAAGTATTTTTCTCTTTGTGGTGTTTAAATTAAAGATTTATTTTGTTAGAAAGAGTGTAAAACTGTTTTCAAAATGTGTATTGTTTATGTATTATATTGTAATCAAAATGGTAATTTAATACTTGAAAACATAATGTGTATATTATTGAAGTATAATTTTAAAGTTATTTTTTTAATTTTAATTTTAATTATTAGGATAGAGGAAAAGTGAGTTGGTGATGGAATCTGATGGTAACGTCAGGACACCGGGAAGCGCCGCTTACTTTCTTGTAGGTTCGAGTCGCGTGCCATGCGGTCCAGCTGTTTCTGGCCAATTGACTATCCCTGTTGGTCGTCCTGTGTCCAGCCAGGATGTCTCAGGACCCAGCTTAATCGTTCAAATGACACCATCTCGCAGTCAGACTCAAGATCACCATGGACGTGCCGCTGTGGTGCGAACCTCAAATCAACCAGTCACCATGCACCGTTTTCCTTTGCAGCTCAATCATACCAGCGCCAATCACATACTTTCACCAAATCAACACTTCAAACAAATACCTGTCTATCAGGTTAGAACTAGAGTTTTATATTAATCTCACTTAATCATTATACTATTCTCATTTTAATTTTGTTTTATATTTGCCTTTACTTAACTTTATTTTTTATTTTTTTAATAGAGGAACACCAGCTCAATACAAATGGAGTCTGTTCGAAAAAACGTTTTTGTTTCAAACCCAGTTGCTTCACCACAACTACCATACAACCGAGTTGGTTTAACACCTCATATGTTAATGACATACATGCCACCTCGAAATCGAGTTGGTAATAGTAATAACCATCGTACTCGTGTTGTTCCTGTTAACCGACCTAAGTAAGTTTCTTAAGTTTGATTAATTTAGTAAATAAAAATTCAAGATAACAATTGTTCAGAATTAATAAAAAACAGTATTGAGTTTCTTAAGGAATTATTAATTTCAGAAATTATAGAAATTGATTTTTTTTTTAGGAATCATTAAATTGACTAACTATAAAATCAGGAAAATTGAATTCCAAAACAATAATTTTTAGGAATAATGATAATTGGTAGTAATCATAACCAGGATCTTTTGGGTGTAGAAAAATAACTTCAGGTTGGGTTATAATAAACTAAGCAAATTACCCTGCTACAAAAAGTTTAACTTTTATTTAAGTAAATACGTATTTCGATAACTGCATTACCATTATCAGTACTAATCAACTGGATCTTTCTAGAGTTTCAAAAGCAATTGAGACATTTTGTAAATAATTGCTTATTCTTAAATGCTTTATATTTTTAATCCAAGTTGTGTAGGAACTTGTACACTAAGTCAAATTAAAATATTTTCATGTAAGAATTTTATCTAAATATTATTTTTACTTTCAGTCCTATGTTAAGACGCGATCATTGCCCAAGTGATGATGAATTATTAGAAATTACTGAACATAGACATGTGTATGATGCAAAAAAACCAGCTGAGGTATATGTCTATAATGCTCCCGTAATTTAAATGAGTTAATCTAATTATTAAAATAAATTTAACTAAAATATAAACAATTATTTTAATTTATAGTTGGTTAAAGTGGAACACAATTATTGCATTGTTCCAAAAGTTTCACCTCAAAGAACTAACCAAATAAATGGATTGACGCAAAATATCAATGTTGCTTCAGGTCAGTCTTGTATAGTTTCACCTACTGTATCACAGTTACAGTCTCAAACTCAGTATAACGTTGTTAACAATAATAATAGAGGTAAACTATATTTATTCAATATTATATTTAAAATTTATAATAAGTGAATTTAATTATTTTTAATTTCTTATTCTTTATGTATTCTATCTAGCTTTTCAAAAGTCAATAAGTAATACTAACAATAATGTTCCAATATCACCTGAATCATTGCAATCTTTTGTAAAACATGATCCACCAATTCAAGTAGAAAGTGAATTAAGTGCTAGTGATCATGATATTGATGGTCAAGGTGAAGAAACTGACACTGCACCTGAAGCTATTGCCGAAGGCAAAGATAATAACATCAAATCAGAAGAACCTGCTGTGACAAGATGCATTTGGTATGTGTTATAATTTCACATGCATTTATAAATAAACTCAAACTGGGTGGATTATTAAATATTTTATTAGCTGCTAAAATGCATAAAATGACAATATATTTTTGACACCATTCATTGAATTTTTTAGTTTTTTTTACTTATAAATGATTTTAATTAGCATACTTTTGTTCTGACTTTAAATGTTTTAAAGATCGACATTTTCCTAACTTTTGATAAATATTTAAGATTAAACAATTAAAATAGAATATCATATATGAACTTGCACAGACCATTAAAATATTGTTTATGAAATTATAGTACTATATTATTACTATACATAATTGAATACTAAAATATAATTTTTGTCTGAATAAAAAAATTATCTATGACCACAATCTCAGTATAATTGATTTAATATATGTTTTATGTTAATTTTTATTTCTAGTGAAATGGAACATGATGATGGGTTTATGATAAGCTGTGACAAATGTCTGTGAGTATTTTGAACAATTGGATTTACATTTAAATTGCTAATATAACATTTATTACATTATAATTTTATTACATGTAATATTATTGTAGAGTATGGCAACATGTTGATTGTGTGTTGGAGAGCAGAAATAATCTGCCTGAAGAGTACTTATGTGAACGTTGTTCACCTAGACCTTTCAATAAAGAAGCTGCTGCAGCTCTGCAGCACATGAAGTTGGCTAAAAGAATATCAATGACATCATCTCATGCACAACATTCTAGTGACTCTGATCTTTCTTCGGAACTAGGTACAAGATAAATGTTATGTACATTAAAGATTAATATTAACTTAACTTTGATGATGGGGATTAAAAGTTCATTAAAACTTAACACATAAAGTGTGAAAAATGTGTATCAATCTCAAAATACAGCAGATTGTTTCCAGCCAACTAAATTGTTGAACTTACAGGGTTACGTAATATAATTTTAAATTTTTATTACCATATTTATTTTTATTTGATTCGCTAAGTTTATAATTACTTATTACAAATAATTTAAAATAATTTACAATACAAAAATTAAAATTTAAAAAATATTTAACCATTCACTTATTTGAAAAAAAAAAATAATAATGTATTTCTAAGTATTTTTTAAAAACTTATACTTTGAAAATTATATGGTACATTTTATATAATTGCAAATGTTGTTCTCTGATAAAAGTTGAACAAAAACTTAATAACTTATTTACTGCTCCAGGCTGCTCTTTTTTATGTAGTAAAGACTGGTTGCAAAGCATAAATAGTGTACCAGTAAAATAGTTAATTGCTTCTGTGATTACAATCAAGTCTGAGCTAAGTATTTACCTCTTGTACGATTGATACTTATACTACACATATGACTTAATTTATGTCCTATAGTATAATATAATTTCAATGTGTGTATTTCTATATTAAATTCCTTCTGAGGACCAAGAGGTATTAGATCATTAATAATTGTTGTATCATTGCTCTCAATAAATATTTAATTTTATATAATAAAAATAATTTAATAAATAATTTATTTGATGATTTTATCAAGTTTAAAGAGCCAAACTATTCATGATTTGTCATTCTATCTTTGGAACTATTATTAATTTTAATTTTTTTAATCCATGTTAGATATGTCAATAGACCGTAATGCTATTCAAAGTAAAAGGAAAAAGTATAAGAGCCGGCAAAAAAATGTACCTAAACGTAAACCAAATGGTTTACCTCCCCAAATAAAACAACGCCGTAAAAATGGTTCATCACAAAGCCAAAGGAAAAAAGGTTCAATGACTCCTGAAAAACAGGCGTTAGCAGAAGAACGTAAAAAAATGTTGATCAAACGTAAAGAAATGTTATTAGAAAAGAAACGAATAGCAGCTATGGATAAAAAGAAAAAAATCAATCAAGAAAGAAAAAATATAAAAAAAAAAAAGGTAATAAAATATTTTATTTCATTAATTAATAATTTAGTATTTGAAAGTATGTGGACTTAATTAGAAGTATACTTTCTTTTTATTATAGACAGTTGATTCCTCTGATGATGAGCATAAAATATTTAATGCTGATAAATCTAATAACAAACATCACAGTAAATTGAATACTGAAAGTTCTGTTGATCAGTTGCGAAATTGGATTGATAAGTATGAAGAAGCAGTTACCAACCATTATTCTCAAGAATTACGAGCTCGATTGTCATCAGTCAAACCAAATGGCATCATGACCTCTGGTGAACTTCGTACTCCAGTCAAAATTCCTATTAGTAGGACAAAAATGTCTTTACTTCCCAGTGGGATAAAAGTATTTTATATTTTTCATGCTTTCATTTTAATTAAGTTATTGTCTTATTTGAATTGATTAATTGTGTTTTTAGATTTTAGTCAGTAGTTCTGTTTTAACAACTAACCAGCCAGTTATTGAAGTTAGAGGAAAATTTACTTGGACTGGTGCATTAGCATACAAAGATCCAATACCCAATCGAACAGATCCATTTGTGTTTTTTTATGTTGTTAGACTTTCTACTGACTGTGATATAGAAGTCTGTGTGGACTGTCGTACTTATGGTAACGATGCACGGTTTGTTCGGCGCTCATGTAAACCAAATGCAGAGGTAATATGAACATTAAAATTGATTTAATTAAAAGTTTAAAAAAATTTTTTTTAATTTGTTTTTTATGTTGATTTTAGCTAAAATATTTTATTGAAAAAGGTTCAATTCATTTGTACATAGTAGCAAATCAATACATTGAAAAAAATTCAGAAATTACTATTAATCATCAAGTCCCAGTTTCACATAAATATTGTTATTGCGGTGATCAATTAACATGTACTGCTTCTATGAGTCCAGTACCACCTCCTGTACCAACACCTATTATATCAGATTTACCAGAAAGTTCTTCACCATTGATTGATCCAACTGTTAGTTATTCGTCTGAAGATGATAAAAATAAACCTCAAAGAAACAAACAGCGAACAAGACAACAAAGCAGTATGAAAAAATGCAATAAGAAAATAGTTAAAAGGGTACCAACCAAAGCTGAAACTCCACCACCACCATCTTTAATTATAAAAAATAAAGAAGCTAATGGACCAGGTCGACCCAAAAGTCCTGTCAAAAAGGTTGAAACAAGCCCTGAACCTGATCATAAGTTAAACAACAATGATAAAATGGTGAAAAGATTGAATGAGATGGTAATAATTTATTATGTCTAAAAAATTTAAATGTTTTTAATTATTACATTATTTTACAGTCTAGAGAAGAAAGAAAAATGGTTGCTATTATGAAAGCATTTGAAAGGTTGGAAAAGAAAGAAGCTCGAAAACAAGAATCGAGATCACATAAAGATAGCGATTCATTCAATATTTCTTCACCTCATGATTTAAAAAGAAACAGAGTTCGAAAAGGTGTTGTAAAGTAAGTGAATTTGAATCTGTATAATATAATTTTATGTATGTATTTTATTTATATTTTTTTGTATGTTATGTATATTTTGTTTGTTGATGAAAAATATTACAAAAACAATTATTTTTTTTTAAAAGAAGAAAACAACGACCGTCTTCTAAAAGCAGTAGGTCAAAGTCAACAAGAATGAATAGACCTCAACGTAGGGCAGCTGCAATTTCATCTCGTTCTTATAACACTTCGTCTGATGAAGATGACAACAATAATGAAGATGATGATGATAACGATGAAAGAAAAATCCGTTTGTTGTCCAGAAAACGTGTCCAAAACCGTTGTAAATTTTCAGTGCGTTTTCAACACAGGCCATCTACCCAATCATCTGTTTCTCGATCAGTGTTAAGGCGACCACCTCATAATAGTTTACTCAATACTCCTGTTAAGATTGACAGCGAAGAAGCAAGTGGTAGTGAAGGAACTACTCCAACACCATTATCTAATACTTGTATGTTGGTAGCAGCTGCTGTTGGTCCACTAGCACCAGGATTCAAATTTCCTAATACAAAAAAAGTGATTTTTGAAAATAATTATATTAAGTGTTTACAAATAATTAATAATTAATTGTATATGTTTGGATTAGGATTTTGTTAACGCATGGGTAAAGTCTGAAGGAAACTCTCCTACTAGTGAAGATTATAAATTAGGTGAATCTGGCTGCGCAAAAAAAAGATGGTTGCAACAAGCTATTAGTGAACAAGGTTTGAGTATTGAATATATATTAAAAATTAATATATTTAATTATATTCATACAAACCTTAATTTTTAACTTAAATTATTAATTGTTTTTAATAGATTCAGTTGGAATTAGTAATGGAGATCAACAGGTTGGTCCATTAAAAAAACGAAGGATGGCTCGAGAATCTATGTCTGACTGTCCATCACCTACTATTCCTGGTTCAGGACATATGAGTTTCACTGAGGATGATGTTATTGAAGATGAAGAAGTAGAACTAGCATCTCGTAATATTGCCTCTATAGATTCTAAATTGACTATGTTTGAGGTATGATTTTATTTTTACTCTATCAGTTGTTTGACAAATCTAATCATTAATTAATAATTTTTCTTATTGTATTACAGAACAAGAATATTCCTCTTATTAACTTGGACTTGAAAAAGTCATCCAACACTGTGGCTTTAGTTGAATCATTTTTGGGAGAGTTTAAGCCTGATGATGAAGGCACTTCTGAACCAGCTACTCCTGACAAAATTAATGTAAATAAAACTGTTGAAAATAAAGAACTAATCACTGGAGCTACTGATACTACTGATGTAACTCTGCTAATTAAAAAAGATGTGTTAGTCAATGACGCTCAAAATTTAAAGCATGAAACCGGAGTTTCTATTAAAGTAGAAAAAGAGGAAATTGAAGAAATTGATACTGCTGATATCCCTGTACCTGCAGATAACCCTGATACTGCAACTGATAAAACTATCGAATCAGTTGCTCCTATTGTTGAACAGCCTTCTCGTCTGCCCACTCCCCCACCCCAACGACCACCAGTGAAACGCAAGGTAAATATTTTTTGCATTATACTTTAATTTTTTATGTTATTAAAAGAAGAAATTATTATGTTCTAGTTGACATTGTCAGAATATCGGCGGCGTAAGGAATCACAAGCCAATGCCACTAAAGACAATGTAATCAATTCTGGTTTTTGTAATGCAACACGGCCATCCCCATCTGTGTCTCCTAATACGTCCCTTGCAGCTTATGATGAGATAACTCAACAAGTTATAGCTAAATCACTTGAATTGGAGTCAAAGTTGGCATTAAAGTCTGGTCCATCTTTATTTGAATCAAGTCTCCCCAAAGAAGAACCTAAACAATGGGAAAACTTAAATGATAGATTAAGGCGACAGTTTGGAGTCAACATCACTGAAGATTTACCAAAAAATCATCCAAGATTGTCGCCTCCTCCTGAACCCATACCTACAATTGAGTCTACTCGATGTAAGAAATTTGAAATAGTTATTTTTTAGTTGTAGGTAAAAAATTAGCACAACACTTAAGATTTGTTGAGGTTATACATCATTTGAAAAATAAAAATTTTTAAAAGATTTTAGAATAATATAATGTATAAATACTAATCAGTAAAACATATTAATTAAATATTATTAGTGGTAAGATTTATTTATAATTTTCCATTTGCTAATAATGATGAGAAAGTTAATTTTATTTTTGAATGTTTTATTTTGTTAGTAATTTTAACTTTTCCTTTTAATTTGGGCCATGTTTTTGTTTATTTAATGTAAAATGTGTTTATGAAAATTGTTTCAGATTCTTACTATCACCGTTCGGAAGAACAAATTTATTCATGTGTAAAAGAGGAAATATTGTTACCTTCAACTGCTGTCTACGACAATGGTCCACCTAAACTTTTTAGTCCTCCATCACAAGCATATTTTTCAACCATGTTTTTTAGACAGCCACCACCCCCGCCACCACCTCCACCACCTCCAGTGTAATTAACTTTCACTTTTTATTGAACATTACCACCATAGTACATAGTGTATTGATTATTATTAAATTAATCAAAACTCAACTATAATTTATAAATATTAATTTGTTTTATAAATAAATTAAAAAATAATTGATTAGTGTTTTTGTGTATATTGATTAACTTTTTCCTTCCATTGTCTTTTTGTTAAAATTTCATTGCATCAATTGAAATTAAACAGTACAATTAAGTTAATTACTTTGATAATATTTATTGTTTATAATTTTATAAAAAATAATAAAAATTATAAAAATTTTGTTACATATTAATTTATAAAACAGATTCTTTAAATGTAATATATATTTAGATTTTTAAAATGCTGGTTTTGCATTTTGAATAATTCTATTCAAATTATTATTTATTATTAATAAGTCCACTAAGAAATTTACTATACAATTAATTAATTTTTTTTTTATGTTTGTAAATTTAGTGTTATTGCAAATAGTTATATTATGTAAAAAAAAAAATATTTTTTAATAAATACATAAGGTATGATAGAACGATACTAAATATAAATATATATATATATATATTATGTAATTATTATATATTGTTTAGATTGTAAAGTTTAATATTTTTGTGCAAATTTTAATATTAATAAAAAAGTGTTTTGAAAAATTTAATCTGATTTTTTAATATTTTTTCATGTTGAGCACAATATTTTTTTGTTAATTAAATAAAAACTAAAAGTTTCAAACGCATATGATTAAAAATGTTATTTCTGTTTTATAACTATGTTAGGGTTCAAGTTATGAAAAACTTATTTTTAGTGAGTGCTTCATGTGCAACAACAAAACTGTCTACAGACCAAATTTTACACTTAAAGCTTAAGGCAGTATTGGTTTGGCAACAATGAATTAAGTTAAGACTTGTACATACATAATATAGAAGATTTTTTTTACTCTTTTTAGAAGTAAATTTGAGTAAAATATATCGGACCAAAATATACTTTTCAAACTACTGACCAAATTTCATAATTATAACTGGTAGTTTTGGTTGTAAGATAAAAAGTTAGTCGGTTGGTACAAGTTTTATATATTATATATATCCACAAAAAAATACTTAGGAGAAGTAAAAAAGGCTTTTTGTGCGTAAGTTTAAGCGATTGTGAGAAAAGATAGAATTTTGATGTTAATAAAGAAGTGAAAGTAATCTCAAAATTCTGTGCTAAAAAGGCACATTGTTGAAAAAAATCCTGAATTTTGAGGTTAATAAAGAAGTGAAATCAATCCCGAAATTCTGTGCTTAAAAGGTACATAGTTGAAAAAGTTCCTGAATTTTGAAGTTGAACGGCGTATATTAAGGATGAAATTAGCCATAAATAGGAGATGTAGACTTGTTTACAAGGTAATCTGTCTGACCCAAACTTTTGTTGACATCTGTAATTTGCGCCATTCTGTACAAATTTTTTTAAATTGTCCAATGACGTATGCAATTATTTTATTGTCTATGTTGAACGCTTCTTTTGCCCATCTTAAGTGTTCACAGAAAAAAAAAAACATTGTAATAACAATATGAATACATTCTTTGCTATACTCAGAATCTGAAAAACTGTCTGGGGACCTCTACTTGCCTTTTATTGATATTTAATCTTTACACAATCTATGAGCTAAGTATCAGCGTATCTATACTGTTTTTTAGATGTGACAAATGAACACTATTGTACTATAAATATTATTAAATCAGAAATACTTACCTATTTTATGCCAGCCACTCTCAAATACACATGTTTTTATTATTTATGGTGAGGTGCAGAGGAGTAGGAAATTCACAATTGCTTTTTAAGAATACTCCCTTGCTTCAAGTGTGTAATAATTTAAATAATTTAAAAAGTTTCTATGCGTATACTGCTAGGTACCCTAAGGATTATTAGAAACAAATAGCCTGTAGCTGGTATAGGCGTATATATTAATGGGAGGTGCATTATCAAACAACAAATTAACTATCAACTAAAACTAGTGACTAGTGACTATTCAATATTTTTATACTTAACTAATAAAAACTGATAACTGAAAAATATCAACAGCCAATGAGTGGCGATAAAAATAATTTATTAAAAAGTTCCACATTCCAGCACATTTATAAAAGTTTAAAATTTTTTAGTCCATAATGAATAGTTGTTTTATTTTTGCTCACTTCCATGTGTTTAACAGCAAAGATATTACTTTTTACATACTAGTGACTTTAAACAGATCACAGTCCTGTATAGAAGAACGAGTAATAGATTAAATAATCAGTACATAATATTAGTGAACACTAAAAGGTGTCATCAGTCTAATTTAGAAATGACAATATATATATATATATATATATATATTTATGATCAGCAGCAGATTTGAAATTGTAAAAGAAATGTTTTAATCAAAAGTTTATTATTTGTTTTAAGACTAAAGGATACAAGTATAATGAGCAAAACCATTAAATACAATTATAACGAAATATAAATAAAACACTTATTACTTTTTAAGAGTATAATATATTTTTTGTATATTATTGTTTCCATAAAATAATACAAACAAGTAAAAATAAAGCTCTTGTATTGAGTTTTAAAAGAATTGATGTTTAACATTGTTATAAAAAGCTCAATATTTAAACAAATAATGTAATACATAAAGAATAAATTGTTATTGAATAAGTTAAATAAATACAAATTTTATAGTAATATTAAACTTAATAATGTTTCCATTTAAAAAATAATCAGTATAAATATTATGTATTGAGTTAAAAGAAAATACTTTACTACCTTTTTTTCTGTCACTGTGACATTTTGTGTTATCAGTTAAATTACGCTTTTTTTAAAACGCAATACAGTAATGTACTATACTTATAATTAGTTAGTTTCATTCTAAACTACACTAAACATAGTTATTATAAATTTAAAAATGTTGGAAAACAATAAGTCATAACTAATAATAATATAATAATAATTTGTTAAGCCTAAACATTATTTATGTACAAAGTGTTTGGAAAACATTTTAAAATATATGAACAGAAAGGTGCACCAACAAAAAGATGGCACACAATTAAGTTGGCAAGTGCTTTAAATGGTTTTGCTTAGTCTTTAAATTTAACACAATCATAAATAACAATTAATTTTTAGGGCCTTATAGACTAACATTATAATATCATTTAAAAATGTTATGCATAAGTAGGTTTATACATAACAAAAAAAAATTTCAACAATTAAAAGTATAGTTTCTTTCAAATTGATTTGCAATACTCAGTACATTTAAATAAAAATCTGTCGAGACCTGACTAAACTAATAATTTATTTATATTCTAAATTAATTGTCATTTTACAACAGTATGATTAAATTTGTTCTCCATTTACAAGAAACAATAAAAATAAAACTTGAAGCCTATGATGTTATTTATGAAATCAATACAATTATGATATGATTTATCAGTTTAGGCCCAGCCAATATTACATTTTATATACTTAATATAATATTGTATATACAATTAATTTTAATGTTATAATGGGAAGACAAAAAGTAAGTGACAGTAAAAATCATGATCTGGCCAAACAACTAAAATGTAAACATTTGTTTTTATCATAACAGAAGATTAAAGTAACAATTTTGTTTTAAAAGATGGATAATTTATGATGAAAATTAAATTTGTTATCATTCATACAACATATGTATACATAGAAACATATACATATTATACATAGGTAAAATGTGTTTTTAAAAATTTTAGATGTAAATGGTCTTATGAGGAAGGAAGTGATAATACAATATTATAACGTATACTATGTTCATAGGCTAAAAAAACAATTTATAATATTATACTCATGCATAAAATTCGCGATGGGTAGATTTAAGGTATGGGTTTGTAGCTGGTGAACGTTTTGTTTCCTCCAGGGGATATGAACCTTCATCCTTTTTACGCATTCTATAAACAATGAACATTACTACTAGAATTGCACACAATAGTCCGACAACAGCACCTCCAATAACAGCTGAAATTAACATATTATAGATGAATAATTAAAAATAAAGTTAATAGGATGTGATTATAAGTATTTTGTATAACCAATCATAACATTACCTGCAAGTATGCCTGGCTGAGCAAAAAATGAAGATGTTCGCTCAGGATGGCTGTTAGGACTAATATACACTCCATTGCCACTAGAAGGATCATCAATAGTGTTTGAAGGTGGTGGTGGAAGAGTTGTTGAAGTTGTTGTTTGCTGTACTTTTGGTACACCAGGTGCTGCAGAATTGACGTCCTCTTCTTCAATGGTTTTCAGTTTAGGCTTTAAATTAAAATAATAATAAAATGTATGGTTATAATTTACATGGATATCAGACATTTTTTTACAATTTAATTGTTACAATATTCTAACTAAACCTGAAGAATTTTAAAATTGTTTTTTACTTAAATTATTTCAATGAAAAAAACAAAAAATTTCATGCAAAAATTTCATAATTATATAATAATTCAGTCACACATAAAGAAAATTAAATATATTTAAAGGAGTTGTTTATTTGATTTATAGTAGAACTGAATACTGAATAGCTAATACATACAATATGTTTCAAGTAAAACAAAAAAATGTAACAATAAAAAGGTTATAGATTAGCAACATAAAATTAATGATTACATAAAATTTACCAGGTGTATAAACAGTAAATTAATATTTCATGTTTTATCCCAATTCTAAAGAAAAATGCCTTAGTAAGGGTAAAAATTAAATGTTTGTGCATAAACATGTTGATTAAAACATTGAGGAATTTATATCAACTGATTTACAGTTGTTAAAAGGAAGGAATATACTAAATAATTACTACAATACTGATTTTTACATGAACAGTTAAAATCTGGATTAATCAAAATTGGGATTTTATTTTGGAAAAATGTTATTTAAATATATTCTAGTAAAGCGTTTAGAAATATTGATTAAAAAAACATCATAATCATGAATACACAGTAATGGCAATTAATTAGGTATCTTAAAATTATATAGATACATTATTGTTACTTTAATATGACATATTACTATGAATTGTCAATACCTGGAAACTTTGTACATAAGAACCTTTATAATCAGGAAATAAATGGTAAATTTACAAATAAACTCTAAATTAACAATTTTCTCCATTATAATATTTCACACAACTATAAATTTCTCTGATTTGATTGGGATTTATTTCTAGTCTAATCTAACTTTAAATTAGATTTTATTGACAAGTGAAAATGATAAAAATAATAACTATTTGTACAACTTATTAAAACTTACGTTTATTCAAAAATTTAATTTTTGAAAAAACACCAGCAAATGAGTTTAAAAAAAGAATTATTTGATATCTGAATGTAATCTATCATGTTCTAATCATCAAACAATAGTTAATTTAAAAATGAGGAACATAATAATTATGTTAATAAATGCAAGATCCAAGTACCTATATCAATAGCACTATCTTAATGTTCCACATACCTAAAACGGATTAATAGTTTTTATCAGATTAGATTAATAATATAAATATAGCTATTATAAACCAGAGTTATTTTTTTTTATAAATTATTATTAATAGTAATACTCAATAACTATAGTAAAATTGATACTTAATTATCTTTACATAAGTAACTGTTGATACATTTTTGTGTTTATTAAGAACCTACACTATTCTATAATTTATTTATTAGGTGAATGAGAGGTATACTTTTTAATAATAGAATTTTATTTATGATCAATGTAAATGTATACTTTACTGATATTTTAAGTATACTAATTATTCGTTATTACTGATCATAATTTTAAATATATCTACATTTTTATTACATTATACAAGTTTATTTTTATTTTTAAACCAAGTTTTTTTTTTTTTATACCAAGTTTTCTTAACATTATTGAAATAAATGGACTCAATCATACATAACAAGTTTTACAATATTCCAAGTGAGAGTACTTACAACAGTATTTATACTCTAGAGTCTAGACATATTAATAATAATAAATATTGTGATTTATGAAATTGACATACCACAAGTCTGGATTCTTCATCATAATTTTCAGTTGTTGAGGTAGTAGTTGATGTAGTAGTTGAAGTGGATGGGATATTAATTTTTTGTACTTTATTTTCATCAAAATCATCAGTATCATCATCGTCTTCTTCTTCATCATCGTCATCCTCAATATCATCATCCTCTGTAGAATTAGGTCCATGTTTCCCTCCTTTGTTACTGGTAACTGCTGCGTCTTCATCATCTGGTCCATAGCCTGAACCACTGGATTCTGTGTCTTCAGTTCCTGTTCCTTTAGATGTAGGACTCATACCACTACCTTCTTCACCAAGCATCATTTCACCATTATCTGATTTATCAGTTTCACTGTCATCTGAATTATTAGTCTCATCATCAATAAATAATCCTTCATCCTTGGATGATGAATTAAGGGGAATAGAACTGGCAGTCGAACCATTATTAATAGACTCTGCAAACACCTAGGGAAAAATTGTTGATGATAAAATTTACACACATAAAGTAAGAAAGACCCTTTTGTACCTTGATATTTTAAATCTAAAAATAAGTATTTATTTTTATAATTTAAACAAGGCACATTTTAAAAATAGAAATAATCACTAAAATTTATACTTTTTAGTTCAAAATTACTTTAAGAAAAATATTAATAAATTTCATAGCTCAATGGTATGTTCCGACATTTTTGAATTATTATTAATCTAAAACACGGTCTGAAACTAGAAGTACAGAAATTCCATGGGTTAAAAACAGTGAAAGTTTCAATTCAGTTCTGGACTAAGTTCATGTAAATGTATTCTTGGATGTACTTATCCTCATACTATTATTATTATAACTTGTTTACAATTAAGTACACAACTAGTTTTCAGAAGTACTTTATCATACTTTTGATAAGATGAACAAAATAGATATGGTCAATAGAATAACTTGCTGATAAATAATAAATTTAATTGGCGTTTTAATTGAAATTAAATATTGAAGGGCTTGTTAAAAATTGGCTGCACAACCCCACTTTGGTTTGGTCAATCGTATTTCATCGACATTACTTTAAAGTAACTGTAGAAACATTTGCTAATTTAAAATCATGGAAGTTAAATAAATTTGTTTTAAATCTACTTCTTTTAATTTCTTATTAATGCAATAAATGTAAATTATAATACAATTAGAATGTAAAGAAAAAAATTATAGTGGCATATGCTTAATATTTTTAACAACAATAGACAATAACAATTTGTAACTGTAAATATTTACATGCAAACTAGGTACCACATTAAATAGGAGCACATTGTTAAGTATAATTATTAGAAGGTATTTGATCTGTTACTGACATAGCTCACAAAAAATACTTAATTCAGAAATAGAATTCGATAAAATAGTTTTCAATGTAAATCTTTTTGTATATGGTACATTGGTACCTGTATAAGCAAATATATGCATACGCTTACCTACAAAGGTATCGAGTTAAAAAATTTAAAACTTTAAAAGCTTGTAAAAATTTAATGGACATGTGTAGGTGTATATAACATATTAAATACCTGTTATTATAATACTTACTTAAGCATACCTAAATATTAAAATAATATTATTATTTAACAGCAAAACTATTATCATAATTCTCGGATTGAAACTATTTATGAATCATAAATAGGTTCAATCCGAGATTCAATTACAGATTATCTAGAAAATTCTTGCACCTAATAAATTGTTTAACACATAACAGTATGCAGTTTTATATTTACTATCAAAGTTATTCATTTTAATTAATTAAATGACTGACAGTCCATTAACTTTTTACTAGGTAACTATATAAATATGATCAAAACATATTTAAGTAAGTAGGATAGAATATCAAATTATAAGGTTCAAAATAAATAATATTAAGAAAGACAGCTAAGTAGGAACTAACTTTTTTATCAATAGTTAAAACCAATTATTGTTGTAAAGTCAACAGTACTTACTAAATTGGCACACCTTGCATTCACATTGTGTATGTTAGATTTGTTATCAAGTTTTAGCAAAAATAAATGAATCCTATAGGTTACTGAATACTTGATTAAAATAATTACAAAATATACACATTTACTTTAGTGCAGGGAAAGTTCTTAGCGCTGTGATATAATATTATCTACTTTTACAAATCTGGGTCTTATTAGTCATAATAATAATAAATAATATGATACATGTTGCACAGAAGCAATTAGTAAGTAACTAATGCAAAACACAAAATAAGGGTGATTTAATTATGCACTCAGTGGTTTTTTATTTAAATAGTATGAATTATGAATATACTATTCGATATTTCTAAGTTGATTAAAAACTATTTTCAAAATGATTCACTAAAACAACTAAGCAAAAACAGATAGTTAATAAAGACTTATCATTTGGTAAGATAATGTTTGGTTAGTAATAATATTTAATATTATACCTAATTAGGTACTCATATTTTTAATTTTAGTTCAAATGTGCTACCTACTTAATGTTAGTTTTTAAATTATTATATTAATATTATCTTTATACTAGATAATACTAGACGAGTTTTACCCCAAGGACAGAGTAATGTGGGGGCATAAATGTGCTTCATCTACAAATTATTTACCACAGAACATCATTTTTAGTAGTATAAGTAAGTTTTTTATAAGTTCCATCTCCAGATTATCCTCCTTCATTTTAAAGACCAGTTGAGTGGTACACAAATATCATGCGGCTCCTTGGAAAATGTACTTTTTTACAATAAGTGCCTACAGGCTATAAAAATGTATCGATCATTTACATTTTGAGGACAGCAATTCAAAAACGGCTATTTTAATCATGTGTATGAATTTCAGGTCTTAACACTTAAAAATTAATCTAGCAATATAATTTTTAATTTTTTTAAAGGTAAACTTTAGTGAGGAAAAACCCCCAGATGTTTTGACTTTTGACTATAATAGATTATCTGTAGAACATTTAAAAAAATCCAAAGTTGATAAAATAATTCTAAAGAGAATATGGCAGTTAGGTGGTAAACAAAATCATTTCTATTTTATTATAGATAGGTATTATTGTAAAAAAATAAATCATTTAAAAACTAAAATGATGAATTAGCAAATTACTAGATAGTACCTATTTCCCAACTGAATCATTTTGTAGTAAACACAATGATGATTCTACAATAATTAAGGAATCTACATCAACGTAAATTCAAGTAGATAGAATATTGAACAGAATATTAACTTATTTTAAGATCAAAGGTTAAACAGAGAGTTATTGGATGGTAAAATAGTTACTTATCGAATTCAATTGAAAATTATTTTATCAAATAAAATAAAGCAATAATTATTGTTGCTGAACAATGAGAGTATACCTGTAAACATGATTCATATCTATAAAATACATTGAAGATATATAGATTAGGCTTTATCACAACCTTTTGGAAAATTTAAAAAATTGGTGTGTTAGTCAGCCGAAAAACCAATCTTAATGTAAAGTAAAACAGAAATTGTGATCAGTGAGGGTAAAAATAATTTTTTTTTAGTATAAAACAAGTTTTTAAGTTTTAAAATTGTTTCAAAACAAATGTTCTCTAACTTAACACGTTAAGCCTCACGCAGCCGCCAGTGGTCATACCAATATACGTATTACAATAGGATCAAACATAATATCTCAAAAACTAAAAACACTAGATTAATTCTGCAAAAACCAAATTTCATCATTTTTCATCCATATTTCACTGTTCTTCTGAAAAATCATTCCAACAGAATAACAAAAATCTTGCTTATGGCAAACACAATACAAATATGACCTCCGGCGGTCATATGGCGTGGTAATAATAATTGAGTATGGCCGCGTGTCAGACATAAAATTTCAATTTTTCAACATTGCGGTATGGATGCTAGCAGCCGCATGGCACAAAACGTGTTAAATGAAAAAAAAAAAAAATATAATATAATATATTAACTACCAATTAAAATTTTTTAACAGCATATAGAAAAATATGTTTTGAAGCTTGTGTTAAAATTTTAAGGCTATTACAAAATTGATCAGAATTCCTTTAAATTTTTTACACATTATAAAAAAAGGTCAAATGCATTTTTATGTGAAATAAAAACAACTTTGGAATGTACTGTAGAAAGGATTACAGACTATTGAAATTTTGAAATTTATTAACTATAGAAGTTCATAAATTTTTAAGAGTGCATTTTTGATACTTTTACGCAACTTTGACATGTAATTAATTAAATTTTTTTCTATAATTTGCATTTTTGTAATTAAAATGTCACTCAGTTTTCAAGAAACATACAAAAATAAATTATGCACCGTATGAAAGTTAGAAACTTTTTTATGCTTTGTTGGAAACCAAATTTCGATAATCTGTTTGATAAAGTAACAATACAACATTAAAAAAGAGCATAATTTTATTGTTCAAACACATACATCAACTTAAGTTATAATTTTAAAAATCTAATTCGAAAAAAGCATAGTAAAAGTTCTCATCTTTCAAACAATGTATAATTTATATCCCTACATGCATTATAGACTTCATACTAAAGCACTATTTTGGCAAAATTATTTTAGGTATAAAGTCCTCTTAAGGCTCCTGGATACCAACTGAATTTAAAGTTAAACACATGGCTTACAATTTTCATTATTTCTCCAACAGAAATGGTTAGTCTGAAAATATACTTTGATTCACCGTTTGATTGTTTAAGATATAAGTACCTCTATGACCTTATTTTTTATTCATATACATAAATATTCAATTCAACCACAAAAACCTTAAAACATCTTAATTATTCAAAATTTAACTCATTCACCGAGGTTAACCTTTAAAAACTAAACAGTTAACTCCTAGTTAATTTAATGGTGATTTTAAATTAGTTTTCAGATTAAAACAAAGTTCATTTACAATGAAGTTATAAAAAAAGTTGTGCACTATTTTTGTACGTAAATTTTGTTTAAAATGATGAGCAATTTTTATTGTCAGACATGTGCATGCAAGTAGATATAAAACCCTAAATGCCGGAAGCGCGGCTTATCTGAACTGTATTCACACTTATGTTCACTTATGTTTTTTTTTACACTTCACACACATACACAACCAAAATAAAAATCATAACAAATTGTCTATACAATACTTCTTACATTTAGTATGTATCCAGGGGCTTTAATAGTATGACAACTAGGTACTTATACAAGATTTTAACAAAACCTAAATAATAATGAAAACTTCTAAGTTCTAAATAAGCTAAAAATGATCAGAAATTATTTGAAATTTATAAGACGTTAAAATTCAGTCCGTTCCAATAATGTGTGCAAATTTCAAATAATTTCTGATCATTTTTAAGATTTTAGAAACTAAAATCATTCAAGTTATATAGCAAGTACCTACTCTTATTTCAAAAATTAGCTACAACTTATAAATAACAGTATGAATATGTTATAGTTTTAGTTTTGTTATTAACACATTAAATTGGGTACATCATTACTTTATTTTTCCATAAAATAGTTTTATTCACTTATCTTCGAGGAAGTTTTTCTGGAAACACTTTAAAAAGTACTCCAATCTTTAGGTATGAGAATGATACAAAAAATCTTTTAAAATAATGTCGAATTTCTACACATTATTGGAATAAATAAATTTTAAACGTACTTCATAAGTTGACTGCCGCAGTATTTTAATAGGATATCCTCACACGCCCCGAGTAGCACCTACCAGAATTGATACTTAGTGGTTTTGTCATGCAGTCTATCGCATATTTTTGATTATTGAGTACTTGCCTAAAGACATAGTGGCACTCAAGGATGAAATACCGTTTTCCCTCAAAGCAGAGTAAAATCTTCTACTCTACTGTCTTCCTCTCAACTGTTTGGGGTCGGTCAACCTAGTCCTATTAACCCACTTATCTAGATCAATTACATCTTTTACACACACATTAACAATCCTCATATATATATATATATAGTTTTTCAATTGTTTCCATCCGGCTCATCTTCGATTTTCCTTTAACGTTCATTATCATAACCACTCTTACTGCTTCTGTTTCTTTTCTCCTCATCACATACCCAACCCATTGCTGCAGTCTCTGACGGAAGCAGAGTGAACGAGCCTAGAGCCCAAAACTCGCGGCTCTCAAATTGTTAACAGAAAATCAAGCAATCTCTGTGCACGACCGAATTTCGCAACATCCGGTTAGGGGATGGTCGCGCGCACGTCGGACGGTACTTACCGAGTGCGAGAGAAAGAAGCAGACGAACGCCAGGAAAACCAATTTTGGATCCATAGTGACGGCGCGAGGATACCTATAGTAGAAAGTGTTCCGGGGTTGACGCGACGATCCGGTGCCGTCGTTGGACGTGCAGCCCCAAAAATGTAAGTTCGTTCCAGAGACTTCTCTGGTTTCCCCGTCGGACGATGGGTCACCGGCTACCGCTGCGGGACGTTCGTGCGAATGACGGATCGAGGCAATATTGTAATTGTCATGGACGCGACTCTGCCGTTGTGTGGCCCGCACGACGTTCAAACGCCGCCGTTGTGTGCGCGTCGGTGGTGTACGGCGACTGGCGGGCGGGTGTCCGGGATGACGACGTGGAGAGTACGGCGGCGGCGGATTACTTCATGCAACACGCGCGCGGAAAACAATAGATAAATGCAATAAACAAATAAACACGATTACGTTCATGGATTAATATTATTATTATTTTTTTTTCATAATAATAATAATAAAATTGCTGCCCGTCGAATGGAATGTGATGCCAATCCTAATCAATGAGGTGGGTTGTTATTTTTTTTTCCCCTCTTTCGGCTTATACACATTTATTATTATTATAGGTACACACACGCGCATCACGGTTTGACGCAGCTATCTCACTCGCACACCGCAGTACTGTAAACTGTTCCGGTTGGGTGTGTTTAACGTTTGTGTCTCTCTCTATCCGACCGGTCGTTGGTTCACTCTTCTCGATGAGGCAGCTGCTGCTACAGGCATACATAGCTATTACGTCCTGCAGCTGTTGCTGGCGTTGTTGGCATGAGTGATGAGGAGTTAGTTAGCTTTCGTCAGCCGTCCGATGTCTTGTGCACGTTCCACCGGATACAACCGTGTGCCCATCATATCCACCTTGATATCATAATGTATAATATTATATCTTAAGAAGAATAGGGTAGAGAAAGACAAAAAAAGAAATGGATGGAAACGATTGGAAATATGATATGAGGATTGTTGGTGTGTGTATTGCAGGACGTGAACGATAAAGTAAAATAAAGGCATAGCCTGTAGGACAAGGAAGGATGGCCGACTCCTAAACAGTTGGGGGAAAGGCAAAGAAAACGGAGATATTATATTTATGTCCACGTTTGGGATATTAGAGTTTTTATCTGTTACATTTGTAAAAAGTTTCACCTACTTATAGTCATAAGTCTTGGTCTCGATTGTTTGTCACTTAATTAGGTTACGTTATGCACTGGATGTTGTTTAGCAAGCTACACTTTTCTTAGCGCTTTGCATTTGGTTGGGTAAGGAATAGCTCCATAGGCGCAGATCGAGTCAACAGATAGAATCGATAATTTCATGGTGAGAGCAGAGAGACTGATATTTTTTACTTGAATTTGGGCAGTAGCTCAAACTAATTGGTGACTGCTTTGGTCAAGTTGTAAAATACTGGCTGTAGCTAAACTTTTACTTACATGTTTCCTTGGTAGGGTTTGTGCCTAAAGTTTGTGATGAGAATGTGGTTGTACAAGAACCATGTAGTGGGGTGAAGCTATAAAGGGAAGGTGATTGACATACAAAATGTGCTCATAGTAAACAAGAAAAAAACGAAATCAGGAGGTACCATTAAAACAGTATTTGTTAGAAACATACGGGAAAAATTTATATATATTAATACATACATTCATACATACATTCATACATTGCATAAATTAGTCATAACCACTTACAAATACAAAATACGTAACCATCAAACGTATTGTTAATTTTTACTAATGTTCGTTTTAATACTTATTGTTATTAGGTATGAATGATAAGAACTTTTTACAATAATATTACATTATTTTAATGATCATTAATTAGAATAGTAGGCATTCAATATTTTGTGATTTTTTCTCTCTATAAATATGTTTTTTTTTTTAACAACATTTTGGGTGAAATTAGTCCCCAAATTCTCTCAAAAAAAGATACTAAAAAATTGGAAAATAGACACAGATGGTATTATAGTATAGTTTTGTTGAGTTACAAAATTCCTTTGGCGATTTTTAAAATAACTGGAAAGTATTAAAGCATGCAATATGAATTGAATTTGAGTAATAACATTGATTTATAATCAATAAGTCAAGTAAATAATCAGTAATACTACATAATTATATTAATTTAATATTACATTTATGTAGAATACATTTTCTTGAAATTCGCAATTTAATTGCACTTTTGTTTTGTTGTGCTTTGTGGTCGTTATTACTAGATGTCTTCTACTCACCGAGTAATACTTGTTGTAGCCTATTTCAATCTATGTAGAAATATGTACTGACTGTTTACCATATCTAAGTAAGAAATGGAATTTGAATTGACATACTCTGGTGATTTTGCTTCGATTAATTTGATGATATTAGCAATATTATTATTAGTTATTACTATTTGAATTATTAATCTTCAAAAAGATAATGGGCCCCACTGAACTAGTTCAATACAACATTTAATATTGTATTTTTTTTAGCCTTGTGTATTTTGATGGTCATTAGCTTAATTCATAAATTATTGTATTGTATTTACATGCCAATGCTTTAAAATTAACCATTAAGCAACAAAATAGAACATCTAGATTTTAAACCTTGCATACCTCATATGCATGCCATATTAACAAACTTATAAGTACAAAGGACCAATACATTTCTTTGGTATTACAAAAAGTATTTAAGTATATTGTAAACGGTATACCTCTAGTAAAAAGAACATTATACCTACTTGCCTAAATAAATGGTACATTTCAAAGTTTCACAAATATTTTTTTATTGAAATAAATGTCAATTGTTTACACTTTTTTTTTTTAAATTGAAAAGTGAAATTAATCCTTACTTTTAGAAGTTTAAAATTAGGTAGGTATATAAATAGATAAATAAATATTTTAATAACAATGTAGATGGTTCCTAGTAAAATTTAAATATTGAATAATCTTTAATGCCACGAGGGGTCCCAATTTTGGATTTTCTGAATTTAGTCACCTTAACTTAGTTACAATTTCTGAGTTATACTTTGAATAGATAATAGGCTATTATTTTTACAACAAAAACACAGTGCAGCAGTGCTTTTGTAAAAATGAGCATACTTAAAAATACAAATATAAAATATGGTTACAACATAAATTATCAATACTTATTTAAACATTACTCACTATCCCTGATATTGATAGGGAGTTCAGATATATTACACAGTTCATTTATTAAAACTTTAAAAACTACTCAAAACAAAAAAGTATATTTACTACAAACCAGTTACCTGTGAACACTTTTATTATTCAAAAACACAATTTTACTTATAATTTTTAACCTCTCATTTTATGATTATAATTATATTTTATATCAGTTCTTACAAAGAAAAATAAATACAAAAACAAAACCTTAAGTTTTCATAATTAAAATAAAATCTTACAGATAGGCAGTATCAACATTCATGATTAAGTTGATGATAAAGACGTGACCTTTTTATACCGATTTACTTCCACGCTTGTTTTAAGGCTTTTTGGGAGGCTAGGTTTTTTGTTACATAAGCACTTACTAACAAAACAGTTGTAACAATAATTATGACTAAATAATCAAAATCTTCTTTCAGCACATCAAACGTTTTTGAAGGTGCAACCCTTGTATAAAAGAGATCTAGACCAAATAATAATTATGATTTAAAAATTAGTAATTCAAAATAGTTTTACAAAAAATTTACCTAATCCGTAAACAAAAACTAAGCAGGTAGACTCCAGACTACTAGGCGTTGTGTAAATGCCATCTACGCTCATTAGACTTTTATTATAATTAATCATGGATTCAGATGGTGTAGGTAGTTCGGGAATATATGGTATTGCTCCTTCTTCTTTTGGTTCACCCAATGGTCTACGAGGATCTAAGAATGCCCAAGGCATCTCTAATAAATGACCGCTTGTAGTAGCCACTAAAAAGAAGAAAATAAAAGTAACAATAAGGTTATGATACATAAATAAATAGGTTGAAAACTTAAGATGCTTACTCAAAATGTGTTTACTGGTAATTCCTTTTTCAGTGATAGTTGGCTTAATAGCTTGTAAAAAGCCTGGTAATATATAAGCCTGTTTTTCAACTATTGGAGGAATTAAGCTACCTCCAACTGAAGAAAATTCTAAAAATTACACATATTATTACAAGATTAGGTTGCTTTGCAGAAAAAATTACAAAAAGTTAGAAAATAAACATATATTTATACCTGTAGAGTTTGAAAGTTGATTACCGTCATAAAGCTCATATGAAGCTATTTCAGTCCTCCTAGTTTTGTCATTATAATAGGAACACAATAGCCAATTTTCAGAATGAACCAAATGTATAGGATGAGAAGCTCTTTTATGAACAACAGAGTAAATAATTATACCACTTACAGTATCTAGTAAATGCAATGTCAAAACACCTACAAATCAATACATAAAACAAAAATTATATTGTTTTGAAATTATGTGCACTGCATGATTACAAATAAACACAACAAATAATTAATTGATGGGTTCTTTGGCTATATAGTATCCAAGGTAGCATAGTTTATTACCCTCTGACATCAAATAATGGGCAATTTATTAAATGTATAGTTCAAAGTTAGACATACTTTTATGTGTTGTATCTGGAGCTAAGGTCAAAATGGCCACCATATTTGGATTTATATACTTATATAAAACACTTCTGTCACTTAGTACTCTTCCTTGTGAATGTACATGTTCCATAGCATCTCTTGAACCAATTGCAATAACTTGGTTTGGCTTGTTAAATTGAGTTCTCCAGACTTCTTTAGCAGTAAACTCCTAAACATAAATAAATACACGCAAGTCATAAATATTTAAACAGATAAAATCGTAATAATATTGATGATGTATCAAATAGTTAAGTTAACCTCTCCTGAAATTGGTACATCAACTGTAAATCCTTGGAATAATCCATTTGCAGGATTAGCAATGTATATGAAAATAGGTGGTGGTTTTGAGACTAATGGTACATTACCAGGGTATAAATGAGTGGTATGTGTATTGTCAAACAGTATTAAACTGCGAACTGATTCAATGTTTAAAACTGGAAGGGGAACAGCTTGCAAAACTCTGTACGGAAGTTGCTTAACACCATCTGTATAAATGCAATTTAGTACATGAATAAATACTAAAACTGAAATAACATAGGAAAAATTCTTATACATACTTTTAGATTCACCATTAATTGGGTTGAAAGTAAATAAAACAGTGTTTTCTGAATTCTGAAATAATATCTTGGTTAATTGAGCAGTAAAAATATTAAATTAAATTAATTACTTCGTTTTTCAATAACAATGTGCACATTGGTGGATATGACAAGTGCTTAGAGTTTCTTTGTAAATGTAAGGGGACTGATGGTAACCCAGTTATTTTGTTTACATAAAATTTTCCAATTCCACACAACAGAACAGACCACAGAATTTCACCGCTTAAATTATCAACTCCAAATATCTAAAAATTACAATTCACTTTCAATAGTTAAAATTGTTAAGTTATTAAAATATTTTATCAGTTTTAACCTTTCCTGCACCAGTAACAGCAACAATGACCTTGTGTAAACCAAATTGATCACGGACTAAATTACTCTTAGTTCCAGCAATTTCAGATGGTGATTCGATTACTCCAAGAACAGTAGCAAATAGAATGCGTAATTGTTGGAGCTGACTTAATAAACGATGTACAAACATATTGAAGGCGCCGGCTAAATTAAACAATTGAAAGTTACTATTTTTATTGTAAAAATTTAAATAATAATATTTTGTTCAAGCCAAAAAACAAAAATAAAAACTACATCAATAACAACAAATTACAAAAATTTAAAACAGTACAACTGTACAAAAACTGAAAAAAAATAAACTAAACTCTGACAACACCACAAGTATAATAAACCATTAGATCACACATCTTCACTCACTTGACACACTGTGATCCAAGAATGCTTGGGTACAAACATTTATAAATATATTGAAAAATAACTAAGTATTACATTTTATTATTCATCATAATATGTAGTAGTATAATTTAAAAGAATAAAAAATACTTACATTCTTTGTTTCCAAATTCTTTTTCAATGGCTGCTTCAATATCTGACACTGGTAAATCTACCAACTCAACGTTTATGATATTAGCTAAAGATTCTTCTCTCAGCCATTTTATTGAACCTAAAAAATGAAAAAAAGTTTGAAATGTCAATAAACTAAAGAAAAATATAAAACAATTATAGTTAATAGTATTTTAAATAATTTAAAAAAAGATTAAGTTGTACTAAATGTATAATTAAATAACTAAATTAATTAATAAATAAATAATTGTAATAAAACACACAATTATTTTTTAAGCTATTAACTGAATAATATGATTATTATTTATATATGGTTAGTATATACTATAATATGTTAAGTACTAGGAAAATAATCTATAATTTAAAAGAATAATGCAACTTTTGTTATATGAGTTGAACCTTTTGTTTTTGATTACTGTTTCTCATTTTCTCTTATTATTTGACTTTAAATTTGGAGAGCTTGTTCAAAACATACTGACACAATCAATGTTATCAATAAGACTCATTAATCATTATTACAATTAAATGGATACAAAACAAAAAAGAATCATAAGCCATAATATTCACAAATATTTTTGATTAAGAAAGAAACAATTAGTGGGTACATATTAAAAATTGATATTGAGACAAACGTGTTTGCTTTAACTTAGATTGTTGTAATTGTTTGTGTATAAAGATTTTGATATTGGAAAATTTTGAAAAAATAGGTGGCATTCCTTATGCACCATCGGTATAAGTTGGGTTACTGGAAAATGGGTCTACCCATCAACTGCAGCATTTCTTTAAAATTTATATCTGACACAGACTAAAAAAAAAAAACACATTTTTGTAAAATCAATAGCTTCCTGCTTTGCTCAGAATCTAAAAAATTATTTCACTTAAATGTTTTAATATTAACTTAAATACAATACAGAAAATGATGCTGCCTAAAATAATTAAATATAAATCTTTTACCTGGTATTTTAAGTAGCATTAATGATTGATCTTGAGTGGTGATTAAAGCAACACAGTTGACAGTATTGGCTTTGCTACGTCCACAGAAAGCAGAAGATATACTAGGATTAGAAATTTTTAAAGTATTCTTGGTCTCTTTTGATGATAAACTTTCAATTATAGTAGAATCTTCTAATATTGATCCTTCAGTTATAATAGTGTCCTATTTATATTTGTAATGTACAATGTAATATTATAAAACAAAATAAATCAAAACTTTTCATAAGGTATAAAGTCATTTTTGTATAAATAACAAACTTTGAAATTTGAAAGACCCTTTCAGTCCCTTGGTACACTATAGTGTACCCACATTTAAAATACTTTGAAAATGCTGTTACATGAACAATTATAAGTGTATGCATTCATAATAACATAACATTTTAGAAAAACATCTTAGGATGCCGATAAAAAAATAAAATAAAATAATATTGTGTATAT
The DNA here is from genome assembly GCA_017140985.1 of Hormaphis cornu. NCBI lineage: Eukaryota > Metazoa > Arthropoda > Insecta > Hemiptera > Hormaphididae > Hormaphis > Hormaphis cornu. Next base: position 2,803,203 of record CM029364.1, on the reverse strand, counting down.
TTTTTTTTATAGCCACAAAATTATTTAGAACTGTAAGAATTACACAATTGACATTTTATGTTCTGACTCTTATTTATGAGTTATTTATTCGTATCATCAATAATTTCTTAATATTTAAAATTTTTAAAATGCATCTATAAAAAATTGTAGGCATTTATATTCTACATACTTGTGCAGTTGTAAAGACTTGTAACAAAATATGTCTGTCGGCCATGTATGTATAAATGAATGACGACGCTTTTGTTGTTAATGATCGTATATGAACTGTGTTATCTTTGATATAAAGTAATTTTTCAACATTTTTATTCAAAATAGTAAATGCTGGTATTGGGCTTCCTGGGATAGCCTTAATTTTATCTCCAATTATATCAACACTTAAACGTTCTTTACTGGCTTTTGTTAATAATGCAATATTTAGTTTTCCACCAACATCAATACAAGCCAGATTTCCAGATGATAATGCACAACTAAAAATATTACAAAGTTCAACAATGAAAAATAAATAGTTTAAATCAATACATTTACGTTTTAGTACCGATTAAAATCAATAAACCAATATGCTGGAAAAGTATAGGTTGCTTTTCCTTTTACACCAGTTTCCAAATGGTAAGTATCAACAACAATTACATTATTTGACAAATACACACTATGAAGGAGTCCATTAAAAACAAACCAATACAAGACATTATTAGTCTCAGTGCTCCATTCAAAATGTAAAAATCCATCATTAATATCCCAACCTCGTACTTTAACAACATTAACTCCACTAATTGTGATAATTTTAGATCTGGTAGGATATAACAACTCAATACTACCATCAGGTCCTTTCTCTAAAATTTGTCGCCAAATAATATCACCTAATACAATAAAACAATACAAAATTAGCTGTAAGTTAGTATATCATTAATTGATTATAAATTACCGGTATCTATAGCTAATGAAGCAACAACATTTTTATTTGTAGCTACATACAGTCTTTTTGTAGTAACATCAGCATCAATTGAAGAAAATTTAACTTCACCAACGTAATTTTGTTTCCTGGAAATAAATTTGACTAATATTACTTAAGTTCAATCAGTATGATAAGTATTCCTTGTACGTAATATTTTCAGTTTTAATGTTATTAGAAATTATTACATAACTTAGATTCTGGGTGCAATAGAGGAGAAACAAAAATAAAATAAATGTGTATAAGGGTTGGGTGCTAGCCAGAATATTGAATTTATAGTGATTTATAAGTGGACTTCATAAAAGAGATGAACTGGAACTCTGTAGGTAATTTTATAACATACATGTTGATGTGAAATCTAAATTAGCATTTGCACAATGGGTAACAAGGATTGCCATTAGTGCAAATATTATAAATTACAACCCAATCTATTTTTTTTATAAATTTTTATTTTTAATAAAGTGTTTTTATCTTCTACTGACTCTATTACAGAGGATTGTATTAATTTTACATTTTTTATTCTTCAGAAAACACTTTTAAGAGTAGCAGAAATGTTCTGATCTTAATATAATATGGCTAGTGGTCAAATAGAGGGGTCTAGCCGCAGGTGGATAGAGCTCTCTTACTACTGTTATTATAGAGAAACACACTCAACTTAAACTTGCTAAAAATATTATAAACAACGCTTATACTTAACTACAAACAATATATTTAACCATCAAAAACACACAACACTAGACGCGGCACTCACACACTGAGTATACACCAGTACACCACATACTAAAACTATATCTAAAAAGGAGCAGGGAGGGACCCCATCGACAGTTCAACCTAGTGCGCAGTGTGACTATAGCTACTTTCAAAATATATTTGAGTCCCCTACTAATTTAATGGTCCCTATGGTATGGTATAGGCCCTAGGGCTTAGGTGGTACTTTAATTGAAGCTTTTTATGAAATTTCAATTATAACTCAAGGTGTAATTTGTAAACCAGGTATAAAGTTTATATTTTTAAAATTGATATATTGACATATTTTCACTCAACATTAAAAAGGGTTGGGTAAATGCATTTGTGTGTGAAATTGGAAAAAAATTTGAAAGTTTTTGAAAAATTTAAAGACTTTTGTAATTTTGAAATGTGTAGAATTTTGGAGTAATGGTTACATATAAACCTTTAATATTCAGTTTTAAACATTTTACAAAAATGAAATTTTATACAACATACTTAAACATACTATAATTTTCTATTTTATCATATTAGGTTAAAAATGTTTGGAGATTGGTTGAATCACTTTGTACATTATGAAATTTTGTCATCATATAGTGGCAACACAATCTTTTTTGTGTGCTGTCTCCAAAATATCATAACTTCTCCAAACATTTTTTAAATTGATTGAAATTCATTGCGCATCATAGAGGGAGGTATATACGTGTGTAGAAAACCTACACATTACTATTAAATAGGTACCTCACTCTTTTAAGTTCAATAAAAAAAAAATAGATTTGAGGTAAATACCTAATTTAAAAATGTATATAACTGTTTTTGGTGGTTGTGGGAACCAATGTAAAACGGTTCACTACATTTGTAAATAAAGACTTGAGCGCATGTGGAACGCAATACAATAATTACTTACCAGTCAAACTTTCCAGCTTGATCTTCATAAAGCCCATTAACACGTAATAAAATTGAAAATGATAGAACTACAAAAATGAATTTCAAAGCCATCATTGTAACTTGTTATTATTAACGTTCAATGCATACACATGTTCGTTCAACGTCGTTTTAACTTTTAGTTCATTGCGTGTCTGCGTTACAACTAACAAGTGACCTGCATTAACAAAAGTTAAATGTAAAAATCGAATTATGGTAAACGGATATTGATTCTTTAGACTAACTATTATAAAAAAAATAGTAGGAACACAGAATAAACTACAATAATTAATGGTTAATCATTAACGTTTTGTAAGTATCAAGCTGTAGAAAATTGAAGGTTTAGGCTGGTCCATCGAGATAGAATTAATTATTATCAATATTCAATATTAGTGATTAGCGATAAGACTGCGGCGTTACTGTATCACGATGTAAAATGTAAATATAACAGTTATAACAGTTTGTACTTTGTGATCTCCGTATCGCGCAAAAGGTTGTCCCCGGCCGGTGTCCTGAAAAATTGTTAGTTCCAGCACAGAACAGCGTTCCAGCGTTCCAGGACAGATGCTCACTGAGTGAGTATTTACCTGTATGATTGTAGTTGGTCGGGATCACAAAGTAATAACATTGATTTTATAAAATCAATGGTAATAACACAGAATAGATGAATGATGATTCATCTATTGAGTATTGACAATTCTGCGGTAATATTTTTTATAGAGATCTATAGTCTTCATGGTAATAATAATGATTGGAATGCAACAACCCGTGACACGATTTCAAATTTCGTATCCAAAACCAAATTTATTCTAATTTCTCAACGAATAAATTTTAAGTTTTGAATCAAAGTGCAGACTTCCGGCCGATCTCGCTTCGTTTTTTGTCGGATATTTCGAGTTTCTCGGATTAATTTTGCCATTTGTCCAACAAACCAAATTGATTTTTATTTATCAACTACCGAGGTACGTATATTTTATTGTAATAAATTTTGATTGAAAACGATGTTTAATAACAATAATCATAAGTCACACTATCCCAAAATTTAAATTTTAAATATTTCAAACTTAAAAGGATTCAAAATTTATTTATGTAAACTAAATTAAAGTGGAAAAAAAAAATATTCATTCGGATTTTTTTTTATGTTTTCTCTGAAGTCTGGCTTCTTTCAAATGGACAGTACAAGCGACGACGTCCGAGACGAGGTTATCCGTCGGTTTGGCAATCTATCGTCCATCAGACGAACAACTGACGCGGCGGAGTCCGACAAGAATGCGGACTGCGTGACTGAAGAGTTCCGCTGGCTTCGGAATCACCTGTTCCTTTTGAACGCGGACGACAAACGCAAACTTCTAGAATCCGGTCTAGTGGACACGTGCTCATGGTTCTGCGACCGGTACTTAAGCCGCAGCGCGTTGGGCCGCAGTGTGCTGATGCAGTTCTTGGCAAACTTCTCCGCAAACAATGAGCATATTCGATTGCGGATATACCAAGGTTTCCATCACTCGTTGAGGTGAACGTTTTTTCTAATAACTTTTTGAAACAAATTTACTTTGCAATAGTTAATATCTAAGACAATATTTTGAGATCAGTTGTGTGTATGTTCCTTAAATCTAACTTCAGTTACCACAACTTTTACTTAGGTATGTTTCCGGCATATTTCTTTTATTGTTTTTAAAGCTTTCAACTTATGGCAAAAAAAGGGAACACAATTAAAAAAAATCTATTAATGTTTTTAGCTCACATTAACTCACCTGTTATAATATGATTGTGAATTACAACATTTTGAAATTGTCTTTCTCGCCTTTGCCCATCAACCATGTTACATTTTGATACTTCAACTCAACTTATAAAAATTTTCCTGTCAAGCAACATTAATAATTTTGATTGGCTGTCTTGAAAAAGATGGTAATTTTCTTTTTGTTGCACCAGGCTCTTAATTTTGGGAAATAATTTTATAAGAATGTGTTCTCTTCTAATGACCCTCGTCTTGACCCTCCACTTATAAGCACAAAAAGGTGTAAAAAAACATAGCAAATAACCAAAAATATTTGTACCATATAATCTTATTAACATTCTATGCTGTTTTATCTATACATTGTGTTCATAATAACTTTACCAAATGTGAAAAAATATTTTGTATTTTGTTTTTAGACACCTGATATTGCACACAGAAGATTTCAAACTGTTAAATAATTCATTGATGTTGCTGTATAATTCTTCTTTGTTTAACAATGACTCCAGACAGGAAATTTTAAAAGATGTTGAACTTGTTCAAAAAATTATGGTTCATTGGAGTGAAAACGAAATAGAGTATAGGTAAGTGTTTGTTATAACTTATATGATAGGTACCCACTAATAATTGTGTTATATACTTTGGTACTTTGAAAATATTCATTTTTCTGCAGTGCAAAACAGCTTATTGGTTTTCCAAATAAACACAATAAATGTTTGCTTTATGTTATTAGTTATTACTATAGTTAGGATGTTGATGACTTTTGCATTTTTTTTCCTTTTATTCTGTACAATGCTATCCTAGCTAAAAATTTGTTTCATGCTCCCTTGATGCAGAATATTCTAATTTTATTTTGCATTTTTTTGCATTTTTTGCATTTTTAGCTATAAATGCATTTTTTTTGTTTTTTAGCGTCAATTTTCAACATTTTCAAGTCATTTTTTCATCTTTTAGGGCATTTTTCGTACTTTTTATACAATGTGGGGCATTTTTTCACAAATTATAGATTTTAGGGCAATTATACAATGCAACAATGCAATATGAATATTATTATAACATCAACATCCCAACACTAATAATGAAAATATTTTTAATATTATTTTTTTTTATTTATATTTTACTTTTTAATTTATTTTTAATATTGAAATTTATTTATACCCATATCTCTAATAAAAATTATTATTTATAAATAAGTTTTTTCACTTACTTAATTAGTATTTTAGATAATTTTTAAGGTCATTTTTTGAAGTTTTTAGGGCATTTTCGCACTTTTTTTAGGGCTTTTTTGCATTTTTTTTAGGGCATTTTTGTGTGTTTTTTAGGTCATCAACATCCTAACTCTAGTTATTACCCATGTAGTTATTATTTAGTTGATCACTAAATTATTTTTTTATTCTAGTAAAATATTTTTGGACTCTGTTTTTTCCGATCCAAAAGATTTTTTATTTCTTTTTAAAAATCTTCCTAACTCATCTAAAACTCAACTAATGGATTTGCTGTCTGTGTGGTTGGATCATTATCAAAACGATGTGGGTAAAGACGTCATAAATGTAATAAAAGAAAATTTTTTTATGGATTGTACCATTGAAGAAATAACTAGTCATGTGATAAATGTTCTAGCTAAAGCTTCTTGTATTGACAAATTCAATTTTGAAATAAAAAAAGACACTTTGTTATTAAAAAAAATTTTGGGTAAAGTATCTATATTTGTTTTATTTGTACTAAAATTAAATGTTTTAACTTTAAAGCACTGTGTAAACCTCAATATGTACACACTTTTAGACTTATTGGCAGAAATACATAAACGAGGTAAAAACACAAATGGATCAAATGATGAGTTTAGTCACATTAAAGATTTGTCCGCTCTGTTTGTGAACTCTGATCTGATAGCTCATGATAGATATTGGTTCAAATCTGATTTAATAAGGTTGATTGCAAATATGTGTTATAATCATCAAGAACATCAAAATTTGGTAAATCTCTTCATATTTATTAGATTTATGATTTTTCAAACTGAGGGGCTACAATGAAAACCCCAAATTGTTTGTTTTTAACCCGTTGTTAGTTGCACTATGGTCAAAATGACCGCACTTTTTTTTATTTGATTAATAAAACAAATACATCTTTTACTTCTATCCTTGATACTAAAAATACCTTTTATAAAGTAAATTAAAGACATTTTTCTGTGACTTACATTGTGTTAATACTTTTTAATTGAAATAAATCTTTGTTCAAACTTTTTACTGTTGACCGAGAAATAAGTTATATGTGCATAATAATGAAAGTTAGAACCAACTTGTAAAAGTACATTTATAGAAAAATATGAGTAATTTTATTCCAAGATTTATTTAAATTCTGTATAATATATAATACTCAGCCTAAAAATTATGAATTTATTTATTATGTACTTTTTTCTATTTAACAAAGTTAGGTCGGTATTAAAAACATTTTCTAAGACCTTTTGAGTAGTAACGTAAGCTTGGTAAATTAACTGGTAAAAGTAAGTTAATGTAATTTTTACCTAGTAAATTTTTTGACATTAAAAATCGGAACATTCCTTATACCCTTAAAGTTGTTCATAGAGAAATAAAAACATCATTGTAAAAACAATACAATTTAAAACTTTTCATAGTTATTTTGATTAGTATATTAAATTTTATTACGTTGCTTATGTTACGTGTCGTCAAACTATTATAATTTTTAACCAATTACGTAATTTGTAATAATTTCCTTTTTTTGCAGATGCGTTCTAATAATGTTATTCCTATACTGTTGGAATGCTGTTCATTTGACGCTAAAAATCCATGTAAGTATGAATTTAATCACTAACTTTTGAAAGCAAATGATCATGCACCTAGCTATTAATTTGTAAGTAACATAATTATTTTAAGTCCTCTTTTTTTGCCAGTTGATTTTTTTATTTATTAAAATTAAAACTGGCTATTCCATAGTATTTTGTCTTAAGCAGCATGCTGACAATTTTTTTTCTAGTTCCCATTACAAAAAAATGTTCCTATGTTAAAAGTGTTAAGCCTGCTAATAATTTATCTACTCTGATAATATAAGTATAAATTGTTTAATTTTTTTAATAGTTAATTATAATATTTGTTTGATTTTTTCAGTGATGCGAGAGTGGAGTTTGTTTGCTCTTAGGAATATTTTGGAAGGTAATCTAGATCATCAAAATTTTGTGGCCAATATAGACTCTGTTGGGTCAATCGATCGCGAATCATCAGTAATGTTAAATGATTCATTGGGAATGACTGCAGTTAAAAATTCTACTTCTAACAGTGATACAATGTTTATTTGAAATAAAATGTTAGTATTTATTTTGTTTCTCATCACTGCAAATGTATTTTTTGTAAAAGTATAAGTGTAAAATGTTGACAAATTATTCACAAAGTAAATGTTTAAACTTTTTAATGCACATACAGACCAATAAAGATTCTAAATTTAATGTTAAAAATACTGGAATCATTTCTTCTAGACCACCTCCAAGTTTGAAGTTCTTAAACAATTCAAAGCCAACTACAGCACCACAGCCCAATTGGTAAACATCATCGACAACATTACACTAAACTTGAACAGACGTTACTAAACATCAACGGCAATATTGGACATAGAAAAAATCTTCAGTCTGGCTCTAGATTTTTAGAACTTTCAAATTTAAAGATACATTCTTGGGCATAGGCCATAAGTGCTTACTTTTTTTTTTCAAAAATTCGAACAAATTGAATAATAAATATGGAAAATAGTATGATTTATTGATTAAATTGATTAATGAATAAAATATGTTAGAATTTTAAATTCAATTTTATTATTAGTTTATTGTTTATTGTATCCTTGTTGCTATAGTTTTTGTTTAAAAAAAAAAAAAAACACTTCTTGTCAAAAGATAATATTATCCGTCCACATATTATTTTGTAATCCAAAAACAATTCTTGCCCAATTGTGTGTCAAAACTTATTTGTAATTATCTATACAAAACAACTATGCAGATCGAAACTACCATACTTGAAATCAAAAGTATCAGCAAATACATCATATACGAGAAGAACAATTTCATACGCAAGTAGGTATGAGCACATAGGGCAGGAAAATTTCCACTAAAAAATGAGCCCACACTTTTAACTAGATTCCTTTTCACGGGTATTTCAGGGGCGTAACTAGGAATTATTTTAGTGGAAAGTAGTGACAATCTAAGAGTAGATACACTTATACATAAAACATAATATATACGTATGCAAGTATACATAATATGCTCAAATGAGAGGTAATATCCCAGGTTACCCCATTATCCTTTCTTTAGATTCTGCCCTTGGGATATACATAGTTTCCCTATCACGAGTCACAATGTTTGTTTGCCTTCCTTATGTTCTACGGCTTACTACATTAAGAATCCTGGCACCGCCACCTGGTCACCACTGGCTGAGTAGCAAGAATTCTTATAAAATAAGTTTAACCTAATATACTTTTCAATTGTTTTAATTTTTTACATCCTGTCAATGAAAAGGTGTACATTATTTATGATGTTAGAATGATGATTGTTGGCTAAAACTCAAGTATTTATTAATCAACCAAATTCAAAAATTTACACAGTACACATATAGCATTATCTATTAGGTAGACAAATTTTACTGGTATTAGACAAAAAAAAAAAAAAAAATTATTTAAAGTCCCTACGTGTCACCTACATGTGGTACAGTTCTTGATCATTGCTTTTCAATGCATCTTTTCTAATTCATTTATAATTTTGAATTTGACACCGACAATTAATCTATATTTTGGCGGAGTTACTGACAGATACAAGAGTCTGAATGAGTCGACCGTAATCATGGTACCGCCATCAGATTTTTCGTTCCTGGAAACCCTGCGGACTGGCCGTTTCGGACACATTGTGCTGGCCCGCCATGATCCGACGGGACAGATCAAAACCATTAAGATCCTGGGTGTGGAAACCACGTCAGATCGTCGGCGCCGCATGGAAAACGAGAAGAACATCATGGCGGCCGTGGGTGCGTTCCCGTTTGTCGCAAGACTCGAAAGCTTTTCGTGGGACGCTGCGGGGTGGATGTACTTGGTCATGCCGCTGGTGTCGATTGGAAATTTGTTCGAACTCATGACCGAGCGGCGACAGTTCAATGAAACTGAGGCCCGGTTTTTCACCGCTCAAGTAGGTTAGGTTGAAGATAAATTGAAATTTTAGTTCACCATAGGGTATTAAATAGTAATTTACTATACCTAACGTTTAAGTATTTTGACTTAAGTAATATAATATACGCATATTCGTAAAACCGATAAAGCGTTGAACACATAGGCGCGATGTGAAGAGTTGAGCATTTTTTTTGAAAGGATAAGGATTTACATTAAGCCCACCATGAGATAGGCTATTATTTTCTGTGGTATCTTTTAAAAATTTGTGGGGGGTGAGCTTAGGTCTGAAAACGATTTTTATCCCCTTCGAACTTCGCCTATTGTTGAATGGCAGTTGTACGTTATTCTGATTGCGTTCTGGCTGCACTGCAGATGGTTCTGGCCGTCGAGTTCTTGCACGCGTCCGGTCTGGCGCACAGGAACGTTAAGCCAGAAAACGCGCTGGTGAACATAAACGGTTATCTGCGGTTGGCCAACTTTGGCGCGTCCAAGCTGGTGGGCCGTGGCCGCACGTACACGCTGTGCGGCACGCCCGACTACATGGCCCCCGAACTGGTCGCGTTCAGGGGCTACGGCGCGGCCGTGGACTTCTGGAGCCTGGGCGTGGTCGTGTACGAGATGGTAGCCGGCTGTCTGCCGTTCGCCGCGCCCGACGTCGGCGCCTTGTTCGATAGGATCGCCCGCGGCCGTTACGACGTGCCAGCAACCTTCAGCCCGCCGCTCCGGAGTTTGATCCGCGGACTGGTTCAGGCGAGTCGAGCATTGCTCATGTGAAGAGTATTGCTTATAGTCGCCAGGGCCCGGAAGAAAAATTAAGGCCAATTAATTTTTCCAAAAATTAAAATTCTAATTATATTTTTTTAATTCAATCCTGTATTAATTTGCGTGTTATTATGGAAAGTAAAAAGTCTCCAATCTCAACAGTTATGTATTATTCAAAACTATTTTTCTTGTTTTTTTACTGTGCCAGCTTTATATTATATACATACTTTTAATATACGATTTATATAAATATAAATAGGTAGGTACCTATGCACTAACTATCATTAGTTTTTATTTAAACGGCTTGTCGTTCTTAGCTTCACTATTAAATATAATCAATTAGTTTATTTAGTAGAATATTCGATAGCGAAATTATTCTAAAATAAAAATTTGAACAAAGTAGGTACCAACAATAATAAAACTGTCGGTACCTACGCATATCAAGAATCGGGGGTTGAAATGGATGGGGGGGGGGGGGGGGTGCTAAAGTCTCCTCTATATAGCAGTCCCCTAAATTTTGATTTTATTTAATTTTTACAAAAATGTGAATATTTGCATTTTTAATCATACAATAGCCTTGTAAACTGTACATAATATTACGTATAGTCTAGTCACTAGGTAGGTGTGTATATACTAAAATAAAAACATTACATTTAACATCGTCCAAAATTTTAACATAAAACTGTTCATATAATTCGAATCGTTCTAAACTATATTTGTACCTAAAAAGTCGTCGGTGCAGCAAAGAGAAATAAACCGTAATTATTTTATTTTGCGTGCAGACAGACTTGAGTAGACGGCTCGGCAATTTGAAAAACGGCATCACCGACATCAAGAATCACTTGTGGTTCAGATCCATTAATTGGTTACAGATAATCAATCAAAAAATCGAAGCGCCGTGCAAACCGAAATTAAAGTTCGTATTGGAAAACGAAAAAAATACGCTGTTCTGGGAGAAAAAAATGAAAGACGACTTTGATTTTTTTGATTAAAGTTCGTATCTACGCGTCTTATTGTTGTATATAAAAAAAAAAAAAGAAAAGAAAATTGAGAGAGTGCTCAGAATTTATGGGTCTGTTCATTTTTATTTCAATATATAATAAAAATTAATGTTTACACCGACTGACGAATTAATGCCTAACAACTTTACCTCTACTCTTAGACATTTGAACCCCGACCAGTCGGAAGCACCCAATTTTTTAAAAAAACAAGGGATTTTATATAAAAAATAAACCGAAAAAAAAAAATGATTTTAGCTGTCCGAATTGCGCTTATAAACAGAGAAAGAAAATCGACGCTACACGGCTAAATGTCGTGTGCGACGAGCATTAATATAAATTTAATAACGATGATTCTAACTGCTATGGTGGATAATGTAATTATATAACGCTAAATTACGGCGTTTCAAATACAAGAACACCCCTGACACGCGTATAATACCCTCGTATTCAAATTTTGTTGGAACGTGTAGAAATAACGCCATTTTACGGGTATGGTCGTAATAATATTATTATAATGTTATTATAGGTATATCATGTTACACACGTAACATTAAACCTCTCGGACTTATTGTAATTAATTACCGGCGAGGAGAGAGCGCACAATACGAGTTAAACAATGCCGGAACGATAGTAATAATTAGGGCCTTCAATCCACCAAATAAACTCTCACCACAATGCCCAAACGCGCGCAGTTATCACCACAAAAGCCATTTTATTTTAAGCCATATTATTAGTCGACGACTTCAAAAAGGAGGAGGTTCTATGTTCGACCGTGGGTATCTTGTTTTGTTTATACGTATGTTTATGAACCGATTTTGAAAATTCTTTTTTTGTTTAAGGTCCAGAGGTGGTCTCCCATGTAAATTTTGTCCAAATTGTTTCAGCGCTTTTCGGAAAAAATTAACAAAAATTAAAATTATCATACAGAAAAATGTATAAGAACAAATATTCCATACAAAATACTTAAATACCGTCGGGACTCTTTAAAAAAAATCCAAATACGCCCCTGCGAGTCACCCACATTTTTGTCCACAGTTACATATTATCATCGTAAACGAGTTTTTCGTCATACCAATATATTCATAATAACATGATATATAGTGTGCTTTAATAATAATTATTCACATTCGTTACAAATACAAGGTTCAGCATCGTACAGGTAAGCAGAAAAGAAAAAAAAAAACTTTGAAATAATTATTATTATAATATAATTTTTCTTAAAATAAAACAATTTTATAATAATCATCATAATATACATGTATCATGTTATCAAATTCTTATAATAGAAAACGTGAAAAATGGCATGGTGCAAAAAGAAAAATAGACTCGAAAAAAGAAACGCTCTACGCATTATTATATAACATTTTACCTATATTTGTCTATACACAAATGTAGAGAACGATGAAATTTAAAAATAAGTTTGTAAAATATTACGAGTTCCCGTGCAAAACACGGTACTGCACGTACACATTAGTATATATAGGTAATATATAAGTATATATAAAAAAATAAAATGCTCTCGAAAAATCGCCTAAAAAACTAGGCTATAAGAAAAAAAAAAAAATATGCGCAACCATAACTTGTCGATAAATATTAAAGTTTAAACGTCCGTTAAAGAGAACACGTTTAAAACGTTGTATAAGAACGATTAATTTATAAAAATCATAATATTATTGTTACATAGCATAATATAGTAACGAGAAAAAATAAATCAATACAAATTTTTTACATATTATATAGGTACACGTAATATACCTAACGTATAAGGTACAGTGGAGCATAATGTGGTCATTTGTATAATAAATTAATTTTTCTAACACTATAATATATTAAGTAAATAACCGTGTTAACGCGCATAACGTCACCATAACATATCTATTTTTTAGTTAAAAATCTTTTTTAGATTGTACCGTTAACGTCAATACGATAATATTGATAATATAATAATAACAATACAATAATTATTATAACCGATTTCATTAATGAGGGAAGGCTATAATAATATTATAAGAAACTGGTAAATAGTGAGTACCTACATCTTACGTAAGTATACATATTATTTAATCGCGATTAAAACTTGTTGAAAAAGTTTTCTGTACAGTTTGAGATCTCAAGACTACTCGTAACTTGTTATTAAAAAGTAACATTAGGTACTCATTTATACATAAGTTAAAACAATTATTATTTCGTTAACACAAAGTATCTATTATATTATTATATAGGTACAACGAATAGCACGTATCAGTCTTCTTAGTATAATGATATTCATGTATATTTTATAGGTAGGTTCGTTATCATTTTAAAGTTTATAGATTTTTTATAAACGAAATCAATAATTAACAGCTCATTATAAAATATATCATCAAGGATGGATGGTATCAATATTCCGTTGCCCAAAAGTAGGACACACACTGCGGCAGTTCACGCGTGTAGTATATAATATATATATATATAGGTACAAAAATGACCCACTGCAGAACGCGTCTTCACAAACGAGGTTTGCGAAAAAATTCGATCAAATCGTATTATATTAATGACGCGTCGTCGTTATTGACTTGAAGATTTGATTTTGATTTTGACTCGACATTTTTATAACGAACTTCGTATTCTGGTGGTTCGAAAACGATGAAAAAGAATATTAATTATAATATAAAGCTGAATGATATTTGTGTCGGTAAATAATAATTATACATAGGCACATTATCGTAGTTCAATATACAATTAGATACACGCGTTTACGAATTCATACAAGCTAAAGCGGAGAATGAGTATTCCGAGTATTGAGTTTAATTTTTGATAATCAACGCTAAAATTTCAAAAATACTGAGCAACTCAACATTAATACACATAATATAATCATATTCAGTCAAAAAACAAAATGCATACAGTACAATAACAATAATAATAATAATAATATACTATCAGTGTTGAGCAATATCACGAATTTAGATCAATAAATATTTTACTTAAATAATATTTAATAATAAACAAGTCATCGGGTATTGTTGAGTACACGCGCAAAAAGATAGTTTTTACCAAAAAAAAGCATAATTATTCATTTTTTTTTCAAAAAGATATATATATATAAATATATATATATATATCTTTTATATATATATATATATATATACCTAAATTATACGGCGTTTGTGAAGTACGTATTATTTCCGCGTGTCCATTCATTTCAACTATATTTTTTACCCAAGCCTCTATAGGTCCTATGTAGTTGAGATAAACATTTTCGAAAAATAAACATTTTTCATAGTCAGTCGATACGCGAAGAACACGGGGATTTTCTAGATTTTTTTTTAGCAAGTGTACCTAATTAAATAAACAAAATGTATAATATGGTCAAAGAAATTTCGGGGTAGACCCATGGACACCCCCCCCCCCAGATACGGCTTTGAGTAGCGGGGTCGAAACATAAAATAATAATAATATAGGTACATCGATAAATAACGCTACAAGTTGCAAGGATCGCGTTCTAATTGGCGATGCGCATAGCCGCCGCCGCCGCCGCGGGGTTTAAGGGTGAAACCGAAACGGGAAATTATTATAGTGTGAATATCGATTCGGACGGCTATATTTGCCGAATTGTACGGAGAAATAATTATATAAAAAAAAAAATAGTTATAGTTTCGCGTCGGTACACAGGTGTAGCTGGTACCTTGCAGGAATAATCAGGGGCGGACTGCAGGGAATGAAAATTGGCCAAAAATTTTAAAAGTCCAACACAAGATTTTTTTTTTATAATTTGTTAGGTGCTTTTGGCCATCTCTCTATTTTACACACGTAAATCTCATTTCTAATCGAAAATATTATGCATCTTTAAAATTAAAAACAAATACCTAGTGATATTCATTTAATCACAGCCATATTATAACACTAAAACAACTATATATAATTTTGTGAACAACAAAAATCTACATTGGTAGAAACTGAAAAACTTTTTTGGAAAATCTTGATTATTTTACACTCGTTACTCAGTGTACATACTATACTATTGTTTTTAAACCAAATATTAAAATATTTTTTGTAAAATCTATTACGCAATGTCCATTTTCGATCGGGCCAGCGGTCCAACCACCGCCCTAGCCCCTAACCAGTCCACCCCTGCCCGAATCACTAAAATTTAACCAGATACCGCGTTATGTCATCGTGTCGGCGTAAGTATGAAAAAGCAACGATACGACAAAGGTGTCAAACCAAATGTACCTAGTCACGAGGATGGTTTCCTAAATTAAAAAACTTAATCAAGTTAAAAGTTCCGAAACAAAAAAAAAGTACTCTACTATTTAAGCGTATATAAGAAATCACTAATCAAAATATATTATCAAAATTTTTAGTCGCAAAATTGCTTTTACAATGTTTACCTACTCTATCGTAACTGACCACGATTTAAATTAATTAATGATTTAATACTGCATTTGAAGAGGTAGGCTGTAAAACAACTACTATAAAGTGTGTAACTAAGAAAATATTCACGAAAATCGTTTTTTTTTTAATGTAAGGCCCTGTATGTTTCAGGGTAGTGCAGATGATTGTTCCCAGCGATCTTTTTTTTTCATGTACCTAACGGTAGTGGTATAGTGCAAAACATTATAAGTAGCGAAATATTGCGAAAAAATAACAACTGTTAAATGGTTATGAGTTAAAAGAAAGAGGAAAAGTTATGAGTAAAAGTTTCTAATAAATTACAAATAGTTACTGATTTTAATAACTTTGTAAGTTTTATGTAACAAATAGACATTACCCAGGAATGAATATTGAGGTACAAATTTTAAAAATAACAATTGCGTTTTCAGAAACACACAAATGAAAAACAGTAATTAAATTCTTTTTAAGTGTAAAAATTTTCAGCCACTTATTTGTCAACAGTTAATTCTTAAAGTTTTACTAACTGCCGATTTGGCCCTTTGAAAACTCAACTAAAATAAACGTATCGCAATGAAAAATCTTGGACCTCAGAGTAAAATCGCATTTAAAATACGTCCAAATGTGTTACTCGAGTGAATCGTCTGAAAATATTTTGAAGTTCTGTTGTTACATTGAAATTTGAATTACTTTGATTTTTCCATAAACGGGTAAACACGATAGAATTTCAAACTATACTAGATCGCCGCATAACGCAGTCACGATGCCAAGAGTTTTGTTAAAAATTAAGTACAGACGAATTTGAATAAGTAATACAAAAAATTTTAATTTGCTACAGTAAAATAGAGCGTTAATTCAAGTGAAATTCAATAAAAAAATTGTATAACAATGTAAACGTGTTAGTAGCATCAGTATAATAATATTGTTGTTGTTATAATAGTATTAAAAAAAAAGAAAAATGACTCGTATATAATTATTATTTCGGCTTCCAGGAAATACCGTCAATGCGATGCAAATTTCTTTTCAGACTTCCGCCGTCGGCCCAGGCGGAGTTAAGATACACGTCGTCATCGTCTTTGTCAAGTTTCTGAAACACAAAGTGTACAACATGATAAAAGGTATTATAAACGCTATTCCAATGTTAAAACCAGGTCGATATTGCTTTTAAACGATCGTATTATGGAAGTTCTTTTAAACGTATTCTTTCCAAGCAAGAGCTACAAATTTAAGCGTGTAAAAGCAAAATAATCTAAAACATTTTATCATTTATAATCAACGATTTTATGTAGAGACGAATATGTTGATTACTAACCGCTTGCTATACAAATTAAAATAAAATGTATAGTTTAGTTGAGATTGCCCAAAGTTAGGTGTGCCAAAGGTAGTTAAGGTGGTTTGATTAAAAAATTGAGTTTAATTAGATAGGACATAGGTAATAGAAAAAATAATATCATTTGACGCGAACATTGTCTGCAGCGTTTTACCGACATCAATATTGCAGATAAAAATGTTTGAAGAAAACTGAAATGGGATCTGAAAAAAATTTTTTTTTTATTAATTTGCAATTATAGTCTCGGAATTAAATTTTATCTTTCGTCGCAGGACACGTGAGATAAGAAAAATGAGCAATACAGCAAGTAGAGACGATTTCAAGTGAATATACTATACAAATCAATTAAGTTTATGATTATTTATATGTATAATATTAATTTCTACAAGTAACTCACTACCAATATATTTTATGATTATTTATTTATTTTTCCTATAAACTTTTATTTTCAGCGATTTAAACATTATAATACGTCTTATACACAGTAAATAAAATGAAAAAACAAATACATTTTTAAGGGACTAGGAAAAAAGAATTAAAAGCCAATTAGTCATAAGGCGACGGACGAAGGCGTAGAATTATCGAGACACCGTCACAGATTATAAAAAAAATTATTTTTTACCACCCAACTTGAGATTTTAAAACGAATAACGCCGTGTTTGTTTAATCGATAAACCTTGTTAAGTACTAAATACGCATGTAATCATAGAAACATTGTTTGTTATTATTACTATTGACATTACTCTTCTACGCATAGAAAAATTTACGATTTTTGAAACGAATAAAATGGAACTGTCATTTACTACCACGGTCCACGTCATTATTGACACGATACACAAAAAATTTCTAACTTAAGCAATTTTTTTTCGAATTTTATAGAGAATTCTTTGGATTAGTTGAACAAATTTATACCGAACTCAATTCAGTCTAAAACTTAAAGTGGCTGGTACTTTTGTGTGTGTGTTTGGTTAAATAAACGCTTCATTTTAATATCAAATATCAAGTTAAATATTGTCAATGATAAGGTGAACATCATTCGTCAAGAATCGTCACCGTCAAAATTACGACAAGATATTTCAAAGATAAATTTTTCAATGTCCTGGTATAGACGTAATGGATTTCTGAAATACAATTTCGAGTGCAGAAAACTATATTAAAGTTGCTTATTATTTTCTTTAAATCAATTTGAAACGAAGTTTATTACAGCAAATACAACGTTCCGCATATTTCACTCGGGTTTTTATGGTTTTTATTTCGATCGAACAATATATTGAAAGTACAGAAACAAAGCGTTTTGGGTGGTACATATCCGTACAAATATTATTAGGATATATTTTTAAACTACGCTAGCCTAACAAATACTTTAACGTTAAAACCAAAATATTGCTTTTTAATTTTGTACACATAAAAAAAAATGTACACCTAATTAAAAATTTATAGGGCCGTACAAATAATTGCGACAGAACACTAAATGAGAATTTATAATTTTATTAAAAAGTGTAAAATGTGTTTTTCCTAAAATTCGACTGCGAGTGTCAACCACGGATTGATTATCGAACATATATTGGGTCATCGGGTCATCCGGTCAACGGTCAGGTGCTGATAATAAAAACAAATCGCTTAATAGTTTTTTTTTTTTTGCGTTTAAGTTATCAAAACAATTATAGCTATTTAATTGTTTTGAAGGGCAAAATCTACGCGATTTTTATTGCATTCAATGCAGTTAAGTGGACAACATTGTCCTTATGGAAATGTTCTTTATTTTTTTTATGGAGTTAAAGGGTATGAGCTCTATTTAGGAGTTTTGTATAGGCAAATCTTATCACTTCTACATTTTATGTGTCTTTGTGTAATAAAGGTAAAATATTATAGTCGTTAGTGTGCGTGAACTATATTATTGTTTCTTTAATTCCCACCCAAACAGTACCCTGAAACCGCTGTGCTAAAGAAGAGTAAAAATTAGAGTTGCAGGTAGTGCTCAGAACGACCCATATTTTATACAAAATTCGATTTGGTATCCGTTCGCAATATTGGCTATATTCACTCGTTTTATTGCGAAGTTGCGTGTTTCTGAGCGATGGACGTTAATTAATAAGACGTAATAACTGTAGTACAGTTACACAATCATATTCCACGTAGGTAGGCATGTATCTTTTACATATTCGGGCAAATGTCTAGTACTTTATTATAGTTTTTACACGTTGATAATACTCAAAACGTGACATTAAATAAAGAAAACGATTTTAACTAACCATTTATAATTATTAAAATACATGTATTACATTACAACACGTATTTCACTAATCACTAGCAAAAAGAGCAACAGAAAATCTACCTCGATACGATGAACGTACCGGACATGAGTAACTTTTTTATCCATATAAAAAAAAAAACCTGTTTTATATTTTTAATTGCATGGGCATAAATTGAGAGAAAAAAAAAATTACGATTCTGTGATTTTATACAAACGTTAATCTTATATTTTATTTTTTCGAATAAACGAAAAAAATTATCATCGTTTATAAGACGTGTAAAAACATCATCATCTGGGTCTGGACGTGAACGATAATTAATGCTATACGACGATGTTGACCAAAACGTGAGCTGCCCTATCGATTTTCGATTGCCTAATACAACAGAGACCGTACGCAAGCGTGCCTCTTATTTATAAATATATATACACATAGAATCCAATGCATAATAAATAAATATATATTTGATAAGATAATAAATATTAGTAATCAATAATATACGTAGGCGTCATTTTTCTTATAACATTATTATTTATTATAAGAATAATGAACAAAATATACTTTTATCGAATTTGCATAATACAGAAAACTGTTGGTCGACATCTTAGACCTCGCACAAATTACATTGAAACATAATAATCATGTTGTAAAAAGATTAAAAAAAAAATCAGTATACCTAACGTAATCGTATGTAAAAATGAATGTTGAGTGCGCACTGTTGTCGACCTATCTTATATTATTTACACTATCGTAATTACAATACAAACAGCAATTAGTGCGTTTAAATATAAAAAATACGACACTGTGATGACAGGCGCTCTGCAATTTGTTTGATTATAATAAATAAGCAAACGGTAAATTAAGTATTGCAACGATTTCAAACTTATGTAAAATGACTGCAACCCTCGGCACTCCAGAGAGCGGCACAAACACTTTAAACGTCTTCCCGAGTTGCTCACTCGTCTTTTCTTAAACATCAAAGCGATTGAGAGTTTTTAAGTGCAATTTAACTAAAATAATAATATTTCTTTGAATCGACTTTTTGGTGCAAGTGTGTCTACTAGAAACTGACAAACGCGCATGCACGTATGTCTGCACCATTTTGAAAAAGTGAAATATTATTATATGGTTACGTTAGATGACAAAAAGATTTCCTATGCGAATACGCTTGAAAAAAATACGGCCTCTTATCAAACCGATTTTGACTTACGATCATTCTTATAAATCATGTGCGTGCAAGTTTCAGAGCACTTTCGGACAATTTTTAAACTTTTTTTTTTTGGATCATATACACCTCATATATACCTACATAACTCAAAAACATATTCAAAATTAAAAAAAAAAAACTTCAACAAAATAATTACCTCGGGCCGATAATTTAAATAATAGTTTAAATGTTTACCGCACACGTCATCTAAAAATCAAATCATTTTTTTTATCATAAAAGTTATATCCAAAATATCTACCAACAAAGAAAGAAAAAAACATAATATTGTACGTATAATCAGTATATTCTTCGCTACTTCTTCTTCTTATTTTTCTTCGTCATACTCCCAATTATTCGGGGTCGGCCACTCTTATCCTATTCTTCCACTTATCGCGATCATTCACATCCCCTACACACACATCAACAAACCTCATATCTTTTTCAATTGTTTCTATCCATCTATTTATTGGTTTTTCATTACCTCTTTTTTCTTAAACGTTAATTTTCACAATCGCTCTTACTGCTTCAGTTTCTATTCTCTCCTCAACACAATATGTCTCCAAATCATCTCTGTCTATTTTCTCTTAGCCGTTATTGATGCAACACCAATACTACCTCTTGCATAACATTCGTTTCTTATTATATTTTCTCTCGTTACTCCACTCGTCCATCAAAGCATTTTCATTTTTTCTTCACTCATACACAGTTATATTTTTCTGTCAACCACTGGTCACTTTGAACTATGTACAACTCGGTTGATCTCACCACACTCATGTAAAACGGTGGAGTATATTTATCGCTAAAAAAAAAAAAATTCTTCAAACCTATAATGTAGCCTAAAATACGATTTTTTTTCAACACATTTACTACGAACGACAGGGATCATACCTAGTAGAACTGCACGTGCCGGCAGCGGTAAACGGGACCACGTCGGTGGATTCTTTTTCATCATAGCCAGACCACAGCTCTACGGCCGATTGCGCGTTTGAGCATTCTGATTGTCTGAGCGTATTCTCGGACAGCCTGAGCGAGTGGACGGGTAAGCGGTCGGCGGACAGCGAGTCGTCTACGGCCAGCGTGGATCTGAGCTGTTGTTGTTCACCGTAGCAAGTGATTCCGGACACGCCGTCGTCATCGTCGTCTTCGTCCCGGTACAAGAGCTCGCTGCTATCTGGAGTCTCGGTGCCGTCGTCGCCGTTCTCGCTTCCGCTAGTGCGGCGCGGCTCGACGGCGACAGCGGTCAAACTGTTACCGGTCAACGGCGTCACCTCGGAACCGGTCTTAACGCGAGATGAAGAACCGCCGACTGCAGCACTCCCGCCGACCACCCGACGGACCACGCGACGCTTGACCCGCGGCTTCTGGTCGTGGCCGCCGGCGTACACGCAAAAGTACGCGAGCGCCACGTAAACGACGGACACGACGAAACAAGGGATGGGTAACACCAAGGAGTAGACAAGCTGCCGGGTGCTCTTGGACAGGTCCAGCTCGGTGATGACGATCGACGGTTCAACCCGGCTGTAATAGCACGGGTACGTGGACCCGACGACAAAGTATCGATTTTGGAACACGGTGCAGTTCAGAGACGGCGGATACCCGCAACCCTTAACGTTGGGGAAAATGCGCGCGTACGAGTACGCCCAGGTGGCGGCCGGCGGTTCCCGCGGCTCGATGGGCCGGTAGCGCCGGACGAGAAGCGATCCGGTTTGCCGCCGCCGCCGCCGGTTCGGCGGTTCAGTCGTTTGTCCACTGCCGTCTTCGCGCACCGTTGTCGTGTAGTTGACAAAGATCTGAGCGCACACGTAGATCTCGCGCGTGCACCCCTCGCGGCACGACGACCATCCGCTCGGCTGCGAACAGTTGGACGCTCCCTCCCGGAGCTCCGAACGCGCCGTCACGCACGTGGCCGGATGCTCATCGAATTCCATCAGCAACGTGCTGACAGCCGGCTCGATCAGAAACGGCACCAGGAACAAGAACACGAACAAGCTGAAGACGGCGAGTAGTATGAAGAACGTGGTCAGATAGAACAGCGCACGGTCCCTCAACTCTTTCCGCCGTTTCCTAATAGCCTTTTTTTTTTCCTCCGCCGCGGACTCGTCCTGCTCCTCTTCCAGCGCCGCCTCCGCCGCCGCACCAGCTTTGTCGTCGCAGTCCACCGGCGGTTCGTCATCCATCAGCTCATCTTGTCCGCGGCGTTGACACCAACTGCGAGAGCGACGACCGCGACTTTCGGCCAAAGACCATCATCATCAAACGTTTTACGGATTATACTTCGTACGGCGCGATAATTCACGACACTTTTGAGCACACATTTCACGAGGGGGAGGGGATTGGAAAAACTTTGTGGTCATTTTCAGTCGTTTTTTTTTTTTTTTTTTTGGTTTGTTGTGGTCGACCAACTAGCTTAATAAGCACGTTGGTATTGTTGTTGTTTTCGTCGGATCCATCGAATCCGAGCGATTTGCGGAGGTCGTCAAACGCGTTTGCACGTCCTAAAAAGCCACATTAAAACTTAAACAAATTGTTTACGCGCTATTTATACAACCCTTTTAGCGTACGCTTTCTATTTGGTACGGTCAGGAGATGGTTTAGGGTATAATAATGTAAGGAACAGCCTAAGCATTTATCGGCAAACACGTGTAAGGTTTCTAAAATGTCGTCAAGTTCAATCGGATATTTAAAATACGTTAAGAAACTTTAATCATCGATTTATTCATCTTCCAAATGGATAGGTAGGTAAATAATTATAACTACTATATTTTGCAGGTTAAAACCAAAAAAGGCCTCAAGAAAAGGAGGTGTATATGATTTAAAAACGAAAAAGTAAAAATTTCCAAAATTGCTCCAAATTTTTAAAATTTTAAAACTTAAATACGATCTAAAAAACATCCATATGTGATTGAAAATTTCCAAAAATCACACGATTTCGGTTTGCACAAGATTTTATAATTCTATATACCGCGGTTTTATTCTGTTGCGTTTTTGTCAAAATGCGTTTTTGGCCACAATTCTATAAAAAACTATTCAAATTTATTTAAAATCTTCTCACATTATTAGAACGGATTAAGTTAAAATGCAGTCGTACAGATTTCAAAAAGTTTTGATATACTTTTTGAACCAACTGTAAAACGTATTAAAATAATCATAATTATACGTCAGTTTTGTTTAGTAAAATGTATTATTTTAGTTTGTTATAGGTACGATCGTACATGTTATTAAAACATTTCAGTGATTGATAAATGTTTTGTTTTTACACTTTTTCATCGCGTTATTATTTAGTTTTCCTTTGCTCTTTTGACTTTTATTTGTTAGCAATAAAACTTCCAAAAAAACCATATTTTTTTTAAAAAACCCGTTGCTTACGAATTTAACATCAAACTACTACGACTGTTATACCACCAGTCATCCTGCAGCACCCGACGCAAACAGACTCTTTTACTCCAACTACTTTCCACTCGACCCTGTAATTTATACCTTTTTTATTTGGCCCTTTCACACCACCAGACAAAATTTAATATTTTACTCACGCACTACACAGCAGTTTGACAAATTAGTTACACCTTCTATGCAATATAGTAATAAGCTATTATTTATACGGATAACGTAGGCAGTGTAAAATACGAAAAATGAAATACATAAAACCGCGATGAATACAATAGTTGAACAAAAGTCGCAAATCAATATATCGTATAACACTTTTTCTCTTCGGTCCGTATTATTATTGTTAGGTTGTTGGGTAGTATCATTATTATTTTTATTACTAGTCGATCATTTTATGGCACCATAGTGATGATAAAATAAGAGATTTTTGAAAATTATTAGCCGTGTACTCCCACAGTCGACCGTTGTCTTATATAAGATTATTATTTTAAGTCGTTATGCTCCGTTTTATGTGTTGAACCGTATACACAGGGTTAGGCTCCAAGTTAGACGTTACAGCAATTATCTCGGAAAGTATTTAAAATAGAAAAACAAATTTCGTATTATGAAAGTAATTTTATTTTACGTGGTCTAAAATAATATTACAGTTCCAAATTTTTTTATGTTCATTGGTGTTTGTGTTTTTTACATCAATTTTTAAAACTCGAGTAACACCTTAAAAATATTTTGTACGTTTTGTGTACGCATAATTTTTTAATGAATTTTGGTGATCAAAAAACAATTTTTCACAGAAAACTCTACAAGTTAGAGAGGTTTACATATAGTAGCAGTCTAGAGTTGTCTTATATCTTACAATGCATTAATTAATAAGTATTAATACCTAGTAATTGCGTTGTCATAAATATTATTTGCAAACTAAAATAATAATAGTAGGTACATATTTTTTAGGAACTTTAAACCTCGTAGTGTCTGTGAAATTCCAGTTGTAGACATTTTAAAATTTTAGAATAGGATATTAACAGAACAAAATCATGTTAAAATAAAATTAATAGACAAATGAAAAAAATGAAAATTGACTTACGTATTATCACTAAATATTTAGACTCCACAACAACGTACATCGATTAATACACAAACACTCTAGTAATGAAAGAATATAAGGCGACGTATGACTTAAATTTTTAAAATTTCCAAGCTTATAAACAATTTAGGTACCTACCCAAAAAAAGTCTGGACCAAACGTATTATGAGTATTTAAAATGTTAACGCAAATTTCTGAAAATTAAACACTTGTTGCAAAACTTTTTACCGATACTTTTTAAGTACAGCCGCTGTATTACTACGGCTTTTTTATACAACAAGTTTGAATTGAAATGTATGTACTATTAAATACAAGATCAACGACTTTTAAAGTTTCATCGATACAAAAATAACAAAAATTTAGTATATATTTTAATCCTATAACGCGTAATATTCTTCGGCTCACCTATCCCTCCTTAATGTCAAAAACTTTTACTTAAACGCACCGTATAAAATTTGAATATTCTACTAGGCTTAAAACTGATTAACATTAAACTTAGATGACACGTAAATAGAAAGTTTTTTAAGACTTTGATAAATCTACGATTTCAGCTCAAAAATCATGCGATTACCCTGTGCGTGCTATGAATGACATAATTTGGAGCACGTTTTCATCCTTCTTAAGCCCTTAATCAACGTCAATAAAACGAATAATATAAACGAAAAAAGTTTTATTCTACCTACCATTTATTATTCGAACCTGACTCAAGTTACTGAAAAAAAAAAAAATTATATGGAAAAATTAATTAACACCGCAATTAACTTTTTGAATTTAAGCATTTTAAGCGGATACATTTATTGCGAGGTAATTACACAAAATTTCAAAAAATAACCAAGCGATTAACTGGCCGAGCTTGAGTCAACTGAAAAATTAAGATTAAATAAATTAAAAGTTTTGTACGCGTTCTAAAACTGAGCAAGTTCGTAGATTTTTTCTTAAACAATGTGTTTCAAAGTAATAAGAAATAAATATGTAGAAAAGTGAATTGAGAATAATATCAGTCCGTTAACTGTTATACGTAAAACAAATATTTTAGTTTAATTTTCATTTATCACTCACTCATAACAGATGCGTTTGAAAGTACCTATGTTGTCGGAAAATTCCGTTAGTCATATTTACGTATAGAGAATATTAATTTAAATAACATATGATAAATTTCAAACTTTTTGGATACATTCGTTAATTCCAAAAATAAGTCAAAGGTATGAACAATTTTCGAAAATTTTCAACCTAAAACGACTATTTTTGAGATTTTTTTTAACTGAGATTTCGGATTTTTTATGTTGCTACCTTTGTATTGAAGTTTCAAAACTTTTTGTTGAAAATTAAATTTTTTATCGGACAAAAACCACAAAGAAATTGGAAATTTTCGTTCTATACATGGCTCGAAAATTTCAAAATCACTTGAAGCTTGTAACTAACCTATTGTATCTTTCTATTTTAATTTTGTGTAAGAGTTTAAGCTTGTTCCGATCATTATTTTGGAAGTTATGGCCATAAAAACTAAATCGATTATGGCCAAAATCACGCTAGCCGTAATTTTTAACGTTTTTTCTTGAATTTCGCTTATTTTTTTTATTGTAACTTTTTCAAATTTGAAAACCCTCAAAGAACCACCTCTGTGTTTGTTTATAGACCTTTCAGAAAGATACTGACTTTTAAAATCAATGCATTCCTTATACGCTAAAAAGTATTCACAGAAAAAAAACGGTTCCTTGTCAGTTAAATTACCATTACATATAATGTTTGAGTCAAATAACGTTGGATTCGAACAGGAGACGTTATTTGAACACGCTTGTTTATGATCTACGTTTCACAACATACAACAATGTCATATTTTATTACAGCCGAATTATTGTTTAAGCCGCACGGGTATCTGCAGAAAGAGGGTCACACAAGTGGAGTTGAGAAAGCGACGCTAAAAGGCACTAAAGAAAAAAAAAATAATGACATAAATAAATCCGTGCACCTTCGAAGCATGTATATAACAGGCCATTGTCCGTTATTACCAACAGACACGCGTACGTTAAGCCTACAAGTTATCAATATCGTACTTAAACGTAACACTTTTTTTTTTAAATTTTTGCGTGTACGAAATGGGCTGTATTCTTCAAAATGCAATCAACCAATTTTATAAGAATTGTTAGTATTTGATATTCAATTTAGGTTAGTTGTGGCGTCAATCGTCTAGACAAAATGCAATTTTTTAAAACTAGTAACCGAAAAATTAATTCATTTCTTGACCGTCGCGCGAATCGATATCAAATTTAAATTGATCGCAATTTACGAGATCATTGTATGCAAATGAATCCGTTTTTATTCGTTCTGATTTATTGACTTATTTAACGTCTTGTTCGAGAAAAATTATCTTTATCTTACTACTATTAATTTGTTTCATACATGTTTTACATCCTTTACGTTCGTACTCGCGAATGAATAATTTTTTTTAAAAAAAACCTAAAAAACTTTTGCCACAAAAATTTAACTTTTTTGAATCACAGAAATTCCCAAAAATTTGAAGTGAATGTCACGTAATACATAATTTTTGCGTGCAATGATGATCAGATGCCATCAAAGTTTATTTAGGCTATGGGCTGCAAAAGAATAACATTTGAAGAGGAAATTTTAAAGTGAAAAATTATTGTTTGGTCCGATATAAGCAGCTCAGCGTTTAAATAAGTACACTAAATTTATCAACTCAACAAACTCGGCACTTGCAGGTCTCTTCGATTTCAAATTCCGCGCCAGGGCCGGATTTAGACTTTTTTTGAGGCCCCTAACAGTAAACATTTTTTTAAATACCTACTCAATGTATAAATAGTTAAAGAAAAATATTAAAAATCAGCATCACCTTTCCCTACCTACTAAATTTTAAGAATGGGCAAATGATGTAAATAAATATTTTAATTTTTCGAAATTGATATTTTTTTTCAAACATTTCCTATACTAAGGGTAACAAGTTAAAAAAATGTTTTTCATAGCATCCGGATGCTCCCGAACATCTGCTGCTCGGGGCAAATGCCCTTAACACCCTTCGTAAAATCCGGCCCTGTTCCTCGTTACGATAAAAGCGTAATTCTCGCGCGCGGACAGGCCATTATAATATATTTATGCTTCGGAGAGTGCAGACGCGTAGACAGTGCTTGACTCGGAAGAAAAATAAAGTGAGGGTTAGACGCAATTAAATAAAATATATATTTTCAATATTCATGGTTGCCACAAGCTATAATTTTTTAAACTTCCCGACTTTCCCATGTGTTCCTGATTATTATTAAAAATTTTCCATGCCTAGCCTTAAAAAAAAAAAAAAACACAAGTTAGACACTTCTAATAAAAAGTACCCAGTCAATAGGTCAATTTTATCACACAAAACATTTTTTTTTCATTTTTTTTTTTGCTATTTAATATCTACAGTAATTTCTAGCTACGGGCTACAATTAACAATAAAAATGCTGATTTGTTTTGAAATTTCTAAAAAAATAACAAATCCCCAGACTTTTCCGTGATTTCCCTGATCATTTTAAAATTCCATGACATTTTCAAGTACTCCAGGTTTTCCTGCAGACTCGCGGCAACCATGATATACATATATATATATATATATATTGATGATGTGCCATTGTGCCTGTACAAGAGACCATTAAAAAGGGTACCAAGGGGTACGCTAAAATATTTAAAAAAAAATAAATTATAAGGACTCAGCGTACTTCCAAGTCGAGCACTGGATGTAGGTATAATTATTATGCGTACCTAGGTCGTACCCGTGAGTGCTCGGAGCGGAGGCGGCGTGATCGGTCGGCTAAGCGCGTGCGGCGGCGACGACGATACCTGGGACGAACGGTTAACGTGCTACTAGAACCCGCTCGGTGGCGTCGGCGATGACCCAGCGGGGGATTGATCGAGAAGATCGAGCGGAGCGACGTCGCGCCGGCACGCTCGGCGCGTGTGTCGGCCGTGCGCCGAGGAACCAGCGGGCGCCGTCTAGCGGCGTGTCCGCCACCGCCGAAAAACTTCGGAAAGACGCTCGTGACCGCGTTATTTATACGATATTATAATAATATTATTGTACGACTAAATTGTCGGCCACCGTTATTATCGCCACTGAGATGTTAACAGAAAATAATACAATATATTATGATGTGCACTTTAATTCGGCGAGACGTGACCTAGTAGCAACTTCCAGGGACCAATTCAAATCTTTAGGCCGAGGTAAAACTATAAAATTGAAGTTTTTTAACCGGAACAAGTTGTAAAATTATTTTTCCTCCCCGAAACTATGATTAGGTCACAAAATATATGCGTTTAATCGTCGTAGTCACATGTTTTTTTGTTGAAAATAATTAATCTTTTCATCCGTGTAGGGGGAAAAAAAACTATTTGATGCTTATTCAGAAAACCATTGGTTCGCCTATCGTTTAAATCTTGCATTTTGTACTTAAATTGAATACAATTCACTTTATGACTTGTTCGTAGTAATATCAGTAATATTTTAGTCAAGTTTCAAAGAGAAACTATTTATAAAATTACGTTTTACCTCTAATTTTTCTATTTTTCTTTTCTAATTTGAAATAATTTAAATTTCACTCTTGCGCAGTTGCGGTTAAAACACACCGTTCCCGCCTAATAATAAAAAACTTTTTCGCACTACCTATATGGATTCCTTGTTTTTTCTTGCAAAATTTACACAAAAATACGTTTATTGTTGAATTCATTTCGCAAAAACTGTACTTGGCAAAAAATATACTCATAATATTCAAAATCAAAATGCTATAAATATAAAATATTATATGGTAGGAAATTAGAGGTCAACAATATTTTTAATTTAATTTACAGCATTTTCATTACATGCGTGCCATAGAAATTATACAATAATTTGTTTATAACCAAGTTCAAAACGTTAAAAAGCAATATTATTTGGTAAAATTAATTTTCCGAGTCAGTCACAAGTATTTTGAGATGTTTTATTAACAAAAACATAAAATTACTATTTTGTATTGGCGTTCGTTTTAATCAATTTTCACATTATTTTTTTAGTATACTGCGTAAGTATAAAACA
Organism: Hormaphis cornu; assembly: GCA_017140985.1. Classification (NCBI taxonomy): domain Eukaryota; kingdom Metazoa; phylum Arthropoda; class Insecta; order Hemiptera; family Hormaphididae; genus Hormaphis; species Hormaphis cornu. The sequence goes on along the minus strand of CM029364.1, from coordinate 2,773,271 downwards.
TATTTAAAATTGACCAATTAGTGGAAAATTTACAAGGCTGGGCAGTATTATCAATATATTAACGACAACGGTTAGTGAAGTTAAGTGAAAGCGAATAAAAAGAAGAAAAAATTATAAAAACGTGTTGTTAATGAAATTGGTAAAAATATTTAACCGGATTATAGAAAAAAAAAATGTTGTTCCTTAATTTTTTTTTTTTTAAACAATTTACAATATATTTTGTCTACCTGAAACAAAATATTTTAGGCACTAAATAAAAAGAGACAGTAGTTGGATTTACCGCTGTATAATATATGTATATACTTTTGCTCACCGAATACGTTATATTATATAAAACAGTATATTCTAGGGTTTTCTAAATCCACGTAAATTTATAGTGACCCAACTGCAAACGTGTAAATCACGGTAGTGAATAACGAATAGCTAGGTATACCGAAAATGCATTAATTTTTCGCAACGTTAAAACTATTAAAATACAAAAAAATAAGTGCAAAATTTGAATGAAAACAACTTTGTAAACAAAATATGTGTTACCTACTCGTTTAGTATTTGTGAAATTGTTGTTCAACTATAGGCACTATTCGGTCTAAATTCAACATTCAACCGTAGGTACATCCAATTACGTATTATGCACATGCGTCCAGTCGATTTATTTTAAAAAAGTCATAAAATAATAATTAGGTATTATATTATACATATTGTATAAATTTTTTTAGGGCACTTTCGTTTGAAGCGTATCAACTATACTATAATATTCTGTTGCAAAAAAGTATGCGTTACGTGATGTTCCATGATCAAATGTGATCACTATTTTATAAGCAAACATAAAAATACTCTTCATTTGATATTTGTAATGTTTGAAGAGGAAAGAAAAATGCGCAATGGAGAGCTGAAATTTCATTCCCAATCATATAACAATGTTGCCTTTTACAAAAGGAAAATTTTCTACTCACGGGGGTGGATCCTGTATATTTGTAGATTATGTTACACCGAGATCAAAGACAAATTTACAAAGAAAACTCAAGTTAAAAGCAAGCTAAAATCGTGTACCGTTAATTAAAAAAAAGAATTCTCATCAAATATTGTCAAGTGACTTTGAAATTTAAGAACGTTTTTAAACTTAAGCAAAAAAATACTATTCTATGAAACAATATTCACGAAAAAAATGTAATTAGTCCGATAAGAAAATATATAATAAACAAATTTTGTCAGACGATACGGATGTTTAAATAAAAAAATTAGTTTTGTTTATACATTTAAATACGTGCGTATCAAAATAGAAAACGAACCAACGTATAGTATTACCTATAATTTATGTTTTGCAAAAAATATTACACTTCTGCAAAACCTAATAAGTATTTAATAACCAATTTCACCCTGTACACAACCAAAATACCATTATATCACAATCCAGAGTTTCAGTAAATACTAAATAAATAAATACCTATTTGCTTTCCAAGTACACGATCCATCAATTGTTTCGACGCGACGGAGGCTTATGGGACGGATAGGTACGTGACAAACCACACAAAGAGAGCGATAAAAATTCGTCGTAAACATTTTATTTCTACACCACATGCTGTTTTTCAATATTGACCAACCTACCGGTTTGAAGTGTTGCGTGAGTGTGGGTACCTAACTGTTTTTCAATAAAAAAAAAGTATATCAAACGATTTTAAGTCCATATCGGTGTTCGAGTTTTTTTACCCAGACCTACGAAAAAACATTCACTTATCACTTCCTTAACACTCGTGCACAGGTATGAAACCTAACATAATTCTTGGAAGTATATTCAAAACAAAAACAGAAACCGTCAAATATAATATTTTTAACTCAGTTTATTACACTAATCAGAACCAGTAAAAACTGTATAAATTATTTGAATTTTGACTGTAAAGACAAATAAAAAGAAAAAAAAAAATAGTCTTAAAACCGGAGCCAAATAAAAATATAGTATTTATCTCATTATTACGCTGCACAGCGAGTTAAAAAGGGTTGAGACGGCGTACCGTATAGGCAATTGAGGTACACAACTGTTTCGAACCATATTGTTTGTTTAATAATTATTAATATAATTATAATTATATAATTATAATTATCGTTTATTGGTGTGTTGTCGATAATAGTCACTAAAAAATATGATTTGCACGGTCATATAAGTACTGAAAGGAATAAATATTTCATTTAAGTATAATTATATCGAGATGTAAATAAAGTTCATTGTGATTAATTTATGGAATGACTGTGATAATTCACCAACCAAGTTTAAATTAAAACAATTATGACATTAGTATAAGGACAACCATGTAGCAATTATGGGTGCAATAAATTATCAACAAGCACAATAGAAGTAAAATAAATTACAATTAAAATTAGAGAAATAGAAAAATATTAGACCGATTAAATTAGATTACGCATTGTCGTGAAAAATATTAGTTGAACTCAAAAAATATGCATTTTTAAAAATTTTATTTTCAATATCGTAATATAAGCTATATATAGTGAGTCATAATTTCTATTAAATAGAAATTTCAAAACTATGATTTTTTCAAATACCTTTCATTTAAAATTATATATTTATGTAAAATTACAAATTTATTATGATTTTTAAATGCAGAGTGGCTTAAGTATTTTTCAGACACTTTGTCGGCTAAAAATACAACAATAAACGTATACAAATGTATGCAATATTCACTGGCAAGTAAACATAAAAAATACAAATATAAAATAAAAAACGTCAAGGAAAAGCACAAAAAGTTGAATATAGTTGTAATGTAATTTAAGGTAACCCGTAGTAACGCGGTCGGAACAGACGGTATCAAGGGAAATAAAAGAAAAATCCGACTACAAATTGAAGGAAATGTTTTAAGGTAAAGCAAAATAAAAAAAAAAATTATCACAAGCTCATTTCCGTGGATACTGGAAAGGCTAGGTTAGTCAATAATGTACTAAAAAATAAAAAAAAACAAAAATACTGAACAATGCTTTAATAATTGTTTTACTCAGAGTGTATATTATAAATAAATTTTAATGTATTCTTAATTTTTAAGCGTTACAATGATAAGATTTCTTTGATTTTTATGAATGAGTCAGGTTTTAATTCGACCCGTACGAGGATGAAAATCGTAGTATATGTTTGTTATTCCTGTATTTAAAACCGATAGGCCGAACGAGGCTATAGGTGATAGGTACTCGTATCATATAATATTGTACGCGATATGTAAGTATAAATTTAAGAAAATCTTGTGAATTAGACATACATAGCAACTCTGTGAGCATCACCAATTTATTACTATTTTCAGTATACATTTTGAGAAATTTAATAATAAAAAAATAATTTATGTTATGCATACGTTTAAATAAATGTCCTCCTATTCTGGTAAAATATGTACTGGCATTCAGTATTATTGTGGTGTATAATAAATCATGGTGTATCATGATTTATTATATAATAATAACATGTTTATAATTTATAACAAATTTCGATGATCGACGAATAGGTTTAACAATCGTTTTATTCAGACCATTGAAGACTAGCACTAAAGAGATCTTTAACACTTCTTGATCCAGACAAACCGAGAAACTTGTGGCTCCACCTAGAAATTATTATTGAATCTCCCCGTTGCTTTTTTGGAATTTCCTACCTTAGTTCACATTATAATATGTAGATGGCACGCCTAAACACACGCTCGGTGTAGGGATTTATCGTCAAAAGTTCACTCCGTAGTCGTTAGTTGACGCAATAGAATCGAGACGTTCGAAACGTTACAACCGTTCTCGGTGAGATCAAAAACACGTGTGTGTATACCGGTAAAAATTACAAAAATAACATTTTTTCAAAAATCAAAAACTATTTGTACATATTATATTAAACGATTTACTAAGGCGGTTCACAATAAGTACCTATCCAGTCAATTGGACGAAAAAAAAAACTTAAAACGCTCGTACGTCGTTTATTATTGTACCAAGGTAATTTTTGTATTATATTATACGCAATATTTAAACACAACTATTTGCAAAATGACAGTAGAATATAAGTTTAATAGATCGCAGAAGTTGAGCACGTAAGTTGTAGATGACAAATCCAACAAGAACAACCTAAATCTGTAATATAAGATTATTAGTACATACTCATCAATACCTTGCCTATAGGATTTAACATGACAGTAGAACATATGTTGGTATTTTAACAGACTTAAAAGATACAAACTGATGAAAAGTACCAAAATCTAGCACAAATAATAATTTTTACTAGAAATCTGTTGAGAAATTACGAGTACTCTGAGAACAAAATACGTTATTTTTAGATGATTATAATATTGTGTGTTATTAAGTACATTTATTATAACTATAATAAACAAGTAATGAGTAATGGTAAAATCAAAATGTTAACTGTAAACAGAGTTACCTTAGGTAACAAATCGAGTAAACTTTTGTCCGTTGACGTTGACAATATATTATTGTTATTCTTCGTTACATTATATTTAATAGGTAAGTACTATTTTCGATATTTTAATCTCCAGTTTAACGCGCTTCTTATAAAACAATTCTTCTTCTTCTTCTTCTTCGCCTTTCTCCAATTATTTGGGGTCGGCCACCATTGTCCTATTTCTTCATTTATCACGAACATTCACATCCTATACACACACATTGACAACCCTCATATCGTTTTCAATTGTTTCCATCCATCTCTTCTTTAGTCTTCCTCTTGTAAAAATTTTTTTGTCGAAAATCCCATGTCGGTTGCTCCAAAATAGAAGTACGACTTTAATGTGTAAGAACGTATATTTAGTTGGTCTTCAAACACAGAACGTTTGTGAAGTGAATTTTTATTTCTCGTTCTTATCAGCTTTTACAGGCGTTTTCTTCAGAAAAAATCGATACTGCGCGTTCCCTAAATCTACGAGTGTGCGTTATCAACAAAATACAAACGACTGGATAACATCGATGATATCCATTCGACCGACGGTGGCGGGGCGCGACGGTCTAGATAATATAATGTTATGTTATTGATTTCTTCCGCGCGGTCTAGATTCCGTGGCGCCTGACCGTTTGGCGACCCTCACACCGCCGCCGTTACTCGCGTTCGGTAAACGGGGGCGGGGTGGTGAGAGATTTCCGTCAGCGGTTATCGCGCACCGCCGTCTGCACCGAAAAATATAATTCCTTTGCTACCGCCGTTTTCGCGTCATTACCGTTGTCACCGCCACAATGCCGAAAAAGAAACCGATCCCGGTCGAGGAGCTGGTGGTTCCGCCGCAGGACACGCGTATATGCGGCACTATCTGCGTGTGCCAGATGACGGCCGTCCTGAGCAGCGTGGCCATCGTGTACTTGACCGTGGCCATATACATGCCCACAGTGCGAGAGTTCCAGTCCGGCATCTCGGAGGAGCCGGTCGTGTGCACCACCACTAGGAACGTATCGTCGCAGAAGTGCGACTGGAGTTCGTGCAGCGAGTGGTGCCTGAGCAAGCCATCGGGCGGATGCGCTCAGATATACGTCAACATCCGGCGCAATGGGTCCGCCCTGCTGCTGCACAACTGCACGCACGTCGTGAACAAGACGTGTTTCGGGTTCGATCCGGAGAACGCGAAAAAGTACACGTGCATCCGGGACGAGTGCAAAACGCTGACCGGCACGTTTAACTGCACCGACGGCGCGTGCATTAACATCACGGACGCGTTTCGGTGCGAGTTTCGGAACACGGAGGCGGCCGTCAACTGCAACATTCACCGGGGTAAGATCAACTGCATGTCAATCGCGGGGCTGAACAGTTGCACCCGGGGCGTGTGCAGCCGCATCCTGGAACCGTACAACTGTGACCGGCGGTGCGTAGACATACCGACGCGCAACAAGAACGTGATCGTGCTGAGCGGCGACCGGACGTTCTTGAGCAGGTGCGATTCGGCCACGTACCTGCCGGGTCATGTGGACGGCGACCCGTTGCCGGCGCTCCCACCATCCAACAACGACGGCGGCGGCGGCCCGCAAAACGTCCCGCGACGGGTGTGGTCCGGCGAACAGGACGACGTGTTGATTGCGTCGTGCATGAACGTCGCGTTCAGCGAGCGCGTTGACGAGCTGTTGGCCACGGACTGCGTGAACGGATCGCTGCTGCGCCAGGAAGTGCTGACTGACTTTGCAAACTTTTCGCACTTGACCCACCTGAACGCGCAGAGCAACCGGCCGATCTCGGTAGACGACGCGGTGGCGCCACGCGAACACGAGCTGCTCATAGCCAAGGACAGCCGTCTGCACATCAACCTGCAGGGATGCGTGAACACGCTGCGCGGCGAGTGCGACGCGTTCGTCCGAAGGTACAGCAGGGACGGTTCGGACCACAACGCGCGCGCGCGCTTCCGGTGTCACTACGCGACGGACGACCCGCGTCTGGCCGTCGTCCGGTTCGACCTGCGGCGGACGTACAAGGAGTTCCTGGTCGCGTCCGTCGTGCCGGTCGTCATGTTGCTCGTGTCCTGCCTGACGCTGCTGCTGTGCCAGCGTGCCGTCGAAGTGGGCGACGACGCCAAGATGCGGTTCAAACGCTACAACGTCAAGCGCCTGCGGTTCCCGTTGCATTACGACCGCCGGGAACTGGACAGAATGACCGCCGGAGACGACCCGCACCGCGGCGGCGCCTGCGGCCCGTCGCGGTCTACAGCGGCTGCGGACGACGAACTGGACAACACGTCCCTCTGAGATTCGCTTCGTGAGTATTTCGAAAAATAAATACTTTTACGCTAGGTACAACCGTTTATAGTTTTATCTAATTTTGAATCACGCAAATCCGAGGGCCGGGGATATACAAAATTAGCACTTCCGACCATTTGTCTCCTAGATGAATAAACATTATTCTTTTTATTTCCGGAATAATAATATTACTCTATGTTGTATTTTGGCCGAAAATGCGACGAATTCGTGATTATAATAACGCACCTAACTTGTTTACCGCTGCAGCGGATTTATTGATAGGAATACATCCTTCAAAACGTTATGCAGTTCTAGTTGAACCGAATATTTTTTTCAAACTATTGACAAAGATGATATTATATGTATACAACTTGCGTGCCGATATTGACTTTTTCTTTTTAATTCCCAGGCATTCCTCTCTTACAAGACAGCCCTACGCGCCAGCAACAGATGTTCTCGTTGCCGGACTACTAGAGGAGGGCTCGTTTTGAAAAACGCGATCCGGATCAAGATCGACGTACCGCGAAATAAGCCGAATCGAGGCATGAAAATCTGGATTGACGAGGGGAACGCGTAATTAATTTATACATGTGTTTGTTTTACTAATTATTGTTGTTGTTGTATACATTATTATACCTATAATATAGTGAGAGAAAATTGCACTCGTTTAAAAAGCCGATGTACTCGCATCGTCAAATTGTTATAGCATTTGCACACTAATGTCAATATTTACGATTTCACTTATTGTAAAACACCCATAATATTATAATGATAATTGTAATAATACGACGCCACTAAATGACTTGCGAAATGCGTATTTTGAATTCGGTTTATTTTGTATTTTTGTACGTTTTGTTTTGATTTAAGCTAGACGTACTGGTCATACGTGATAATGATAGTATTTGCTTGATCAAACAAATATAATATGTTAAATTACATACGTGACGATCATTTTGCTGTCTACAAAAACCTAAAACGGCTGCGTAACTTATAAATAATTTAGCTGTATTTCGATAAAAAATCAAAATATTTTATCTATAGACAAAACTTTTTTATTTAATTAACCTATAAGTAGTTTTTATAGGCTTCCTATATGTATAATTCAGATGCTCTAATCACCTAAATAGGAAATATTTTTGAAATTTTCAAATCTATTGTATGACACGGAAATGATGAACAACTTGACCCTTTGGTTTGTTAACACGATTGATTAACATGATTAGATATCAAATAACAAGATTTTTGTTTTTTGACCATAATCCGTGTAACTCAGAAATATATTAAGATACTACCGCATCGTATTTTGAAAAAACGGTATTTTTTAGATAATTTTTCACTTGAAATTAAAGTAATTTTAATTAGTATAATAGTTACAAATAAATTAAACATAATGTTTGTGCGTCCATTACTTGTTGGTAGTCGTATAATAATTTATATTATACAGGCGTTTATAGATACTTATAATGTCATTTGAATTGTAAAATAATTATAATTATTTTTGAAACAAATGTCAAAGATAAATATATAATAGGTTGAAATCAAAATACCTATTGATAGGTACTTTGGTAATATAAAACTTAGAAACAAACACCGTTTTTGTTTATAAATGTATCATAGATCTTGCGCGGTAGTATATCTTCCACATCCTATTTTAAATGACAAAATTACTTTATACAAAATGTTTTTAGAAATAGAAACTCTCCTTCATATTCCTTTTTTCTCTTTTTTTTCTGTTATTTCTAATCCCTCCAGACCTTGGTACACTCCACTCCATTGCCTGCAGGCAAGCAATCGTGGTGTACCTGCAGCCATGTCCAAGAAAACATTGTTTCTCGTTTCTCACAGAGCGATACGGGGGAACGCCATGGTTGGAGCGGGAGACGCGCACGACGACCAACGGGATAAAACACGGAGCCGGCAACCGAGCCAGGACGAGGGATCCCGGTTGTTGGGCGAACCGGACGACGGCGGCGACTTCTGCAGTCGCGTGAAGCTCAAAGTCAGCTTGTGCTTGGGCACCACGGCCGCCCTGTCTTTCATGGTGTTCCTGTTCCTCGTCCCGTTTGTTGTCGATCCTGCCGTATCACGGCTGATAGCCCGATACTCACCCGAGCCGGGCACGTGCGCGCTCCACGAGCACGTGTTCAACGCGGGCCTGAGCAAGTGCATGTGGTCGTCGTGCCGGGAGGGCTGCACGTCAGCCACCACGCGCTGCCATCAGATCACGGTCAACTACTCGTTGACACCGTACCAAAAGTACGAACAGGCAAGTGCACATCGTTATTATAATATTACCTATCTACACATACTAAGTGTAAATACTTTACAGGGATTTTTAAAATCATTTCAAACCTACGGTGTCGTATAGAAATCAAGTAGGTTCTTCCATTGACCATTTTCCCTGTTTTGTGTTTTGTCTGCTGGTTGCTAGTTGGACCACATACACGTTCGACAATTATTATTATTGTACAGATATTATGCGTACAATCGTGGTTGTTAGTCCAGTATGCGACCAAAAATTATCGTCAGTTAGAAATTGTTATGCCATAGAACTTTTGTTGTATATTTTCAGCTCTAAACGCGCTACAATTGAAAACCTATCAGTTGAATGAGACGGAATTTATGTAGGTACCTATATTATTAGTATCGTACCGCGTTTAAATAACAGATAAAATCTAGGATCCTCTGTACAAAGGGACGGGGGGCTTTATGAGAGCTGATATGAAACATACATAGGCAATTAAAATTAACTTATCTTTGTAACTTAATTTTAACTTTTAACGAGCCCAGCTTTGCTGTTGAAATAACTTGAATAGTATAATAATTTCACGCTTGATTTTTTTACAGAACGGCATGTCTGCCGAATCTCTGGAATGGGCGGGTACGGTAGTACGGTTCCTGGTCAACACGGAAGGCTGTGGATACCCGCCGTACGTCAATTGCACCCGATTTGCCGATAAATACGGGTACGTCGGACCCGTGGAAATCGCCCAACTCGAGGCGATTAACCAGCCACAGACCCGGGTTCTGTATCGGCGCGAAAATGGTACCAAACCTGCAACTATTATATTTCCACCAGCCACGTTTACGCCACTGCAGGTTACTACTACACCGGAGAACGGTACACTGAAAGTGTTTCCGTGCTATTACAGCCGCGCGTATCCAGATAGGGTAGTGGCCGAGTACGACTGGTATCACACCGTCAAGACTCTAGTGGCCGCGGTCGTCATACCGTGGACGCTGTTCTTTGTTTCCTGTGCCGTTCTGAGCTGTTGGTACTGTCCTGCGTTGAAACGAGAGTTTATGATCGACCGGAGAAGAACGGCCGCGGTCAAAAACGAAAATTCTCAAGTGGTGATTAGGTAAGCGCGCAATAAACTATTCAGATGTAGAGCATATTATATAGGCGCAATTTGGGCGGAGTTGCCCCTCTCGGTCAGTCTTGACTCGTTTAAGCCTTGAAACTTTTAAAAAATATACTCAAAATTGCATATCTTAGAGAGGCTTAATAGAACAAATTAGCCCGTTCTCCCAAAAAAATTTTAGTTCTATGAATTGCGACTGTGGTGTAGAGCTGGTTAATATGGCATTTGACTGAAATTTTTCGCATCTTATAGATAGGTAATATAGATTTCAATTTAAACGCGTTTCGATTGTTGATTTACAGAAGAAAATTGTCTAAACGGCCGTTCAGCACGGACGAAGAAGATGATGGTGATTATTGATCGACCGAATAAGATTTGAGGAAAAACGTCTCAAGCACAAAATACATTAATAATAAAACAACACTGACTTGGCTTCATCGTATACTTATAAATATTGTACGCTTTGTGTTACTTTTGAATAACACTCGCCTAAGCTGCTCACTCCCAAATGCAGTTTATTCTGCGCAAACACTGTGAACGTGTAAAATATCATTTTCTACGGCTACGAATTTTTTTTTTTTCACAATTATACTGTTATATTCAAAAACGAAGTCTATGATATATTATAGAACTATAAACGAATCGCCAACGAAGAACAATTTCTATAAGTTATACTAAGCTGCTTTTTATTTTTTAATAAATACATTATTTGTACGTCACGTATACATTGTACACTGATTTTTTAATAATATTTTCCCGAGTATTTTCAAGACTGTAATACACTAAATACTAGAATTAAAATAAAACAATTGGTGATTGAATGAGTTACAACACACACCTTGAACATTATCAATTGAAATACATTTATATTTTTGACCCCAATATAAATGATTCCAACAAAAATATTTTTAAGCAAAATTTTATGAATATAGTATTAGGTTATAGAAATTGGTTTTATGATAAATATCACACACTATTAAAAACAACACGATCACGCAAAACAAGAACTATCCAAACCGTTAACTTGCTCAAAGCTACTGGAGTAGTTGGCTATGTTTTTATAAAACAATTAAGGTAGGTACTTAATACCGCAATGATAATATCAATATGTTATGTAAGTACTTATTATATATTTATTAGGAATTTTTAATAATAGTTTTAGATTCTGAGAGTCAAGGAATGAATGAATTATTGTTTTTCAAAAGTGTTTTTTTCTGTGATAATTTTTTGGGGTAGAAAGAGTGGTCGTGACGTATCACAAAAAGTCAAGAGAATGGACCAAGATGGTATTTGTAGCATATTTATAAAATTTTGAATTATGGTTCAAAAACCAGAAATTTTCAAAAACTATGCACGGAATTACTTGAAATAGTTTTTTTGTGATCACTTTTTTAAGTAGAAGGAGCTATGCTTCGATCATTACATATAATATGATACCACAAAAAATTATGGTAAACAAAACTCAGTCCATAAAATTTCACTTTATTTATGGAAATTTTATCCAAATCGTTTTATAATTTTTTTCAACTTACGGGAATTAATTCCTATAAATTTTTACACTTTATTAGAATGGCTAAATTTAAAACGTGATTTCCATAAAATTTAAGCCGAATATAAAATTTAAAAGAGTAGAACTGGTTGAGAATCTGGCTCGCTGAGCTTATTCAGAATTGTAATTTTCATAAGCAATGAAAAAAAAACCGAGTACAAAGCTGTGACCTACTTCGGAGCAAAGTCGCTTCTCCAACAGGTTTCCTACCACATCCGGTAGTCGTAAAGACACTTTTTTTAAATATCGTGGTGGACAACTATCTAAAAATTGTAATTTAAACGCTTTGAAGGCTTAAGATCGTAAAGTCGATTCCTGGAAGAACACTTCTTTCGGTATATTTCGCTAGCCATCAAACGTGTTTAAAATGTAATACTTTTTAAAAATGATTTTTTGATGACCTACAAATAGTGTGTGCTTACCGTCCAGAGAACCCGACGTCGTTTAAGATCGTATATTAGAAAGCAATCGATTTGACCCAGAGCGGAGCAAAAGAGAACCACGACGTTAAACGGACGGAGAAAACCATATAGAACATAGAAAAACGACCACCAGGGTTCGTTGTATAGACCACCCCGTCCACACAAACATAATTCACCCGTTCGACCCACTGAAACGACGTGCAGCGCAATTCAAAAACAGGGGAGTGTCACTCTATCGGAATTATTACTATTCAAACAACTCCGGCACAACGCAACAGTTTCCAACTAGACACCCGCAGGCGAAGACGGGCCAAGTCGGATCGATGACGCCGATCCGCGGAGACCATAAATCGCTACAGAAAACCTGTTCGACCAACAGCAAAAATCAAACAAATTTTAAGTACGAAATAACGAAAAAACAAATAAATCGCATCTAATTGATATTATGCTCAACGATTTGTCGCAACTAAGTAACCGGGAAACGAACGAAACCGTAAGTACGCATATTAAGATTTAGTAACTGTATTTATGTTACATACTTACGTCTTATTCGCCACGTGTATGGAATACGTAATTATTATTATTAAAATATATTTTACAGTCAAAAACTGAGAAGTACTTAAAAAAAACCTACATCTTTCAAATATACAGCATCTAAATAGTTATAAATATTACTATCTGTGTTTGCGAACAAAATACCATTTAAATATTTTATACGTAAATTTAAAGCTCTTTTTAATTTTTACTGTATACTAATTATTTTTGCTTTAAATAATTATAATATGTATTTTCAAAATAATTCAAATTATAGCTCCACTTACTGTCAAGTACTTTTTACAATAGCTAGGTATATCTTTAGAGTCCGAAAATTCGATTTCAAGCATTTTATTGTATCAAGAAAAATCATAAAAATATTATAGATACATGTGTATAACTTAACTTTTAACTTTTTTTGTGTATATTATAGTTGCAACTTAAAACAAAATATTTTAGATTCTGTGCATAGTTAAGAATGTATTGATTTTACCATGCTGTCTGTTTATATTTTGGTTGATGAATTTCTTCTAACATTTTATATAATCATTCCAAAAATAGGTGATATTGGGAGAGATATTGAATGCATATTTTATTTAAAGCTATTTTTGAAATTATTTACTTTATCACTAAAAATAAAAAAAAATAATAATTTTCTCAAAGTGCTTTAATAATATAAGTATTGTTAGAATGGGTAACATTCATATTAATTTCAAACGATGCAATCGTATAGTAAAAATAAATAGATTTAGAATTTTGATTTTTTAAACGTATGAACTGTCGATTCTCTCGGTTATTGTTTGATGAAATTTTCAATTTTTAATTTAAAGACTTGAAATTTAAACAAAAGATTAACCAAATATTTATTAATACGTTTCGATAACCGATTTGCTGTTTGCACGACTTTTGGTTTTTGATACTTATTATTTATTAGTATATTAGTATATAAAATATATTTAATTTTTTTGTCAAATATATAACTTTGACGTTTTTATTTTGTTAAGTATTTATTTAACTCATTGACCTTGCTCATAATCGTTAATTTTTTTAAGCAATCACTTTGTGTTTTGCTGTTTCGATTTTCTGACAAAAAATGATAACAACATTATCATAGTTAAACTATGTTAATTTCATAACAATTATAAATATGAGGCTTTTTTGACAAACATCATTAAATTTCAATATACAATAGTCAATAATTAGTCCTAAGATAAGTCGGAAGTTATCTATGGATATATATTTTATGTTTTTATTACATTATCTTTTTAACAGCGATGAATACCTAAATAAAGGCCGATTTGCACTTGTTAATTAGTATAGAAAAAATAATTAATGCCGAACAGTACGTATAACATCATCATTTTATCGTAATAGTTTGTAGCATTTTGACTTTATGAATAAAAAAATGAAATTTCTATCTAAGTAAAAGGTCACAGAGTGATTTAGTCAACACACTACAGTAGGGAAACGGGAGAAAAGAAGGGTCTAGCCAGGATATTAAAAGAATCTACTTGCTAAAACGAAAATAAAAATAAGTACCTATATTCAAATGCAAAAACATGACAGCCGTTTTCATCGAAAAAAATCTACTAGTAAAATAACACATACTCTATAACTATTCACAAAAAAAAAACAGGTGTATTAAACATTTTTGTTAGAATTTTAAAATATTAAAACACTATGTTTAAAACTTTAAAGGCTTTATATAAGCTGAACTAATAATTTGTAATGGCTATATGCGCAAGTAGTAACACTTTATTTCAATTTTGGAAGTCCATTAACAAAATAAACAATGCAAACAAATCGATTTGTATCATATAATTACTAAAAGTACAGCTAGACAAAAATTAATTGAAAATCAACCGACATCAGTTAACCGTAACGCATTATTTTCAAACTGTATATAAACGTCCGTCACAAGACCCGGGAAATTGGTTATAAAACTTCATACTATTATGAATTATAACATGATTTATATAATATTACTATGTACTATTTCGATCGACGACCAAAACATTCATTAAAAATAGTTTGAAAATAAATTTAAATACCTAACAGTTAAGTTTTAAAATTTTACTATCTCAAAACTATTTACAAAAGTTAATTTCAATAAATGTCGCGTTTTGACGATCATTGTTTATAATATATTTCATACACTACTACTACAATGATTCCTTTTTAGTTTTTTTTCCATATTCGTTACTTACAACGACATGGTATTTGTATATAATATATTGAACCAAATACATTGGTGTATGAAATGTAGATTATATTCAATTGTGCGGTTGTATATTATTCAAACACGCTAAATATACAGCAAACTAACTAGAAGCAATAAATACTGAAACACCTATAGGGTGTTTCTATATACAGGTATATATGTAATTTGGCATATATATAGATATTTAGGCGTCCCGACTCATGACTGAGAAATGCTTTTAGTCGCTTTATACAAAGTCTATATTTGTTTTTTACGGTGTTAAAACGACGTAAGGTATATTATGAAAAAACGAAAAATGTATACTTTTTTTTATTACAAGATACTTTTAGATTAAAAACATAAAAAAAATATTTAACAGGTCTTACACAATAAACAATTTATCGAATTGAAAAACAAAAGCAACTATATAATATACCTATATATACAGCCGGTAGGCGGTTTCATTGACTATTGTTAAAAACATATCCTTAACTTGATATGTTAGCAAACAGTTTGTTAATAGTTAACGTAAAGTTAAATTAACTTAGTTTCACAAAAAATGAATATTTGTTAAGATAACAGATTGTTAGATGATTTACTATTGTGATTACCTCGATTCTAACGTTCTTATTAGCTTTTACAAAATGTGAGAACTGATGATTGATAAAACTGATGTCTAATACAAAATAACAACTTACAACAGACCACGCTCGGTCGCTGTGCGTGTAGCACGTCCGTTTACGTTAACTCGCACGCTTTGTTATCGAGTGTAGTGTGTATCTACAAAGTGCAAAAAATCAAAAACAGTATAGACCTTATCTAATTGAACTTGACCATTGACTTCTGGTAAGTATTAATATGACACGCGATAACATATCAAAATTATTGTAATAATAATTGTAAAGACTCCAATCAATCCACCGAAGAGCACGTCCCCTGTGCAAACACAAACACAAACAAAAACAATAACGAATACACCACCACAGTTCATCTTAACTGAATAACAATGGAATGAAATTAACTTAAATAATACAAATCTACAAGTTATGACTAACAAATTACAAACAGAAAATAAAAATTTGAAAAAACAATTGACAGAAAATTCAATGAATACTGAAACTATGACTACAACAGCCGCAAAAAATAGATTTATAAAATTATACGATAACAATGCCGATAAAATATTTAAGCCACCTCCAATTACGATTAAGGGAATTAAACACATAAACATGTTTAAATCTGTATTTAGCCATATGTCTGAAAACGAAGCGCCAAAAATCAAAATTTTAAACGATGATGAATTCAAAGAATTACCATTCAATGGAGACCACTACAAAGAAATTGTTAACGAATTAAGTACAAAAGATATCAAATACTATCGTTTTCAACTAAAAAGTGAAAAATTGTTTCAACTAGTACTGCGAGGCTTGCACTCTGATACAGATACTTGACACATTAAATCCCAAATTAAAAACAAGGGATACAGAGTAAAGAAAATAAAAAAAAATTCAAATAAAAGTAAAATCAGATTTAAATAACATAAAAAGTGAAATTTTTTTAAAAAAATTACCATTATTTTTTGTTGACTTAATACCAAAAAAAAAATAATAAAGACATATATGATATAAAACTTTTATGTAATCATGTAGTTAAATTTGAGCCATCTCGTATAAAAAAAGAAGTACCCCAGTGCAAAAATTGTCAAGCGCAACACACGCAACTATTGTACAAGGAAAACAGTTTTTGTTCTGTGTGGCAAAAATCACTCAAAAAATAATTGCTTAAAACCAAAAACCGCAAAACCAAAATGTGCCAACTGTGAAGATAAACACACAACCAATTGGAAAGGGTATCTTCCTTACAAAAAGACAAAAGAAAAAGCAAATCCTAAGAAAATAACTGCGAAACGTATTCAGCAAATACTTCCAAACAAAGTAAATGAAAATATTTCTTACGCTCAGGAAACTAGAGCTCATAGCAATGTACAAGAAACGTTTCTTGAAACAGAACAACAGTCCCAAAAACAATTATTCTTTATTAACGGAAGTATTATCTGCCTTAACTAACATCACTAAGACATTAGCTAATATGACAAAAAGGCCAGAAGACTGTACAAAAAAAAAAAAAAAAAAAAAAATGAACAGCAAGTTACGGATAGTCGCATGGAACGCCAATGGACTGTTACAGCGAAAGCAGGAGCTCGAATATTTTCTAAACAATGACAACGTAGACATAGCCTTAATCTTGGAAACACATTTTACTTCATGGACACTGATAAAAATAAGAAACTATAAAATTTATACAACTGAACATCCAAGCGATAGAGCATGTGGAGGAACGGCAGTCATTATAAAAAAATCTATCAAACACCACGAGCTTGATGGATATTCTCAAAATTAGTTCTTATATATTTTGTCTATTTACAATTTTATTGTAAATTTATAGTTTGTAAATGGCGTTTTTCTCCGTATAAATAAATAAACACGAATGACGTCAAATGAGCAATTGATAGTAAAATATTACAAAATGTATCTAGTAAACAAAGTTATTATGTGAAACATTATTTTGCAACAAGGTTTAATGTAAATCAGCATTACTTTATCCCAGAATGTCCTTGCAATTAAAGCAGTGTTACAATATTTAATTTAAATCGACAAGTTAAGTAAAATATTGCCAATGATCGACTTTGAAAATTTGCGACTGGTCCAACCCTTCAGCTGCTTTGTATCACACTTATTTATAGTGCTCAACTTATAATGGGTTATAGAAGTTGTCATTTCTATTACTCTTTAAATACTCCTCAAAAAACAATGTGCAATCCATGTTTTACACATATAGTATTAAATTACTTTAAAAGCCAATGAAAATTTAAAGTTCTAAAACTTAAAAATTACAACTGGTTCCTACAATTTACTTCAATACGCAAGTTTTAATAAATTTGTATCATTACATTTTTTTGATGATATTTATTTGTTTGCTATTATATTTAACACATCTATGGTGTAATTCAATGCATGACGTTGAAACGTGCTGATTTCAGGCGGTTAACTTAACAAACATTTCAACAATACTAAATCAGTCTAACAATATTAATCTTGGTAAAACCATGCATTTTTTTCAAACAAATGGTTAAGTAACAGTTTATGTTACTAAATGCTCAACAATACAGTTAGTGAAACCGTCTGATTTTAATGTGCTAATTTACAGGACGCGATCGGACGTTTATGGCGGCCAAGGACAAGGGTGCTGCAGGTCATGTCGGCGCAGCTGGCAGAAAAAAGAAACACGAACCGCCACCGAAGCCGATACCGGAACAGGACAGGCACATTTGTGGCCTAATATGCATTTGTCAGCTAACTTTCGTGCTCAGTTCGGTGTCGCTTGTCTACTTGTCGGTGGCCATCTACCTGCCGGGGTACAGGGCGTTCAACGCGGCTATCGAGACGGTGCCGGTCATGTGCCACACCGTCAACTCGACCATGTCTAATACGTGCGAGTGGGCATCTTGCGGGGAATGGTGTCTGACCAAAACTTCGGGCAGCTGTCCGCAGTACATGGTTACCGTCCGACAGAACGGCACCGATATCAGAGTGGAAAACTGCAGCAGGCTAACGAGCGTTTCTTGTCCACAGGCGAGCGATACATATTATTAGAGTTAAAATTAAAAAAAAATATACCTTCTTATTTTGCAATCAATCCTGAGATTGGTTTATAGCGATTCTCCACTCTTCTCTATTACTCGCCTTCGCCTCTTAGTCTCTTCTTAAGAATTACACTCTTGGTCCTTTATTATTTGTTGCATATACTCCATTTGTGGTTTTCACTCTTCCCCAAGAATTTTTACCAATCTACGCAGCCTTCTATAATTAATCCCAGCAACCCACTATGTCTCAATACATGTCCGGATTGGATTATTCATTTCTCCTTTTCTTGATATTAATCCATAGTGTTCTTTTTTCAGACATTTTTTTTATAGTACTTGCTCGTTTGCTACCACTTCCGTCCAACATATTTTAAGCAATCTTCTGTAACACCACATCTCAAAAGCTTTTCTATTCTTCTCTGTTCCTCTTTAGTTATTGTCTACGTTTCACTGCCATACAGCATATTATTCTCCATACGTATTTCTTCAGAAGATTTATCCTGGTGCGTATGCTGATATTTCTTGAAGTAAAAAGTCCTCTTTTTTTGTTAAATGATGTCTTCTCTTTATTATTTTTCTTTTACTTCTGCCATGTTCATTTATTATGCTTTCCACGATTATGCGAACATTTCTACTCTAAAAAATACACACCTATAGTAAAAAGAATGTGACTATTTCGATTTTT
Source organism: Hormaphis cornu (assembly GCA_017140985.1). Lineage (NCBI taxonomy): Eukaryota > Metazoa > Arthropoda > Insecta > Hemiptera > Hormaphididae > Hormaphis > Hormaphis cornu. Next base: position 2,754,180 of record CM029364.1, on the reverse strand, counting down.
GAGCGTGGCAAAAAAACACATATTTACATGAAACAATACTCCGAATACATATGTGATTAGACGGTATGTTTGAAGCGCGCTTTTTTATTTAGTTATAATCCAAAGTGAAAATGAAAAATTGTCAACTATATACTCGTACTCGTAGCATTACTCGAAATGTTCATGCGACATAAGTGCATTTGTCATTAGAATTTTGATCAACTAAAAACAGTAAATGTTTTTAATAATTCATAAAACTTTAATTACATTGTTTTTGAAGATTAGAAATATTCATACAAACTTTTCGTGTACACTCATTAGTCAGTTGAAAAAAATGTTTAAATCGCGGCTTCACACACATTTCTAATTTATAGATGGAAATCGTAGTTCTGCGGTTTGGTTGCTTTTACGTTTTTAATAGTTAACTTTTCTAAAAATGCATCGTTTCCAAATTTGCTATGAAACGTTTATACCACGAAACCGCGCGTCCAAAATATAGTGACCAATTCAAAACAGTGTCCTACATTAATTTTTATCACCCATTCTTACAACTTCAGCAGTCATCTAAAGCTATATAGTTATCATTCTTCGCAGCCTTATTCGTAATTATTGATCGTAATTAAAATATGTTATAAATATCGTTCATTCAAGCCGGACATGTAAGTATGCGTTTTTATAACACAAGACGTCAATAGAAAAGTACTTAATAATATGTTTTGATTTACAATAGGTAGTTGTATTCATCACGTGGCTATTTGATGATCAACACACTAATCACTATACGCGAAACGAATATTAAAAACGTCCTCGTACCTATACGATATAGTATTAACGTGCAGAGCGTTTTATTTTGTACAGTATACGATATCGTATGTCTGCACTCTGCAGTATATTGTTATACAGGGTGCGGCAAAAATAACTCGCTAGTTTGATTAGGTTGTACTTTATGTTCGGATTTAGATAAACTATAATGGGACTTAAATAGATAGAAAGCTTTATTTGCGCCATTATTGGTGTTTACATCATCGCTCGGTCGGGAGAAGAACATCGCCGTACTTCTTAAAAAAAGACAGCGGTACGGCAACGGTGACCTCTAACCGTTATTGTGTGATGCTTGAAAATTTTCTCAGGCCGAAATCGAATGATTTTTTTTAATGAGTATGGACAAGATAACGTGAAGTTTCAACAAGACGGTGCAACCGTACACACAGCTGGTCGGTTACTCAGCATTCTGCGAGAAATTTCTCCTGGGCATAATGTCTCTTTACGTAGAGACATTGGGTGGCTACCGCGTTCACCAGGTTTGAATCCATGCGATTTTTTCTCTGGAGCTATCTCAAAAGCAAATTGTACCAATATCTTCCCAAACTGTGGAAGCACTGAAGGAGCACTGAATAACCCAGGAAGTTGCTGCCGTCCCGCCCAAAATTACCCGTAGGGTCATTGACAACACTACCAAAAAAAGCTCAATATTAGTGTATTGAAAAAGAAGGCCGTCATTTAAGTGATGTAATTTTTCAAACTAGTTAAATTAAAATGTTATTATATGTACAATTCATAAATAAAACATACTTTTTTATATTTGACTTAGTTTGGTATTTAGAAGTTTCACAAATCAGGAAGGTTTTATTGCCGCACTCTGTATAAGGTATAACCGTCTGTTTGCGGTTCGTAGAGAAAAAAAAATTAAATTAAAAAATACGACTCCGGCACGCACGAGTCATAATACCTAGATATCGGTGCGGGGTCGATGGAAACATTTAAATAGAACTTTGCACATAACCATGGTGTACCGTATATGATAGTCATATTACACTCCCCAGTTCGGCACGCATTCCGTGCCCGACAGAATAACGCGATCGCAGTTAAAATACGCTATGTAATTTATTTGTGCTGCTCAAAATGAGAATGAGTAAATGGTGAAATATGTATATTGCTGGCATATAAAAAAAAAAAAGAAAAAAAAGACGTATGGCAAAAAAAAACATTACAGGAGTAAACCCCACATAGACCACGCGTGCCAAAAATAATTGCATCGCGTAAACATGCAGAACGGAATATTTGCTATTTTCTGTATACTTCCAAAAGCCCACGACATTAAAACTCCATTATTCTAAAAACACGAGAACGCATACTTTTATATTTATACGGAGATAAGACCTGCAAATACCGCGGGTATTTAATGAGTATAAAGATTTAACAAATTTTTCAAACGTCCACATTATAGATAAGATTCAAGATGATAGTTTAGTAATATTTGATCTTCAATTCTTACTGATTTTAGTAGTACAAACGATTGTATTGGTTTGGATTATAAAAGTTAAATTGTTAATATTTTACAGTTGTTAGAACCAAATTTTTTTTCACATAAATACATAGATAGCAAAATATCTGTAATATAACATATACATTTAGATATGCTCTTAATTCTACGGAAATTTTAAATAGGTACACTCCACACGACTAATGTACGCATCGCATAAAATAAATTACAAAAAAAAAAAAAAATATTCTTGAAATTGTTTTCTTATTTTTATAGGTGAATCCGGAGGAGCCGGACGCGATGAAACGGTTCAACTGCAACAACAACAAAGAATGTTTGGGTCTCACGGGCATCATGGCTTGTCGACTGGGACACTGTTCGAACATGTCAGAACTGTACCAATGTTACTACAACACTAACTTCACGGGCGAGACGTCTATCGACAGCGATTTGGAAAACCTGAAGCTCAACGGTTACTTTCACTGCGACAACGGAAAGTGAGTACATACGAAATAGTATACTGTATACGCGTTAAAACCTCTGCATACATAGACAGAGCACAGCTGGAGTCGGCCGATTTTAAAAATAATAATATTTTGAATTTGTGTTCCAAAATTACTTCGAAGCGGTTTGAGTAAAACGTTTTCATATTGTAAACGTTTTCACTTGCGGTTTTAAAATTATTAAATTTAACAACAGTGACGGGAAAACGTGTAGCAGCTAGCGAAATCAACATAATATTTCCACGTGTGATAAATACTACTACTTACTAATTAAAATAAAAAATTGACGAACAGATGCTTCATGATTAAATGGCCGTTCGCGTGCGACCGGTACTGCAACAAGATCACGACGACGGGCGTGAACGTGTTCCTACGGCTTGGCGACACGGTACACACGGGCGACTGTCAGCGCGTGGTGGCGTACAACAGAGCCAACGGAAATAGGACAGCTAGCGAGCTGTTGGCTTCGCCCCAAAAGATATGGACTGACGATAACGCCACGATAGGTATATTCATGGCCAGCTGCACTAGCATCATCTCCAGGGACAGCAACTCGCTCAGGTTGGTTAGAACCTGCAGTTTAAGTCGGACTATATGTGTGTTGTAGCCGCATATATATAGACCGATGATAAGGGGGTATAGTAGGAGTTTAGAAGAAACATATTTGAAAGACAAAAAAAGAGAAATTCAACAAAGGTGATAAACGTTTTTCTGATAATTTCAGATTTCTGAAGCAAGGAACCTCTTGATTTTACACTAATGACTTTTTTTCTGCGTGTTAGAACTAAAAGAAGTGTAGGTACCGATCTTAAAGACAAGTAATATCTTGAAAGATATAGGCATAGTCGGCCCGAGATGGTGTTTTTTAAGTAGTGTTTGATTAATAATCCAAAAATTCAAGACGAAATTTTCGAAAAATGGCTCTAAATTTTTATATAGGTACGCCATTTGCAGGACGGGCAAAATTCACATACCCGAACCAACGATATTGAAAATTTTTGTTTGATTTACACGACTTTTAGATTTTGCAATTCGTCTATATAGATACTAGCAGTCGTTTTGTAAAACCTTTAATTTTGCAGTCTTGAAACAGTAATACAATTTGGACAACGTATTTATTTACCTAAATGTGGTTTATAATTTTCAACACTTGGGTAAACCAAAACTGAGTTCTAGACGTCTTACAATGTTATTTTCCGTCTTAGTCACCACCTACCTAGTATGTTTTTGGCTATAACACGTCCGAAAATAACTGCTTAAATTTGTTGAAATGTTCACGCATAAATTATTGGATTGGAATGGGTGAAGTTTCATACAAATTTCAAACGGTTCATTTGATCATTTTTGAGCTAAACATTTAAGAATTTTAAAATAATCGTAATTATGTAGTTTTCATATTTAAGACTCCAAACTTTTACACAAGCATCAAAACATTTTTCTGTACATAAAACGGATTTTTTTTTTAATCGTAATTCTACGCTTTATTATGTCATAGGTAATTATCGTTTGCTGTGTTGGCAATAATACTCTTCCGAAAATCATACAAACTAATATTATGCATACACTAGTAGAATGAATAAATATTTAAAATTTCAGTTGTACAAAACAAACTGAATCAATATTTATAGTAAAAACTTTAAAATTTTCAACATAGGTACACATATGTTGACTCACACAAGCTCGCTCTCGGAATAGAAATTTTCGTAAGCATTGCATTGTATACGTTATCGGTTATAGTATACTATAAAAATTAAACTGTACAATTTTTAAAACCCATTACCCTCCCAAAGCTGAGACCTACTCTGAACTCAAACATATATAGGTACTATTTACGTGTACCCACCCACCCAATCGGTAGTCGTATCACTGCCATTTTTAAAACTGCACTTTTCGAGAAATGTATAATCTGACTCTCGTAATGTATTATTGTCCACGTAGAGCCGTGGACTGCATCAACGGAACTGTACTGGACGAGTCAGTGATGCCACAGCCGTTCATTAATTTCACCAAGTTCTGGTCGATATACGAGACGAGCGATCGGCTGTTGGACGAAAGTGGCGCGTTTGTACCCGCCCAATCGTCGCTAACCATATACAACTCCAGCAGGCTGTACATAAATCAACAAGGGTGTGTGAACACGTTACGAAACGAATGCAAAGACTTTAGCAACACCCACGGCCGGGCTGGCGAAAACCACACAGCTCACAGCCGTTTTCCGTGTTTTTACACCAAGGTAGGTAACAAAAAAACGTAACCGAAAAAAAAAAAATTATATGCTTTAAATACTATGGAAAACTTACACGGGTCATATTAATGAGAACAGTAGGTACTAATAACAAAGAAAAAACGCAATTTTCGAGATTTCAGAATGCGGCCAGCCAAAAGGAAACTGTTGAAATCAACACAAATTTTAAATTAATTCGTGCGTCGAATGAATGCGTATAGCACACTTAAGCACCCTTAATGACGATTACTCGTTTCGTTCAGCCTTTCTTATAACAATATATGGGAGTAAGAGTACCAAATACGCACGGTGCTTATCCGTGTAAAGACCGCGTTATCGTTTGAATAGGAACTTATAATGATTGGAAAAAAAAACACAAAATTTCTCAAAAAATTAAAAAATTATGCGATAAAGATAATTTTAATGTGGAATAACAATTTTAACACTTTAATAAAATGACCAAACTATGATGTCGCGAATCAGTTTGTTTATGATTTTATAAACTGAAAAAACATTTTAAATTTATATTAGTAAGCGAAAATAAAATAATCGAATCAAATTTTTACCACGGGTAGAAAATTTAATCACGCAGCAATACAATTATCTACAAAAAAAACCATCAATCAAAATATTTTTAAATAACTTTTTACTAAATCCTATTTAAATATATAATATACTTTATTTCATCTATAAGCGCAAAATACAAACTACAAAACACGTGTTTTTTCTTTGTATTATTTTGTACGGTACAATATCGATCGATTTGAAGTTATGCGTTGAACGACTTCACCCTATTTAATTCTCATGCGCGCACGTCTTTTAACCACATTTAACGTATGAATGTTGTGTTGCATTCGCATTTTTATCATTTGTTTTCAGTTTATTATTGTAACTATACAAGAAACAGAGTTTATGCAGTGAATTAGCAGACAACAACCAAAATAACCAATTTAAAAATTATTTAGATAGGTGAAAATGCAACATTGTTTCGGTAGAACGAATACACAGTTTATTATTATAATGCCTACGCGATGCGTTTAAAAAAATCTTATTTTTATTTTTTTTAAATCATAAAAATTCGAAAATAATCCTCAACGTCCGTATACAGTCCCTAACAGCAGGTATTCTGAAATGTAGTATGAAATTGTACCATTTTTCAAAACCAAATGTTATTGTTTCGTTTGTGAAGAGACTTAGATTCCCTATACTAAGATAGCCTTCTATAGAAATAAAGTGTAGAACGCGCTCTGGCGGAATTCGATGGTACACCTGTAGGAAATTTTTCTATAATATAGTTCAGCAACAAAGAAAATAACCAATCTAACTACTGCTAACTACCTACAAACAATGTTAGACAAACTCATCAGAAAACCTAGGTGAGAATGCCTGATGTAAAAGGTTCTGTCCTAGATAAGTATATTTGGAGTTTTCTGATAATACAACGGGCTTGTCTGAAATCCACCCCCCCCCTGTGTCTTTAAAGCACATACAAAATAATAATAATAGTTCGTATAATATTACGTTAAGAACGACTCGTTTGTGGCGCTCGCTCGGTTTGACCTGAACAAAACGTGGTGGGAGCTGATGATAGGCGTCACGGTTCCCGGTGTACTGTTCGCCGTGTCTTTCCTGACGCTGCTCATCATCAACCAGACGGTGAAGGTGGGCGACGACGCGCGGATGACGTGCCAGTGGTGCGCGGACGATGTGGCCGCCAGCGAGCCGTTCGTCGAGCCGCGGCCACACCACAAAGTGGACAAGCAACGCGGCCACCGCAAACCAATGACGCTGCTACTGCGTGGCGGTGACGAAACGCTGCAAGAGCTTAGCGTCATCGAAGCTCTGGTGGCCAGGTCAGCGGACGTAGCCATCGGCCGGCCACCCGCGCCATCACAATTATTACCTGCACCGCCGGTCGATTACCAGCACGGTTGCTCGACAGACGTTTCGCAGTAACCGTAGGGACGCGGCGTCGTTATAAGTATTGTTACATAATATACGGTGTGTTCTAATTTGAAGGCTAATAATTGTGTTCTAATTTCAAGTTAGATGTTACAGCAATTTCATCTCAGAAAGTATTAAAAATACATAAGCATTTTTCGTAAGCAAAAGTTGTTTTATTTTTTGTGGTCTACAATGATTATTACAAATCAAATTTTTTTTTTTTAAAGTTTTTGTACAACAATACTTTTAAAACTCGAGTAGCACCATGTTATACTTTGTTTGTGCGTGTTGTGTGCGTATAATATTTTAACGAATTTTGGTGGTCAAAAATCTATAGAAAACACTCTATACAGCAATTAGAAGTTTAAAGTTTCTAAAAAGTATTATTTATTAGTTTGCAAATAATATTTATTTCAACGCAATTACTAGGTATATAAATTATAATTACCTACTAATTAATGCACTGCAAGATAAGACAACTGCAGACTGCTACTATACTTTGAAGTAAATACTTTTTAAAAACTGTAAATCTATCTCTAACTTTTTAGAGTTTTTATTGTTTTTTCACCACCAAAATTAATATTAAAAAATTATGCGTACACAACACGCTTAAAAAAGTATAGGGTTCTACTCAACGCCGGATTAAAGTTTTTGCCGCCCATAGGCTGAAATAAATTTACCGCCTAATTTTCATAGGTTTTGATATTTAAAATTAATATCTCAACGTAGTTTTTGGGTCACACCAAAAAAAAATTTGCCGCCCTAGGCTTTAGCCTACACAGCCTAAGCGGTAATACGGTCCTGGTTCTACTTGAGTTTTAAAAGTTGATATAAAGAACACCAATGAACACAAATAAATTTGGAACTGTAATATTATTGCAGTATAGACCACATATAATAAAACAACTTTCATATGAAAATGTTTTTTCTATTTTCAATACATTCCGAGATAATTGCTGTAACATCTAACTTGGAACACTCTGCAGTAGGTACCAGTTAAAGAGATGAAACGGATATTGTTACGGAAAAACGGTAAAAAATTTTAGGTAAAAAGAATTATTCTTTTGTTCTGACGTCAAACCCGCGGTTCCAAAAAGCTGCAGATCACTCAAAAAATATCGTTTAAAATTCAAGCAACTCAGGATTTCTTAACGAGATTATTAAACAATAATAATATATATTAAGCAGTTCATCGTATCATTTGTTTCACTTTCTAGTTGTCTACGTAATATTCTATTGTTGAGCTGAGATCCAAACGTAACAATAACTTTTCCCTTATTTTTTCGGTAAAAAGTATTAATTTTATTCGATTATCGATTATTAACTTGTATCTATAACCTGTACTATTAGGCAACTTGACGGTTCATTCAATTGAATAAACTATTATTATGATTATTATTTTTTATACTAAAATTTAGAAATGTTGAGCTAACGAATCAAAATTACGTCAAAGTATATTATTCAATACACACAGCACGCACCGAATTTACCAATAAAAAAAGTGCTTAAACAAATGCTCAATAGTACTCAAGTGAGAAAATCTTATTCAAATTTAAACTATATGTACGAATAAATATACCGAAAAATCAGTTTGATTCGTAATAATAAAATATATTTTTTAGTGCCTTTGATTTTTAAATTAGGACACACTATAAATTATTATGCGTAAAATACGAGACATCCATTTGAAAAATAATTATTATTATAGCGTAAAGTTATTTTTGCATACATATTTTGCATTTTTACCTACTTTTTATCATTTCACAAAATCTAATTTATATAGCTTAAAATGGCTTTTGCCAGGATTTCGTTTCTGTTTTGATAAAAAGGTCTATCAATTTATAATGATGGCGTTTTGTTGAATTCAGAATTCGATCGTATAGAATGAATACTTGTTTGTACCGTCTCACTATATTATATAGCTTGCTGCAAACAACTAATAAACAAATTTTCAAAATTTATACAAAAAACTAATTTTCGTTAGAAACGTTAAAATCACGCTGCGAATATGGTAGGAAATCGTGTTAAATAGTATTCCGTTTGTTGACCAAACACTTCTATATAATTACAAGGCGCTTTATTTTTTACTCGACGAGCGTCATAAAACACGCGTATTTATTTTCAGGATTTTCATACAAAAATTAAAAAAATGCTACCTGTAATTGGAAATTGAGGGTCAACAATATTATGAATCGCCCGACAACTGCCGATCGTTGTTCGGAAATCGTGGTTTTTTTTAAAGACTATTTTAGATTAAATTTTTTACCTATAGTTTCACAAGACTATATTTTGATCGTACATATATATAATATATAATGAATATAACGTATGAATAAACGTATAAATAATCGCAGTAAATCAGTTAGTTTTCTTTGTGAGAATAAGCTATGGAAAAAAAATATGCATTGTAATAAAATGAATCTTTTTTAGCGGAAAAGAGATCAATATAGACACTCAAATAAACATTTTTGCATTCGACCAGCCAATAATAGTCTTTTATTTTCAAAGAGTTTTTGTACTTTTTTTTTTTTTTACATACCTAATCACTAGATAATACACTTTTTTTACGCTAAAACAAACTATATATATATATATATTTATTACATGTATAAAAATTTTATAACGAATATCTTATTTGAATAAATAAAAAAACCAAACACGAATAATACAACGTGTTATACTTTTATACTCGTACCTACTTTCTTGCAGGTGTCTGACGCGTGAAATATATAGTGCTGTGAGTATTAAATATTTAAATAATTATTGACAAACTATCAATATTCATATTTTACACGTTATACAGTTTTGAAAAACCACTGCTCGAATATACGTAAACTACATGCTATTATAGAAACAACCGTACAGTGACCCACGTATAAATAGTACATATATAATATCTTTACAATAAAGGTCAGGGAACTTTTATGTAAAGAAAAAAAATAGCTTTATCGATTTTTTCCTTGTAAAATACGATAAAATCTACTCGGCGTGGTGATTAAAAATCACTAAATATGGGCGCCGTAAAGTGTATATAATATTATACATAATTATTATAAATAACAACAAAAACTTCGGGGCGGAGCTGCACAGTTGCTTTTCCCGTCAAATAAGTAAGCCACAGACGTTTGTTTTCAATGGATTTTAATCATTACAAACAACTGCAGACGAAAGCAAACGAAATTTTAAGTCTGAAAAATATTATACTTTACTGCTTATATAATAGGTACACACTATACACTATACGATTATTCAAACAGCGTGTGATATGTTATGTTTCCCGTTTGTAAACACATTTCAAATTGTTTTGACTATATATTATTATAATATCGTACTTGAGGAATCATAAACCTATTCGAACGGCCGAATTTCGTGAATTTTCCATGAAATAGTGCGCGTTTTGCTTTTGGCAACCAACCACTATTCAAAAACTGTACACTATTAATGACGATCGAAAAAAAATACTACCAGCGACAAAATTTGCTATCAGAATGATTTTTACTGGAACTATTGTTGCAGAAAACAGTATTTATATAGATTACACTATCGAAAACATAACATAATATAATAATATAGTTAAAAAATATGGTACACGAATCGATACAAATAAGCCATGCGATAGAATCACATATTATTATGGATCATATTTGTAATTTGTTTGACCTATGTTTTCACGTTTTGTTAGGTTTATTCAATTATAGGAGCGAAAGAATACTGACATCAAAACGCATCATTTAAATCGCGCTCATCACTGCACAGGAGATTCAATCATTGCTCGAATTGAAAAAAAAATAGAGGGTGGACGCTGTTGAGTAAATCAAGTCACAAACATTCCGATTTCACTACATATCGCAGACCACAAGGGGATAATAATATGAAAGGGGTACTCTAAAATATTTTGTAATTGACTAAAAAGTAAAATCGACGTCAAAAACAACAAAAAAGTATTAAATAATTAAATGAAAAAAGAAAATGTTATCACTTTTTTTTTGGATTCGGTGCAGTTATGTTATGTCGGCATAACAGTTATATTACTCCGCCCTCCCCCCATCAATTCAAGCACTGTTTTCAATATAATCTTGTTTATAACATAGACGTGTAAATTATAGAACCCACCAACATATTATAACACTACTAGAAAATAAAGAAAAAGCGGTGAATTCTGAACGCTGCATGTAACTCGAAAGTCGAAACAGTAAAATAATTTTAACCTCAGCTGTCGACTGGTATGTAATAGATTACACGACACGGCAAAGTTGCAAGCGTCACGCGACATAATGGTTATTTTACCGCGCACAAGCGTATCTCACCCGACCGCCATCAAAGCCACGGCAAAAGCAAACAGAACTGACAGTTGGTTGCAGAATTAAATCTATTTTGCATCATCATTCACGTCTACCGGAACGAATATAATATTATGTCGGTTAGTACCTACTATAATTAGTATAACTAGTGAAAATGTTTGATGAACAACATAAAGAGTCATCTAAATTTAGATTTCAAGGGGAAGTATTGATTTTATAATGGTTCATTGTCTAAAAAGACTTTTTAAAATAGGTAGTAGAAATGCTCAGATATTTATACAAGATTGTTATAAAAATATTAAACAGCGGTAAATAGGAATCGGACTTAGTCTCACTTACATTGACCAGTTTTTAAAGTGTCCTCTCTTTTTTCCACAGGACACGTAAGAACCCTCAAAAATTAACGTAAATAAGTGTCTCCTTAAGATGTTTTTTAATAATACAAACCCAGACGTAAAAAAAAAAAATTAGTGCATGACATCTTCTCAAAGTCATATCAGGGATGACTCCTGAATCAATGAATAAAAGAATCAATATGATTACGGTTATTTTATTTTGATTTAATGTCATGTAGCTTAAATAAAAATAGTAGATTTAGAGATCTTCCGAGGACTGGGTGAAGTTTTAACCGTTTATACAATTGTGCCATCAATGAGTAAATAAAAATTTTAAATATTAAAAAATTCAGCCCAATGAGGTAGCTGGAGTTCTATCGCCCTCTCACTAAAATTTGTGACTGTTAAGTAACACCTTAAATTTTAAGGCATACAAATATATTGTAATTGCAACAAAAAAAGTCATACATCACAATTACGAAAAAAAAAAATACAGTAACACACAGACTAGTTTCAGTGATAAATGATAGTCAATAAAAATAAAAATTTACCAACTGTTCAACTAATTCTACAACAAATATAATCAAATGTTCAAAACCAAAACTATGTTGGTGAATTTCATTGCTGTGTGTTAGGGTCATAAGACAATAAAGTATAGGGAATAAAGAGTTCATAATTTATATGCCTTGAGCTATCAAACTAAACTTCATTTTTTGTATGAAATCCCGCATTTCCCGCATCGGGACTGTTGGCTTCTAGCAGTCTGAGGCCAACTTTCTTTCCCTTATTGTCACACAATGGCGGTTAACAGTAAGTGTGTGACTATGTGATAGTACCACTAAGAATATTATGATTGTAAATAGTGAATACCATAAAAATTAAAAACCATGCAGTTGTAGTGGAAATGTTCAGACAGCAACTCATATTGGTTTTGGAAAGGAAAAAAGCCTTTCCTCTCAAAAAGCAGAGTATATAAAAAGATATTACTTGTATAATTTTTTTTTTGTTTTGTCATTTTTTATATTTTATTGTAAAATGTATCTATTATTATTTACATACTAGTAAACACTTGTTTAATATAATAATCACAAACGTGTAAGGGTTTTATTATACTTACAGTGCAATATTACATGTACAAGTGCAGACTAGTGCCAAACAATGGTGAAAATGAGACAATTACCAAAAATCATAGACAGTTCGATTTGATTGGACAATTTGCAAAATGGAAAATACATAGACAAACATAAATATGAAATATCTTATTAAAATCTAATATATAATTTAATAGTATGAAGTAAATGAAGTCTTGGTAGCAACTTACATTTGTCACTTATGATTAAATATAAGATTTAAAAAAATATTATCCATACAAAATTTAATTATTATTGTTATACACTAGTTGACATTAATGATTTACAAATTAGTTTATTTTGTAAAAATAAAGATTTTGATTTAAAGATAAACTATTAATTAACACAACCATGTACATACAATATTTCATATTTGAGTTCACATAAACATTATAAAATATTTAAAATGATATCAATCTGTAAAATACTACTAATTTTAAATACAAATACTAAAATCTAAATGGATTCTCCATTAGAATTTAAAAAAAGACTTTGAACAGGTACAATGTGCATAGTGACCAACAAAACTTATCTTACCTTTAATTCTTCTTGTTTTTTAAATGCTTTAGCCATTAATAACTTCCGGTCTTGTTCACTTAATGGTGGTTCACGAGCTGGTGGTCCAGAACCAGTCTTGGTGATCTTCAACACAACTTTAGTTTTTTCATTGCACCCTAAATAGTCCTTCATTTTTTTGTTTGGTTCACGTAATAACTCACGACCAGAAAACCATAGTTGAGCAGCATTTGGAGCAATCACCTGAGTAAAAATATAAATATTAATGAAATAATGAATTACAATTTAAAAAAAAAGTAGTCAATATATCATATAGTTTCTATTTTCTGTTTAGAGCTTCATAAGTTGTAATTTTAATACAATCTAGATAGTATATTTACTTAATAATTTCAAAAATGTATTGATACAATTTTCAATTTTGGTATATAGTTGTTTTTACATTTTACATTTAATTTATTAAGTGTTTGGTTATAAATTCCTTTACATTTATCCAAATTAATTGAAATTTGCATATATGATTGGAATAGATAAAACTAAAATGTTTTGACCACTTTTGAGTTAAATACAAACTTTTATGTTATCAACATTTTGTAGATTTTGTTTAATAAAACGGTTAACACATCTACTTAAAATTAGAAACTTTTACACACGCATCATATTTTTTTTTTATAATATTAGGATGTCATGCATTTTTTAAATTAAAAAGACTTACATTGTAGTACTTGTTTATTATTGCAAAATTTTTGTTACCATTAGAACAAATAAAGTACAAGCATTAAAAACATTTTGACAGTTATTTGAGCTTTATTGAGTAGTTTCTCAATTCGTTGAATAATTGACTCATCAAATTAACCCAGAATTGTGATTTTTGTAAGTATTGTCACATACAAATAAAAATTTAATATAAGAAATAAATACACTTTCAAAATCAGTAAGCTGTCCAGTCAAAATTACCAATTCCATCAACAAGAATGCGTTAATTCTTTATTTTTATTGGAAATAACTTCTTTTTGATGATTTAACAAAGTTATTATTTTAAATAAAAAATAACAGGCTAGTAGTATTTAATATTATTAATAGATAAATAAAATTTACTCAAAAATGTATTACATTAAAGTTAAAATTGAATCTGAATCGTGCCAATGAGCACATATATATATTCAATCTTTCAATGATTTGACAAAGATAACAGCAGATCAGAATTCATAATTTATTGGTCACAAAAATTTAATTTTATAAAATAAAAAAATCCAAAAAAAAATAAATAATTGTATAAACTTTTTGTGTTTTTGTCTCTTGGTACAGAATCTACTTTTGGGTTTATTTATTAATAAAAAAGTAAAATATGCAATGTATTTTATAGGTACTTCAAATTATGATCTACTAAAACAAAAAAATTATAGCAATTACAATCTTGGGTAATTCACTCACTAATTAATAAAAACTTTAATACATCATTGCCTTTCAAAACATCAATTCTGGTTAAATTTAGTCAACTTCATTAAATGTAGATAAAGAATTCTAAAAAACAAGTCAATCTAAAATTTTTTATGAAAGAAATATCTACATAAAAAACACAATTATCAAATCAAATTTTAATATTTACATTGGAGATTGGAATCATAACATCAATTTTATCATTAAAATCTTAAAATTAAATTTAATACAATTTCATTTTATAAAAAAATTTTCTATTTTAGTTAAATTTTCTAATACTTTTCAATGTTTAAACCTATATGAGAACAATTAGGACTTGACTTTCAAACATTTTAAACACTGTATAGAACATTATACAGTGATTTACAGTGTCCTAACTCCCAGGGAATAACTTTTATGTATTAAATACTTTCAAAATCTGTTTTTCAAAAATTATTACAATTTTAATAAGTCAAATTAAATAATTTATTTTAATCAAATAAATTATAAATATTAATATAGTAATTCCAAGCTCTAAATTAGTCATCAAATTTATAAAGATATTTAAATAATAGTTTTGTATATACATACAAACAAAAGTACTTACATTATAAGAAGCATTATATTAACTATTATAACATAAAATTTCATTATTTTAAGGGAAAAAATGTTTGTACAACAAATGCTTAGTTTTTCACTTTTTTTATTAAAATATTATATTGCCCACTAAGATCTCTTGATCCCTCTCATCCAAAAAGTCGCTACAACTTCTTATAAAAGATTTCACCCCCATTTACAAAACTACTCAAACTCCCTCCATTACTGATCTACTAAATCCTACCGTCCCCGGAACCCTGTTAGACAACTTAAGCATAACTGGTGTTGTGACCTACAAGATGATTAAAATCAACTAGACACGTTGAAGTATTGCCAATGGGTGAACTCTTTAATCAAAACCTTCTCAACGACCACTTAACATATTTATTTTTATCACTTATACTTATTGTTAATGTTTAAAGATTGTATAATAAAAATATTGATATAAAAAAAAAAAAAAATATATGAATATCTATGCAATAGACTGCGTAAGTGTGCTACTAAACAATAGCATTTGTTTACCTCTAACGATGCATGTGTTCCAGAAAGGTCTTCATTATTTTCAATCTCAAGTCTTATACTATCATGTGGTGGTAAATTCATTGGGTACACAATCATAATAGTACCTCTTAGCAGATCCAATACTTCTTGAACTTTTTTTAAAGTCAATGGAATTTGAGACTGAACCAATTTCTATAAAATACATATTGATGAGGAGTTAATTTGACCAATAATTAGAGTTCCTATACATAAATTTATAATTATATATTTACTTTTGACACACAAGCCTTTGCCTCTTCAATTGATTTAGTCAAGATGTTTTGCATTTGTTCGTTAGGTTGTTTACCATTGCGACGTCCAACTGGGTCTTTATGAAATGTGTAACCACCACTAGGAATACACTTTTCACCCCATATATCAACTAGTTTGAGTTCAAGTACTTGTTCATCTGTCAATCCTATTATTTCAGGGGGCAATAATGTACCATGTTTTTTAAGCTCTTCCATTTCTACAAAAAAAAAAAAAAAAAAAAAAAAAAAAATAGAAAAAGGTTAAATACCTTATTATAATAAAGTTAATACTTAAAATAAATAATAACCACTACAAATCCTGGAAATTTTCAAACGCCCATTGTAGATTGATGTTATGTTCAATGTGCATTCATCAACAGAAGTTCCTAAAGATGCTTCGTATAAAAATTGACTTTCGTCACCATGCTTGACATGAATCAAAACCATTTTAATATTTGAACAGGTAACTAAAAATATAATAAATAATAATTGTATTAATAATATACTTCACTCAAAATCAAAGGATAAAAATAAATACAATGACATAAACAATAATTAACATCTTAGCAAATTTGTGTTAACAGAGGAGCAAAGAAGACATAGGCAATGAACAACAATATTAGATTCTTGTTCTTGGCAACACAATCTTGCATCTTATCTTTATTAAAATGAAGAGTATATTGCTAGGATACTGATCTATGATAAACTGGTTGTGTCCATCTCCTATGATTTGATTTCACTACTAACTTTAAAAGGCAGCACTAGTGAATTGTTGTGTGTAAAACAATGGTTTATAGCAATGTCAACAACTAATGAAATATCACAAAGGGGGTCTAATTTATTAAGTTTTGCAGCACAGTCTGCACGTTTAAAAGTAATATACTCTTAACTTGGATATAAATAAGTGTATTGCATGATAATTTTGTACGTAAACATTGTTTTTCACTTTATTTTTTTTTTTTAGTAATAAATAATGTTTAACGGAAATCACTAAAATAATCTTCATAAATCTAAAAACAAATATTGTGTTAGTAGGTGCCTGCATACAGTTTAAACATAAATTTATGTAAATAATAAATACTTAGTATTAATTGTTAGTAGTAAATTTATTATATATTATTATTATTATTATATATTGACGCCAATAGCGGCCAAAGCACAAAAATTAAGGCATAACAATATATTTTATATTATGTGCCTATTATACCTAATAACATTAATAAGTGATAGGTGGATAACAAAGAACCACATCTTGGAAAAAAAAACAATCAACATTAATAATTTGTGTTTAAAGACTGGAAAGAGAAATTGTAGAAAAAATTAATTGTATTATTGCTCACGATAAATACTTATTGAATAAGATACGTATGACAATTTATGCATGCCACTAATATTAGTATTGGGTATGTGTATTGTTTTTGTGCTCCAGAAATATTTTAAAATGATTGCTTTCAATAACTGCTAATCATAGATTCTTACTGTCCTCCCATCTAAAGGAAGAAAGTAGATGGACCAAAAATCAAAAATTGTGTTATAATACAAAATGCTTGGTGTGTTGTACAAAATGTACAAAATAAAATCATTGCATTTATGTAAACCATTGTTTGGTATACACGTTATTTTTAAAAAAACACCCATGATTATCGATAGGTATTTAGGCAAAAAAACCTCACCGATTTGTGAAATCTGAAAAATCTAAAATCTAAAATTACCAAACCAAGTCAAATATAAAAATGTATATTTTATTTATAAATTGTACATATAATGCCATTTTAATTTAATTTTAAAAAATTACATCACTTAAGTGACAGCCCTCTTTTTCAATAGACTGATTGAGATTTTTTGGTGGTTGTCTATAACCCTACAGGTCATTTTGGGAGAGATGGCAGCAACTTCCTGTGTTATTACCTCCTTCAATGCTTTCAGTTTGGAGACAATGTTGGTACATTTTGATTTTAAGATAGACCCAGAGTAAAAAATTGCATAGACTTAAATCTAGTGATTGTGGTGGCCAAAGTCATCACGTAAAGAGACAATATGCCTAAGAAACATATCTTGCAGAATGCTGAGTGACCAACCAGCTGTGTGTACGGTTGCACCATCTTGTTGAAACCACACGTTATCTTGTCCATACTCATTTTGAATAGTTTTGGGGACGGGGACAAAATCATGTCGACCAAGCGAGAACCAAACGCAAAACGCACGTTTGGTTGATATTGGTGAATCACCGTTATTAATAAATTTCTCGACAACAAACACATAATGTTCTCCCAATCAAGCCATGATAAATACTAACAATAGGCATACATAAAGCTTTCTATCAATTTAAGTCCCACTAGATTATAGGAATTTGGACATAAATTACAACCTCATCAAACTAGGGAGCTATTTTTACCGCGCCTTGTATTACCATATGGCAAAGTGAAATTAATATAGGTATATTAACATAATATGTTACATTTTTGTACATAATTAACCCATTTTTGCGAAGAAATGTTTAATCTATTTGTAGCAGTAGATACTTACTCATGTATCTAACTAGTAATTGAGACTATATTATATGGGTAGGTAATAGGTACGTTTTTACGAATATTCTAGCACGATTAACATTTTGTACCATGTAGACATATTAATTTGACAGTTATTAGTATATAAGTAATTTGCTTTATGTATTTTGACTTAGGAGGACAGGATAAATATAAATCGTGTTTATGGTTTAAAAAAAGAGATAAGGTACTAATAAACATCCATTTTGATGTCTGTTTGGGTTACACTTACCGATGTGGCCGAAGAGAATGGTGGTGGTATACTAGGAATGTTCTTAAGAGTTGAAATAAAACAAATTTAATAATACACCTAGGTACCCGAAACGTTGTTGACGATGTAATTAATAAAAAACTTGTTTAGAAAACACAACACTGTAGCGCGCGTATCGAGCGTTCAGAAAAATCGCAGAGATTCAAACTAATAATTGTATTTTTTATCAACATCACGAGCCAAGACGGTGGCTTCCTTTGTTTCGTTATAATTCGTCCGAATCCCTAAACGACAAAACAATAATATCGTGTGGAACATTAATATTTAATATTATTATTATAATTCAATGTTATCACCGATGTGAATAATGAAATAAAATAAAAACCGGTTGCCATGGCAACAACAACCATACATACCGCGATACCACGCGGTAACTCATTCAAAAACTCCTGTGACGATACCATACCAAGTAACCCAACCACAGATAAGATAAAGATAAATTTTATCTTATCTGTGACCCAACCAAGTTGAAAACAGCTCGTGAACCAAATACCAGTCACTGATAATTGATATCACTATACCTATTAGGAATCCGAACTAAAAAGGATTCAGCCATCACAAAAAATTACTGCCAAATCCAAAACTTTAGAATTTGTGATATAATATTATTTCTATTACGTAGCAGGTATTTTTTAGTATAAACTATAAAGTTACACATTTATTACAAAGTAGTTATATTACGGTAAATTAATATAATTTTACTGTTAACACACATACTGGCATTATTAACTAATAATAGGATATTATATACCTACCTATATATTTTGTTCAATGTTAACGAACTGGGAAGTGCTTCATGGTTTACGTATTTGATATTCTTATATTCTAAAACTATAGCAGTTTTTGTGGTGCGCCCAGTAGATTTTTCCTAGAAGATAATCAAAACAAGACGTGCTGAAAGCTGTATTGTCGGATACTGACGTATGTCTTTGGTATTCTAAGTATGTAAATATTTATTTTTATTTATTATTTGTAGGTGGAAACAGATATTGGTATATATTAGTTGCTATTACTTTGAAGAGTGACCAAGTGTTTGAGAGGTCTTTTAATATTTTTGGAGGCCTAGCACCCCAAATCTTCATTATGGCTTACACAATGTACTAAACAATTCCTCTGAATGTATAATTTGTTGCGGTCTGCAGGTGTAATATTTAATTAAATATTAATATATATCTTGTAACATACCTAAACTACATTTGGCACAAGCAGTTTGGTAGGTATCTACTTGAGTATTTATTTTCATACACATGTAAAGGTAATGTGTATACATATTTACTGGGATTAATTTTGTAAGTGTTACCTATGTTAAGTGATTATCTTGTGAAAGTACCTTTGTAGCTATTTATAATTTATTATCTTCTAAAAGGCAAACATAATTTCAACAATCGGTAGTCATTTTCCCCCCTCATATCTTTTATTATCTCAAGTTGTTAATTCTATTTGGCTACCCAAATTACCCTTGCGTATTGTGTAGGTACATTATAGTGTTCAATTTTTCAATACTACAACAGGAACTTACCTATTTAATTTAAATTTTAATAAAATATCACCCACAGGTACCTACAACATTTTCCTAAACATAAAATTTACAAACATTTGATTTAACTTGTGTACTATGCAGGTGTAAAATGGAAGATATCCAAACAAATGATAAAAACTCGAGAATTCTTGGGCTGTCAGAAACAATTATTGATCACGTTATACTATATGCATCAGATGGAGATTTTAAAAGCGAAAAAAAATGTCTTTCACTTGAAGAAAGGCGAAGAATTGCCAAAGAAACTTTAGATAATAGTCACTTGAAATTTTTATGCTTGTTTGGTGGACGTTTGTTAGAAGATCATCTAGAATACTTCAAAGCAAAAAATGTTGATAATTATGAAATAAATTTTCACATACATAGATTAAGCCGTTTGATAAAGTCTAAAAAAGTATATTACAGAGCAAGAAGTAATTAACAGTTTATTTTTAACTAATAACTAATTTTGATTTTATTCAGGTAGTTAGCAAAAATCGACGATACCAAGCTATGCTAGAACTCTACAAGAGTGGCGATTACTTTAGTGACAATGAAATGCGAAATAGAGAACCTTTGCTTTGGGAACAACTAATTGGACAGTATTTATCAGAAGAAGAAAAATTTCAATATGACAATCAATACATTGCTCAAAATTCGTAATACCAATAAAACCGTTTTTATTTTTGTTTACATGTTAATAGTTTTTATTAAAGTCAATTTATTTTAGGTTAACTGAAGTGTTGTTTGAGCAAATTGATCGTGATAATAGAGATGAGTTAAAACGCAAACAACAAATAGATGAGCTTCAAGAATCAACTCATGATGATGATAATTATGTTGATATGTCAAATGATCCATCAAAGTCTATAGTAGTCAAACAATCATCAGGTTTTTGGGGTGAATATAACGAACCAAAAAATAAAACGCTGAAAATTGGAAAACGTCGATGGAAAGATGATCATTTCCTAAATCTAGGAAGATGCAACACCAAAGAACTAAGCAAAAAAGAAAGGCTTTTGTTGTTTGAAGAATTTAAATCACACATGATTTACAAATTTCTTAGTGGTCAAGAAGATTTTGATTACAAGTATTAATTTAAAATATATGGATGAATTTCCCTATTTATTTTTATGTTTTCTTGCGATTTCTTTTTTAAATAATGCTATGTAAACTTTTAAATAATAAAAAAACCGCTAGCTGGATTTAAAATGGTGTAGTGTTTTTAATGAAACGTTTTTTTGAGTACAATTAATATGATCACTATTAGTTTTTGGTCTTGCTTCCTCTTTTTTTCCTTCAACGTTAATTTCTATAACCTGTCTTACTGCTTCTGTTCTCTTCTCATCATGTCATGTCATGTCCAACCCATCTCGGTATATTCTCTCTCATCTTATCTACTATTGATGCAACACATATATTACTTATTACATATTCATTCCCTATTCTATTTTCTTTTGTTACTTATTTTTCTAAGCATTCTTTTATCTGCAACACTGATACTATGTTCTATTTTTCTGTTAATCGCTCCAAACTTCTAACAATATAACATGGGCTAACTACACGCCTGTTAAACTTACCTTTTAGTCTTACTTGAAATTTCATATCACATTAAAAACACCCTGACGCTTCTCTCCATTTTATCCAACCGCATCTTCCAAAATATACACTGTTTCACTTATACTAATCTTCAATCTTTTCACTTTGAGAGCTAATATCATCTCATCTAGGTTATTATTAATTTCTTCCTGATTTTCTCTATCCAAAACTATCATCAGAAAATATCATACTCCAGGGTACCTCACCTACAATCTCTTTTGTAACTTCATCTATTACTGCAGTGAACAAGTATGCGCATAAAGCCAAACCCTGGTACTTCAATGTTAAAATATGATATTCTTTTAATGTTACTCCGTATAATATTCTTGACTCTAGTACTAGAACCTTTATACATATCCTGTATTAAATTTAAGTACATTTTTAGAACTTTCTTTTTCATTAATGCCAACTTTAAAACATCCATTGGCACTACATCATAAGTCTTTTCTAAATGTATAAAAAACATTGATTTACTAATAAATAAAAGTATTAATTTATTTGAAAGCATATGTATAGTATTTTGATTTGATTATTTTACATTATTCAAAAAAGAAATTACAAAAAAACAACAACTAAGAGATTAAAAAAATCAAAAACTTTCTTGTAAATTATGTAATTACCTAATGTATTTATAAATTAAATTAATTTATATTTTTATGTAGCAATGTAGACAACAATCCAGAATACGATAACTTGCATATTGAAGGTATGGATGAAGAAGAAAAATATTTTGATTCTGAAAGCCCTGTTCAAGAAATATTTCCTGCGGAAAATGAAATTGGAGAAATACTTTTTACAGAAAATGACAACAAAGAATATGCCTCTGAAGAAGATGAATTGGAGACGTACATGAATATGCTGAAAAATAATGAAATAACTGATAGTGTTACTGATGAATTTAGAAAATTGTAAATCAAATCTAATTATAAACTCATGATTTGTAACTTTACTGACAAAAAGTATTGTTCTATTGAAACGTTTTCAAAAAATTACAAATAACTTTATTTATTAGAGTTTTATATTTTTATAAAAAACCAAATTGAAAACACTGGTTTGGGGATGAGCTAACCAATATGAGCAAAGAACCCTTTTAAGGTTAAATTTTATATGGGGAGCTGTTGAGCCTTCAAGGGAGTTCTAGCCATCAGGTTTTGGCTAACTCCCGTTGTTAGCCAAAACCCGTTGACTATCACCAAAAGTGCTAGAATTACAAGAGTTAAAAAATACAAAAAAAAAAAAATTTTGATGTGTCAAAACTGGATAATTTAAAATTACATTATAATATAAATCAAATTTATATGGCATACTTTTGAGCCTTTAAACTAAAGAAATGTGAAAAAAATTTCATTTTAATAAAAACATTTACATTTTGGCTTTACTATTTTTGTATTTTTACTACTGTTTTTTTAAATTTTATTTTTTTGTGCATTATATTCATAGTTCGTTTATAAATTGAGAACGCTTGACGCCTTACTAAATTGGTAACCTATATTTTTTATGTCAATTTAAAAAGTATGTCAACTTATTTGAAATATAATTAAAAAAAAAAAAGTAAGCGCCGGGATCAGTCTAGGTCGCGTGGATAGTTTGAAGAGGTAGCAACTACGCTTTGGGTGGGTCACTAGTTTAGAAGTTGTGGTTTAATTGCATTATTTAATTTCTGAAAGCAACAATAAATCATTGCCTTTGAAAATACGATTCTGAGCAAGCTCAGTTGTCTAGTATACGTCGTGGTAAAAACAAATTAAACTATAAATACTCTTGTCAAATTTGTATCTTTCCTATTTTGGTATTGTGTAAAAGATTCAGCTTGGTCCTATCTTTATTTTGGATGTTATAATCCAATAAATCTAAATCGGTGTGAAAAATACACGTTTCACGTAATAATTTGTTTCCCCCATAAGAATAAACACGGCCGCTCAAAATAACGACAATTTCAAAGTTCCATAATTTCCTCTAAAATGATCGAATTCGATTGAAACTTCAGCGGAAGACTTATAAGACCCTAATTTCAAGTCTATCAGAGCAACTCGAAAAATTGTGCCGTTTTTTGTTTTCCTCAAAACTTCGAAAATAATCAAAATTTAAAAAAAAAACGCTTCAAATAAAGTATCATCTCGGATCCATTATTTTTCTTTTAAGGTATCATGCGTTAAAATTGGTGCAGGTTTTCTGTAAGAACTTTTGGTCACAGAAAAAAAAAAAAATAAAACATTGTAAAACCAATACATTCTTTGCTGACGATCAGAATCTAAAAACAACAATTATTTCCTATATTTTACTCTACATTACAAATTCCTGTGTAGAGAATTTATTGTATTTATATATTTAGTCTATCTTTCATATTTTTAAAAGATATTGAACATTAAAAATGAATAGTATAGAATAATAAAAACGTAGAAAAGAATAAAAACATAATTTTGAACTGGTAATGGCGGATACAAACTCCTATTATATATTTATGTGTGATACAATGTTAAGACTTAAGGATTTAAGGGTTTTAGCATTCTTATCTGAAGTAAAAAGCTTGGTGAGATAAACATAAATGTTATAAAAACCCATGAATAAAATTAAGTAGCAGTACTACTCACAGGTGATCATTTTTTATTAATTAAAAAAAAAAAAAAAATGTATACTTAATTTTGATTCTAAAAATTTGCGGTATTATATTTGATGAGTTTTGAAAAAAAAAAAAATAAATAAATAATATTTGAAATTATTTACATAGTATTTGGGAATATCTGCAGAATGTTATTGTATGCGGCATGCGCCATCAACATGTTAAACGTAGTGTCTTTTGAAGGTTTTTATTTAGATGGTAACAAATTTACTAGAATTAAAAATCTTTCCAATATGTGTATTGATCGTATTGATTAAAACCAATTTTATTTCAGATGACGTTTTGTGTAGTGACGTTACTGATAATTTAAGCCCAATTTCAAACGTAAACTTTGGTCATTTAAATCCTATAAGTGGGTTCGTCTAACTAAATAAATTGTAAATACACCGTCTCCTAGTTCTCAGTTTTATAGAGTTGATTATTAACAAAACTGGGGCACTGGGCAAGTTAATAATTTGTTTTAACTTGTAAAGTTAAGTTAACTGAATAAACAAAAGTTAAGTTTAGTCAAAAGTTAGATTTTTATTTAAATTAAATGGTAAATAACAAAAAAAAGTAACTCAACTTAAAACAAAGAAGATAGTTCATATTTTTAATTCAAGATAACTTCTTAAAAAATTTGATGACACGAATCTGCTAAATCAATTTCTAAATTTTTTGAACACAGAAATTAATAGATCAAAAATAAATAGCTTGGAAAACAAATTATTTTTCAAATATTGTTTTAGGTAAGAATAAAAAATGGAAAATTTTTTTTTGTGATTTTCTCTCAAAATATATTTTTTTACAGAATACATGTTTTTAAAAATTTATCTAGATTGATCTGCGAAGATAAAACTAATAAATCATATGAGATAAAAATATAGATAACCATTTTTAAATTTATCTAGATAAGATAAAAGATAATAAAAAAATTCTCTAGATAAAACACAACACTGCTAATAAGCTTTGGGAGTGTTCAATTATAAAACAATGCAAGTGTGTAATAGTATAGTGGCTAGTGCTATCTACATGCGCACTTTCCTAGACTTTGGTTTCTAAAGTTCAGATATGAATTTTAAAATGTTAAAGTTTTGGTTGAAAGAAAATTTTCTAGTTTCATCTGAAATTTGTAATTTCACGATATTTTATTTCTACGTTACAAAAACTATATGACGTCATCCTCTAATGAAAAACACCATTTTTTACCTTTTAGAATTTATATTTTTATTTTTATTTTTATTATATACACATATATTTTTTTTAATACATATATCTTTTTAGTCAAAACTGTTGTGAATCGTCGTACGATATAACTACAAACAGTATTTAAAATCATTTAAAATTTGCTGTTGGTAGTTGGTATATTTTGTTTGCAGCGGTTCAATAATTATCGCTGTATATTTTCGTATAAAATGCGTAGTCGTTTATACGACATAAAATATTATAGTAAAATAAAAACCAGGAAGTGGATAGCGATTAATCATAAACCGATATGCTTATATAAATTTAGACCTATTTAATTTTCTCGCATTGAAAATAACAATAAATATACCAATTTTTTATTTAACAGTTTTGAGTGTAAAAAATTAAATATAATAGCTTTACTCGGATTATATATTTTTTCTTTTTTAAAAATTTTCTATATAATAGCAACTGTAACAACGTTCAAATAATAGATATTCTACATACTTAGCAAAATATCTGCAATTTCTAATTGACAATTTGCACCAGGATTTTTTTTTGTCATCAATTGCATTCTAACACAGGAAATTGGGGATACCAGAGGGAGTTTAAACAGTGTTTTTACAAAGATTATTACTATTTTTTTTTTTCTTAACAACATTAAGGGTATAAGGAATGCTCCGATTTTTAGAGTCAGTACCTCTAATAAAAAATCTTTGAATTCTGATTGTACTTTGAGGGGTCTTAAATTTAAAAGTTTAAAATTGAAAAAAATTACAATTAAAAAACTAAGTGAAATTTAAGGAAAAACGCTAAAAATTACCACTAACGTGTTTTTTGACAATATCGATTTAGTTTTTTGGTGATAAGATCCAAAAATATTGGACGGAACTAGTTGAAACTTTAAAAATTGAAGTAGGTAAAATATAAGTTTGATCCAATTTTGAGGCAATTTAAAAAATTTTTGAGATACGGATAAAACTTTAAAATTTTCGAAATTTTCATTTTTTTTGTGGTTATTATTCAATAAAAAATGTAATTTTTTATAAAAAGTATTGAAATTTTAACAAAAGGATCACTACATATATATGCATATGTTACTGAAAAATTTCAAAAATCCAGATTTACAATTTTTTTTTTAATTGTTGAAAGTAAAAAAATCGTCGAAAGTTTGTGACACTTTTGATTTATTTTTAGAAAAAAATTCGTAACTCAAATAGATTTGATATAGATTTCAAATGTATAAATGTTATGCAAAACAAAATTTGCTATTTGATGAAAAAAATTTCGAAAAAATTGGTCAAGCAGATTCTGAAAGCGTACAAAAAAAATTATTGAATAATGGTGTAATTTTTCCTTATAACAATGAAACTACGCATTATTGTTCAATTGGTACTAAAATCGTATTAATTCCTCAAATAATGGTCAATATGGTTTGAAATTATCACACGTTATTTAAATTAGTATTTTTCATATGTACGTGGATACAACTTTCGGAATATTTGAACCATTTTTATTGTTAAATTTTGTTTTTACTAGGATGCTTACTTAATAGCTGAGATCGCTCAGAATTGTTTTTCCAAAGGCAATTTATCATTGCTTTCGGAAATTAAATTATAAGTTTTGACCAAAACTTCCAAACCAGTGACCCACTCAAAGCGTAGTCGCAACTCTGTAAAACTACCCACGCAATCTAGAGTGATTCCGACTTTTTTTTTCTTAAATTAGTGTCCAATTATGTTTTACTTTATCCCTTTTAATTTTTAGATGTATTGCTTTTACAATGATGTTTTTATTTTTTTTGACTGTAAATACTTTTAAGGGTATAAAAACTGAACCGATTTTAACGTATAATACCTTAAAAGATTAATAATTGATCCAATATGGTACTTATTTGAGGCATTTTTTGAAATTTTGATTATTTTTTAAGTTCTGAGGAAAAAACGAAAACAGTACAATTTTCAAAATTGTTCCGTTCGACTTGAAATTTATATATATAATTAAGAAGGTTTATTAATGTAACAATGACATTTTTAATCGATATCAGTCATTTTTGAGCGGGTTATGGAACTTTGAAATTTTTGTTTTTTCGGGTGGCCTTTTATTTTTTATGGAAGGAACAAATAATTACGGGAAACGTGTTTTTTACACGGTGATTTAGATATTGTTTTTTGTTTTTTAGATTCTGAGCGTAGCGAGAAAGCTATTGATTTTACAAAGATGTGTTTTTTTTTTTTTTTTTTGTGTCTGTGGCACGTGTAGCTCCTAGGGAATTGCTCCGATCTTCAACAACAGTACCTCTTTCTGGTAGAGAATTTTATATCCTTGGTGCGTTATTGATTGTATTTTTTCGAAATTTTCAATTCCAAAAAAGTTTTTCAGAAAAAAAAAATTTAAGAAAAAAGGGAGCGCCGGGATCAGTCTAGGTTGCGTGAGTAGTTTGACGGGGTAGCGAAAAACTTTTACTCAACAACAAAATAGGAAAGATACAGATTTGACAAGAGTATTTATTGTTAAATTTGTTTTTACCACAACGTATATTAGACAACTGAGCTTGCTCAGAATCGTATTTTCGAAGGCAATGATTTATCATTGCATTCAGAAATTAAATAATGCGTTTAAACCACAACTTCTAAACTAGTGACCCACCCAAAGCGTAGTTGCTACCCCGTCAAACTACCCACGCAACCTAGACTGATCCTGGCGCTTACTTTTTGTGATCATATTTTCTCGTAGAAATAATGTTCCGTTTATAGCGTTTGATACTTCAAAAGATAGGTAATTGATCCAAGATAGTACTTTATTTGAAGCGTTTTTTAAAATTTTTTTGATTATTTTTGAAGTTATGAGGAAAAAACAAAAACGGTCAAATTTTCGAAAGTGTTTCGTTCGACATAAAATTTATATATGTCATTAAAAAGAGTTTAACTAGTTTACTGTTGAAATTTCAATCGATTTTGATCATTTTTTAGGGAATTATGGAACTTAAAATTTTTTGAATTTTTGAATTTTACGCAGTTATATTATTCGATAAAACCTCTAGTTTTTATGTTAAGGTCTTGAAACTTTAATACAATCTAGACATGATAGTTTTACATATGTGGTTTAAAATTGGTTTACACAATTATGGTTTATAGCCGATTTCACGTTGTTATTTTGTCTTAAAACTCGTTATTCCAGGCGGCCGTGTATTTCTTATGGGGGAACAAATAATTACGGGAACGTGTTTTTTACACATCGATTTAGATTTTTTAGATCATAACATTCAAATAAAGATTGGACTAAGCTGAAACTTTTACATAATATTAAAATAGGAAAAATACAGATTTGATAAAAGTTTTAATTGTTAAATTTGTTATTACCAAGGCGTATACTAGACAACTGAGCGCGCTTAGAATTGTATTTTATATTGTGGCTTTCAGATATAAAATAATGCGTTTAAACCACAACTTCTAAACTAATGACCCACCCAAAGCGTAGTTGCTATCCCGTCAAAATACCCACGCGACCAGCTAGAGTGATCCCGGCTTTTTTTTTTAGTTTTGTGTCAAAACTCCGAATAATTGGAATTCCATTTAATATTTCATAGGTTTCATTTTTGGAACGGGACTATTTTTTAATTGTCTGTTTGGATTGAGGAACGTGATGTTGGCTATTTTAATAAATTATTAAATGTTTAAAAACTTATTTTTAGTTATGCTTAATTACTATGTAGTGTATAATATTATTGTGATATATTTATGTGAAGACATAAACTCTCACAAAATTATTTTTTTGATTTTTAAAACCTAAATATTATTCTTACAGAAAATCATTTAAAATTACTTTTGGGATAAAACAGTTACTTGTATGGGTGCAACAAAAAAAAAAAAACTCTCTAAATTGTATGATCATTGTTTTTTATAATATTTTTAATTGAGTTTTAGATCGGCAATGCTTCACTTTGTAAACTTAGTTTAAATAATTAAGAAAAAACCGTGTATAATTCATAGATAATACGACCAAATTTGTGATGATGTGCATGTTTATTAAAGTATATTATACTTTCAATTATCGATATTTATATTTTATAGGTAATAATCTCTGCATTAAGATTTTATTTTTTTCTTATTTCTTCTTCAGTTTTTGTGCTTTAAATTATTTATAGTATGTTTAATCATTGAGAACCTTTGAGGCCTCACTGAATAAGTATACTATATTTGTTTTAACGGTTTAAAAAAGTAGGTAAATTTGGTTGAACTAAATTTGAAAAAAAAAATTATATCCTACTTATTTTACACTAGAAAAGTCCGTAAAGAAGGGTATTTATTTATTTTTCCACTATTTATTTTTATTGTTTGTATACAATGAACCAAATGCGTCGAACACAAAAACAAGAATACTAAACATTAAAAATGAATAATAAAGAAAAATAAAAACGTTTTTGAACTGGTTATCCTAAATCACCTTCATTGTGGATACCTTTTCCCTATATCTGATAGGAAATTAAGACTTACGTATATTATGGTTTTACATTATAAACTTATTATCTAAAGTAAAAAGTTTGTTGGGGTGGATATAATATACATCGCTATTGCCATGTGTGGCCATCGCTGTGTGGGCATCGCTATTACCTACTATTAATTGATATTTTTCTTCTATAAGTAACAATATACTTGATAACACAAAGCATAAAGGTATCCACAAAAAAAATTGGAATTTTTTTAATTTCAATTGCTTTATAAAAAATACTTTTTTCTTCATCCTATTATTATTATATTGGAATAGCTAAATATAATATTAATAATATTAAAATTTTATTATGGAAACAAAGTTTCTAATTAACTTTACAAAAAGTTGATAAAAAATATTGGTATACCTCTTCAAATTATTTTTAATAAAACTTAGTCTTTGGAATACATATATCCAATACTTTTAAAAAATGCTGATGATACGGTGATCCTAGTTATAATAGCATGATTTAAATAATGTATGTGACAAAGCAAATAATTGTCTTGAAATTATTAAATCGTGGTATGACAACCATCATCTTAATTTAAATAGTTTAAAAACTGAATTAATTTTAATGTTAAAATAGATCTTTTACTATTAATAATAATCTAACCATATTCTTATAAATGCCAATAGTGTTTCTTGTAATTGTAGTAGTATTAACATTGTTGATCAAATTAATTATTATATAAGTTACTTAAATATGGTGGTCAGCAAAATATTTAAAAAACAATTTTAATTATAAGAAACCTATTTTACAAATTTTAAAATTCTTTTTTTAGTTACAAAGTTTTTGTAATGGTATATTTTGCCTGATTTTCACGTAATTATTTGTTTCCCCCAAAAGAAATTTACGGCCACCCGGAATGACGTGTTTTACGACAAAATAACAACTTATAATCGGCTATAAACCAAAATTGTGTTAATTAATTTTCTAAATTTTTCAACCACATATGTAAAACTATGTATATCGTATTTGAAATTGTAATGGCCACAATATACATATATTTAAAAAGTGAGCTTAACTCAGGAACGTTTTATTCTTAAGCAATTTCTTGTTCGTTACAAATATCGTTAAATTTGTTTTGTACACTTTTTTTAATCAATATAAGAACATTCCCTGGTATAATATGAAGTCAACTACGACTATATAGGTACCTAAGCTTTAAACTTTAAATGACAACGTACACCGTTTTTTCCCATCATTGTCGCCAGTTGGTCAATACGGCGGATTAAGTAAACATTTAAAATGCATAAATAATGTTAACTTCGCCATTTCTGAACATGTAGTGAAACGATAATTCATAGTATATTGTTATGTACAACTTCTAACTTAACCTTCCAAAATAGTGACGCACGGCATCAACCTAAAAACGCAACATAAAAATATCCGGATATCTTACAATTTAGTCGCTTTTGTCGCTTTTTGTCTAAAAAATACCTCTCTTTCTTAAAAAATAAGTACTACTTTTTTTTCTGTGTCACGCAAAGCTTCTGATTTCATAGGGAATTGTACCGATCATAACATCAAGATACATTTTCCGATTTATATTCTTGGTGCATTGTAGCATTCATACCACCAACCTTTTAAAAAATTTTAATGCCGATAATCAAAACAAAAATAAAATAATAAATTAGAATATTTAAAAAATAATTTAAATTGAATTTAAAAATTTAAAATTTATAAGGAACAAAAATATGTTTCATGAAAAAAAAATAATATTATTGTTAAAATAATACATTTGTCGCTACAATTAGATTCTAAAATATACTTTTAAATATCATTAGATTTAGCAATCATTATTTTTGCTCTAATAAATCATGTAAATCCATTAATTTTGTTGTAAAAAGGTTTATAAAAATAGTAAAAACACAATTAAAAAATATTAAACTGATAATTTTTGTCGTCTTTTTTTCTATTTTATGGTTATTGTACACAAATAATAGACCAGTACCTATGATGTACACAGCAATAAATTACATTTTTATTAAAGAAACAATAGGTCGACCAAATCCCCCTTTCCACTTATTCAGTTTTAATTATTATAATTTAAAGTTGTGCAAATGTATAATATTTATGATGTTTTTGAAAAAAAAACTTTTTATTTCCGTGTTTGGAAAATATAAAACCAATTACCGTGAACCGTCATTGTAACATAGCATTTCTTTCAGCTGTAGGAATTGGTTTGAAGTGCGCCTCTTTCAGTATTTCCTTTCTGATATTTTACAATGAATTCTTACCAAAAGTTTTTTTGTAAAACATTAATTTTAACAGTGTTAGGTTCTCAAACACTTGTTAGTGCTCTAGATCTACTGGATGGAATAAGTACAGATATTGAGGAAATAGAAAACGGTGACTATATAATAAACTCCGTACACAATTTTAATTCTGGTTGGAACGTAAAAGTGAAAATAATTTTAAAATATTTAGTTTAAATGTTCACAACCTTCTTAATGTATTATGTTAAATGAATAATATACGTTGTGTTACTATCAATAACTTTGAACATCATAATTTAATATCAATAAATTTAGTCGCTATACTCAGTTGAGCTTTGCGCAATTCAAATATGAATTTTAAATTATCATGGTCAATAGATAATAATTTAATGATATAACTTATTTTAAAATGTTATTATTTTTATTTTAGAATTAAAATTTTGTACAAGTAAGTTGCCGCTACAACTGACAAAAGTATTTATTGTTTAATTTGTTTTTACCACTATGTTTACTAGACAACTAAGCTTGATCAGAATCGTATTTTCGAAGGCAATGATTTATCATTGCATTCAGAAATTAAATAATGCCTTTAAACCACAACTTCTAATCTAGTGACCCACCCAAAGCGTAGTCGCTACCCTGTCAAACTACCCACGCGAACTAGACTGATTCCGGCGCTTCCTTTTTTTTTTATTGATTTTTACCAAAAACAAAATAGTCATCTTTCAAGACCAAAAGATGGATAAATTAATAGTGTTGATTTTTGTTGGTAAATTTGTTTTTTTTTCTAGATTTCTTCTTCAATATATTTTATTAAACTTTGTCAATTCTCGTCTTAAAGATTTTTCTTGTTTTTGCCAAATCGTATTGGATAAACGAAAATAACGTTAATTTTTTTTGAAAATCATTACGTCTCGTTTGATACTTCAATGACAATTGTATAAAATTTGATTATAAGATTTTCCATATTACACTGACCAAATAAAAATCATTCGTTATAAGGATATTTGAGTTGTATAATCAGTGTATAAGTGTTTTTATCAATGAATAATGAATTTTAACCCTCGTTCATTGTACTTAATATTAATTGTGAAATTGTCCCTACAGCCCTTGGAAATAACTTGTGTGGCCTCAATAGTAAGTATCTATTATATATTTCAATAAAATAAAATACATATATGAGTATACTATTTATAAATATATCCTATACGTGCATGATACTGTTTTTCAAACAATTTTTGTGTAAACTAGTTGGTGATAATGGTAAATATTCGTAAATGTATATGAATTATGGTTAACAAAACAATTCATAGTTACAATAATATGTCAGTTCATGTTCAACTGCCGTCCGTGCAATACGTGTGTTTATCTTCAGTTACGTTTTATAGTTTCCCAAATCACGTTAGTTAATGGTCAAAAAGCAGGTAATATGATTTACGTATTATATAACCTTAATCACCGTGTTATTCCAAAATGAATAACAATAAAATGGGCAATATGTCCAAAAACCTATAACCAATCATTCATTCCTTAATACTACGCATAAAAAAATGAACCTTACACCTATACCAAACAATACCTCCTCATCTACACCAACTCAATCTTCTCCAAACAGTCCAAAATCAAACATCATATCATTGATTCCTCAGTCGGCCACAGCTAGCAATTCTTCACTACGCGTCGTTATCAAGACCACTCCACCTCGCACCGTACCTACTGCATCTCATACCGGCAACACGCAAGCCTGGACCACTCTGATTACGATGCCTCTACCATTTCCCATACACTAATATCACACACAACTAGACCCACATTAAACAATACAGATAACAACATAAATTTCGCATCCGCCGCCGCTATGGAAAAGACTCCAAGCCGGGAACAGACAATAGTTTTTAATTCTATCGATGGCATACCTCAAAAAGAATATATATTAGCAATCGGAAAATAGTCCTACCCAAACACATAACATTTGTCTCGAGAATATCGAGCAATCGTTTTTGTATATTTTGTATATTTCTGTCCAGCAAACAAA
>CM029364.1:2698623-2719619 GCA_017140985.1 Hormaphis cornu | reverse complement strand
ACCACTATGTTTACTAGACAACTAAGCTTGATCAGAATCGTATTTTCGAAGGCAATGATTTATCATTGCATTCAGAAATTAAATAATGCCTTTAAACCACAACTTCTAATCTAGTGACCCACCCAAAGCGTAGTCGCTACCCTGTCAAACTACCCACGCGAACTAGACTGATTCCGGCGCTTCCTTTTTTTTTATTGATTTTTACCAAAGACAAAATAGTCATCTTTCAAGACCAAAAGATGGATAAATTAATAGTGTTGATATTTCTTGGTAAATTTGTTTTTTTTTCTAGATTTCTTCTTCAATATATTTTATTAAACTTTGTCAATTCTCGTCTTAAAGATTTTTCTTGTTTTTGCCAAATCGTATTGGATAAACGAAAATAACGTTAATTTTTTTTGAAAATCATTACGTCTCGTTAGATACTTCAATGACAATTGTATGAAATTTGATTCTAAGACTTTCCATATTACACTGACCAAATAAAAATCATTCGTTATAAGGAAATTTGAGTTGTATATTCAGTGTATAAGTGTTTTTATCAATGAATAATGAATTTTAACTCTCGTTCATTGTACTTAATATTAATTGTGAAATTGTCCCTACAGCCCTTGGTAATAACTTGTGTGGCCTCAATAGTAAGTATCTATTATATATTTCAATAAAATAAAATACATATATGAGTTTACTATTTATAAATATATCCTATACGTGCATGATACTGTTTTTTAAACAATTTTTGTATAAACTAGTTGGTGATAACGGTAAATATTCGTAAATGTATATGAATTATGGTTAACAAAACAATTCATAGTTACAATAATATGTCAGTTTATGTTCAACTGCCGTCCGTGCAATACGTGTGTTTATCTTCAGTTACGTTTTATAGTTTCCCAAATCACGTTAGTTAATGGTGAACCAGCAGGTAATATGATTTACTTATTATATAACCTTAACCACCGTGTTATTCCAAAATGAATAACAATAAAACGGGCGATATGTCCAAAAACCTATAACCAATCATTCATTCCTTAATACTACGCATAAAAAAATGAACCTTACACCTATACCAAACAATTTCTCCTCATCTACACCAACTCAATCTTCTCCAAACAGTCCAAAATCAAACATCATATCATTGATTCCTCAGTCGGCCACAGCTAGCAATTCTTCACTACGCGTCGTTATCAAGACCACTCCACCTCGCACCGTACCTACTGCATCTCACACCGGCAACACGCAAGCCTGGATCACTCTGATTACGATGCCTCTACCATTTCCCATACACTAATATCACACACAACTAGACCTACATTAAACAATACAGATAACAACATAAATTTCACATCCGCCGCCGCTATGGAAAAGACTCCAAGCCGGGAACAGACAATAGTTTTAATTCTATCGATGGCATACCTCAAAAAGAATATATATTAGCAATCGGAAAATAGTCCTACCCAAACACATAACATTTGTCTCGAGAATATTGAGCAATCGTTTTTGTATATTTTGTATATTTCTGTCCAGCAAACAAATATTAGATAACCTAATTCAAACAACACAATCTACTCGTATAAACATTAATGACCAGATTATACAAACACGAAGACTCATTACCCCAGCTAAAAGATTCATCTTTTCCAATGTATGCCCATCCATACCAAACCTAGCAATCGTAGACTCTTTAAGAAATATTGGTATAACTCCCATATCGCGAATAAGCCACCTCAAAGCTGGCATAAATGTAAAGGGCTATGAACACATTATGAGTTTCCGCCGTCAAATGTTGTTCAACCACGAGGATATTCCTAAGCTCCCGAGCTCGCTATTGATTAATATAAATGATAGTCAATTCAGAGTATTCTTCACTGATAACAAAATAACCTGTTTTCTTTGTAAATCCGTCGGACACACAACATCCCACTATAATAAATAAAAACTTTGAAAATTAACTTTAAAACGATGACCAACTCTCCATAAATGAAACAAACACACCCGAACATACCGCCGTAGAACAAATTGAAGAAGTCCTCCCTCCAACAACACCTAACGTAGAGCTACACCTAGACCAATACAATATGGATTGGTCCAAAGAAATCGAACTTTCTTTGTAAACTCAGAACACATTCGACGAAACTCTTCACTTTCCACCAATCGAAACATATAAAAGACCTCTTTCTGATTCTTTGTCATTAATACCCCCCGTTTCACCAAATATTTTAACTTCACCTAAAACCACTCCATACAAGGAAAAAGTCACAAAGAAAATCAAAGTACGATTGCGTTCTAATTCAGCAAACAGACAAGAAAAAAACCCCGAAGATGAACTAAAACCAGTTATGGAGTTTTTCACGTCCAATGAGTCCCTACCTATCGTATTCCTTCAATTCAAACATATTCTCAATAACTTTACAAATAAATCATTGAATGTTCACTCTTTGACTGAAGATGTAAAAATTGACAAACCATCACTAATGGATCTGTTCGGTCAAATTCGAAAAATAACAAATGACAGATCACTCAAAACACGTCTAACAAAGTTGTTAAATCTCCTTTTCCAAGCACTACCTCCCCAATAAAACACGCCTCAAATCGAAACTCTCGCAAAAAACCAATCACATACTCAACCATTGCACCAACCCACACTCAATCACATTTAAAACTACTTTATCATGGAATCTATCATACAATGGAACATAAATGGCCTCCAAAGGCACTACACAGACATCCATCGAGCCGAATTTGCCAACAAACCTATTGCTTTTTGTTTTCAAGAAACAAACCTAAAACTCAACACTACTTTTCCAATACGTGGATTCAATGGTTTTTTCAAAAGTCGCCAAACTGATCTCCGAGCAAGTGGAAGTGTAGCCATTTACGCCAGCAACCTCATCGAAAGCAAGGAAGTCCCTAACTTCAAGGGGTGATTCCCTTGAAGTTATAGCAGTTCTTTACTTCTTAAAAACCCAATTTGTATTTGCAACATCTACTTGCCAGACAGTACCAACTTATTACTTAACGACCTAAATAACATAATCAGACAATTACCCAAACCATTTGTTTTCATGGGCGAGTTTATCAGCCGGAACCCTATTTGGGGATCATATTATACCGATGCCAGAGGGAAAATTGTAGAACATTTTCTCAACAACGATCAAATCATTCTCCTAAACACCGGAGAACCTACCAGACACAATGTAGCAAATAACTCCTTCTCAGCCATCGAACTATCAATAATTAGCTTCACTCTCACACCTAAAATAAAATGGAAAGTTCTTACCGACTATAATTGTAGCGATCATTGGCCGATATCTATACAATTACTAGACCAATCTCCCCTTATACCTTTCCAACCCAAATGGAACACCAAAAAATCTAATTGGGTCCTATAAAGTGACATTCTAAGCCAATCGATTATGGAAAATCCAATAAAAATAGAATCTATCTTCAATCAAACCTCAATCAACTCTATAACCGAAAACTTCACTGACCTCATTTTAGATGCCGCTTTCAAAGCAATCGGCAAATCCAACAATAATACCAAAAGAAAACTAGTACCTTGGTGAAACCACGAATGTAATGAGTCAATAAAGTCATACAAAAAATATCTCAACAAATACAAAAAATCCAAAATCACACTTGATCATATCCAACTTAAAAAAGCCAGGGCATACTCCATATATATCACCAAAAAAAAAACAAAACGGAATCATGGCAAAAATATACTAACAATATCAATATCAACACCTCCTCGACCGAAATCTGGAACAAAATCAAAGCAATAAAAGGCATCCCATACAATCGCTTACCCCCCGGTTCTCCATCATAAAAATACTTCTCTCACAACACCATCGGACCTAATCGAAGCCTTTGCGGAAGACTTCCAAGAAAATAGCAATGACTCAAACTATGATCCCGTTTTTGCCACATTCAAAAACAATTGTGACCATGTAACTATCATAAATATATATATATATATATATATATATAAACCAAATTTAAATAAGAACACAAAATAATTATAATAATCAGTGGACTGTATTAGACTAGAAAAAATATATACATAATATAATATTATTACAAAGAATATACAATTTAATGATATGCCACACTGGCAATACAACCAAGTAAATAATAATAACAAAAAAACAATACCGAGTAATAAGGTTACTAGCTTATAAAAATAATAAGTAAAAATATAATGAATAACACCATCGATAAAATATCCTCCATGGACATTTTTACATCAGTCAGACATAAAATCCTAAAGTTACGTCAACACCACTGGGATTTCATCCCTCCAACCAACAAACTTTAGTCCATTAAAAGTTCTGTGAAACAGTGGTATACTCACCCGTACCTCAGCAGACAACAAAATATCGCCATCAACCGCATAAGAATCGGCCACACTTTTCTTACTCACTCCTTCCTTATTAGTAAAGACCAACCTCCTATATGCAATATATGCCAAACTCGTATCACTATAAAACATATCTTTGAAGTATGCCCAATACACGAACCAACCCGCACACTCTTCAACCTCCCACGCAATATCAAAGAAGCCCTCAACGAAGAATCAACTTTAAAAACCATCGAATTCATCACTAAAGACAACCTTATAAACAAAATTTAGTTTTAGTTTATTAGAAATTAGTATTTTAGTAATTTAGTTTAAACTAAATGTATATTTATTTAAGCAATCTATTGTAAACCTATCCCAGAATTGTACATACTCTCAAACTTTAAAAAAAAACGAATGTTGGCTAATAACCTTAGCAGTTGAAGCCTGTAAACCTTTAAATAAAAAAATAAAAAAAATAATAAAAGTATAAAATTTATATATATATATATTTATATACGTATAGTTGAATCGCCTTATAATCGTTGTATGGAATATATCTTGGATAATTGGAGTAAGTAAAATCAAATAAATAATAATATTATGTTTATGATCAAATCATTTTAGAGTATTTGTTATGTTTACGCTCTGTGTTTTACTCACAACGTAGCGAAAACTATATTGATCATTTTCCAAAGCTCTTTTACAGTTTAAAACTTTTAGATACTGATATTTGCAAATAATACAGTGATTTTAGAATGATGTTTTTTTTATATACTGAGCGTTAGCAAAGAATGACGTATTGCTTTTACAGTAATGTTTTTTTCTTTCTGAGAACACTTTTAAGAGTATAAGGAATGCTTCTTGAAAAAGTTACAATAGTAAGAATATAGTACAATACAAAAAAGCTGGGATCAATCGAGGTCGCGTGGATAGTTTGACGTAGTTGCGACTACACTTTGGGTAGGTCACTAATTTAGAAGGTGTGGTTCAAACGCATTACTTAATATTTAAAAGCAACGATAAATCATACGATTCTGAGCGAGCTCGGTTGTCTAATATATGTGTCGTATAAATGCTAAAAGAAAATTTAACAATAAAAATAGTCCAAAAATTCCGAAAACCATATCCGCGTATAAAAATTAATTTAAATAACGTCCGAAAATTTCAAACCATTTGTACCATTATTTGAGAAGTTAATACAATTTCAGAATCAATTACACAATAGTTCACGTAATTTTATCGTTATAACAAAATTAGGTAAAAATAGCTTAAAATTGAATGAAACTTTTTAAAAAAAATTTTGTAGTTCTACAGTACATATATATATTTTTTTAAAATTTCAAGAAAAAAGATTGATTATTTTCGAAATTACGGAGAAAAATCTGTGCGGGATTTTAATGAAATCTAATATGTCGTTAAGAATTTTAAAACCAATATCGGTAGATCAAAAAGTTGTGCGATTTTCAAAATTTTTGGTTTATGGTTAGAGTAACGTAAACCAAAAATTTATGAATGAAAACCTTAAAAATGGCTATAAATTTAATGAAACTTTTAGAAAGTTTTTTGGAAGTTATATAGTACAAAGAAACGTTATTGTTTAAAATTTCAAGACCCTTCAATGATTATTTTCGAAACTATAGAAAAAATAGGTATTACGCGTTATTCATAAATCCAAAATTATAGATGGAACCAGCTGAAACATTTACACAATATTGAAAGAGGTTAGAATACAAGATTGATCCAAGTTTTAAGTGATGTCGAAAAATTTTGAGCTAAGTTAGAACTTTAAAATTTTTGAAAATTTCTATTTTCTTTGTGGTTATTGTTAAATAAAAATTTAATTTTCGACAAAAAGTTTTGAAACATGGTTTCCAACATGTACTTGTACATACGCCACTAAAATATTTTGAAAATCCATGGTTAAATTTTTTTTTTAGTCTTTAAAAATAGGAAAATGGTTGAAAATTGGTCGAACCTTTGACTTATTCTTAAAAAAAAAATTGTAACTCACACAAATTTGTTACTTAAGAATTGATATTAACATATGTTATATAAAGTAAAATTTCCCATTTAAATAAAAAATTTTTTAAAAAAATCCGCCTAACAGATTCCGAACGCGTTCAAAAAAAGTAGTGAAAAAAAGCCGGGATCACTCTAGATCATGTGGGTAATTTGACGGAGTAACGACTACGCTTTGGGTGAGTCACTAGTTTAGAAGTTGAAGTTCAAGCGCATTGTTTAATATCTGAAAGCCATGATAAATCATTGCCTTTGAAAATACGATACTAAGCTAGCTTAGAAACGCCAAATTTAACAATAAAAATGATCAAAAAATCCCAAAAAACAAATCCTCGTATAAAGAATATAAATTTAAATAACGTGTAAAAATTTTAATGCATTTGGACATTTGAGGAGTTAATACAATTTTATTATCAATTATACAATAGTGCATGTAATTTCATTGCTATAACCAAATTACACAGTTTTTTCAACACTTTTTTTGTACGCGTTCAGATTCTATTAGGCGGACTTTTTGAAATTTTTTTATCAGATAGAAAATTCTGTTTTACATATTATATTTTAATTTCAATTCTATTGTAAAATAACAAATTTGTGTAATTTACGAATTTTTTTTAAAAGTAAGTCAAATGTATAAACAATTTTGACCATTTTTTTAATTTAAATGACTAAAAAAAAATGTTGACTATATGGATTTTCAAAAGTTTTCAGTAGCTAGTGTACCTATATACTTGTTGTTGATTTTGTGTTAAAGTTTCAAAACTTTTTGTTGAAAACTAAATTTTTTATCGAACAAAGACCACAAAGAAAATAGAATTTTTTAAAAATTTTAAAGTTCATTACTAAGCTCAAAAGATTTTGAAGTCAATTGATACTTATATCAAACCTGTATTATACCTATTTTAATATTTTTTTAAAAGTTTCAACTAGTTCCGGTTATTATATTTGGATTGTATGGCCGAGAAACTAAATCGATTATATCAAAAAACACATTACCCGTAATTTTTAACGTTTTTGTTCAAATTTGATGAGTTTTGATTGTAACTTTTTCAATTTTTGCTGACGCTCAGAATCTAGAAGGTGTAATTTGGTTATAACAAGGAAATTACGCACAAGCGTTCAATTGGTACTGAAATCGTATTAACTCCTCAAATAAAGGTCCAAATGGTTTGAAATGTTCACACGTTTCTTAAATTAATATTCTATAAACGTGGATACGTTTTTTGTAATTTTTGGACCATTTTTATTGTAAAATTTGGTTTTTACCAGGATGTATACTAGACAACTGAGCTCGCTTAGAATCGTATTTTCAAAAGCAATGATTTATTTTTGGTTTCAGATGTTATATAATGCGTTTGAACCACAACTTCTAAACTAGTAACCCACCAAAAGCGTAGTTGCTTCTCCGTCAAACTACCCCCGGGAACTAGGCTTTTCTTTTTGATTTACTATCGTTCTAAAACCATAATTAACAATGAAATAAAATTATATTTTGACATTTATTTTCAGATGATTATGAAATTATAGCTAGCCTTGGTGAGTAACAAATTATTCCCTGGTAATATTGTATGTGATTGAAATATGTGTAAAACTACAAAACCGCTGGAGGTTACGTCAAGTTGTTAATTCAATGTATACAAAACCATTCAAAAATGTACTAACAAACTCCGATATTTCCCCTTCTCGGACCCTATTACAATTTTAAATGATATTGGGATTCTTATATTTAATGTTTTTATTTTTATTCTCGTTGGATTCTCGTATGGTGCCAATTTTTCCAGCCCTACAATTTGCAGTTATGTACATGTTTGGAGGTCTTAACTGTGTCCGACATTTTCCTACAATGTTCCAACATTGTCCAATAAAGTCGGATGAACATTACTGCTGGAAGTGATTTACGATTGTAGTGTTGGTCGTGTACTTAGTACCACAATTTTGAATTGTTATACATTTTTTTTGAGTTTCCAACACAACTCTATGAAATATCAAAAGAAAGCCATAGTGAAAAGGGTATAATAATGATGATACGTAATGCAAATAAAATAAAAAACTGCGTGTTATCAGATTTTGAACTCTGTGGTATATAGGCCCGAGAGAAACCGGTGTATGCACTGTTTGATATGGTTATCATTCTGTACGTTATTATTATAATATATCATTCTGTTAATATATGTTATACTCATAAAGTAATATAGAGACGGCGTTGAGACGGTAAACTGAAGCGCAAAGTGACTCATTTCTTAGTGTTACCATTTCAATCAAATTAATATACCGTTCCAATATCATATAGTTTGTCAACATGTAAAACCATGATGCACCATTAGGCACTCGTTTAGATATCAATGTTTGTTGAAATACAACGCCGTCTAATGGAAAACATTATCCTAAACTGACTCCTTTTTGGGGTCATCGATCGACGAGTTGGCTTAAACTTTGTAACACGGCCGCTTTAGCTAACGGCGCCTCTATAGTGCGTCCAGCGAGAGAACGCAGTTCGTTCGCGCATGTAAGCGAACGAGCTACGCTGCGGCGCGCCGTATCCAGGTAAATTTCTCCCACTACGTATACAAATCGTGAATCACTGTACTATGACGGCGACTGGCGGCTCCAGGTGACATACCCCAACTTGGCAGCGACCGGTGCTTTGCTGTCACGCTGTCGCGCTGCTTTGCGGTGGGTATGCGCAGAAAATGACAAGTTTTGGTCGCCGCTCAGCTGCGTTCTCTCGCTGGACGCACTATACATTACTCTATAGTTATACTGTAATATTATATTGATAAGAATGATTAGTCAGTTGTTGACATATACTTGATCGGCATTAAGTCTGCATGCTTCTTTATTTAATTAAACTCTCAATAAAATGTTTTATTCAATAATGTATGTTTATTTATTGTATAGCAATAAACATGAAACATGCACGCTCGCCTGTGTCTTTACAGTCCTAAGCAGACAGGTGCCTCGG
The DNA here is from genome assembly GCA_017140985.1 of Hormaphis cornu. Taxonomy (NCBI): domain Eukaryota; kingdom Metazoa; phylum Arthropoda; class Insecta; order Hemiptera; family Hormaphididae; genus Hormaphis; species Hormaphis cornu. Next base: position 2,710,296 of record CM029364.1, on the reverse strand, counting down.
TAGTGCTCGGTCTTGAATTGCAACGGTAGCTAATGTTTTTACGCGCGCGCCTTGGGGGTTTGTGTTGGTTCTGCCGACGGTCGCGTGTCGTGATTTTATACGTATGTCAAGAAGTGAAACATGCGGGGTGTGAAAAGTGATACTTAAAATTTTTAATTTCCTACAAAAAGATTCACTAATTCTTATAGCGGGATACCTTAAGCCTTAATATTATAAATCTTGTTATAAATCACATTACCTATTTTTTTTTTTTGCCGTTTTTGACATATTTTAATAGATATATTTACATAGTACAATATTGGTAAATGTAATTTCTCTTACCTTTTTGTGGAGTAGTAGGTCTATGTGCGGGTAATTAAACTGAATTACCAATAAAATGCAAGAGTTTGTCACGGGGGTGAATTACAATGCTTGGATCAATAATTGTTGATTCTACTACAAAAATAAAATGGAATATTCCCTTCACGAACGAGCTTGTTGAAGCTCTTACGTGGAGATAGAACCTAATTTAAAATGTTTCTTTGTTTTATCAATGTAACAATTTTCTGGTTCATTATTGAACAATATGAACTAGAATAAAAGTAGAGGAAAAGTTATCTTATATGTCTTGCCGACCTGATTATTCGATCGGCCTACCTAGATTTTATATAAAAAAAATTCACTTTATTAGAAAATAAAAGAAAAAGAAGCTTAGAGATTTTGCCTATGTGGATGTCTAGGATTAAACCTAGTGGAGCGGCTGCCCAAAGTTTGCGGCCAAGGTAGTCCGAAGTGAAATTTAAGTTAATAGAATTAAATGATTCTCTTTGTATGAACTTTAAAGATTTCGCCTATGCAGACATCAAAGTCAAACCGGGCGCTTGTCCTGAACGGTCCGGAATGAAATGAAAAATGTAGACAAAGTGTTTTTTCGCTTTTTTTTTTTTATGGGGACTTAGCAGATTTTGCCTATGCGGAAATTTAGGTTTAAACCTAGTGGAGCGGCCACCTAAATTTGGCGGCCTGAATAGTCCGAAGTAAAATTTAAATTATATGTGTATATGGGAAATACACTTCAAAATAGTCGCGATAGCTGGTGGGTATAAAAAAAGTTAAATTATTATAAGAGGGGTCTAGATAAAGAAAGAACAATTGGTATTTTTGATGATTGTGCAAAACAAGATACAAACTAAATGACAACTCACGATAAAATTACTTAAGGAAATATGAACTTGTCTGCCAATCGCCTTCGTCTTAAAAAAAATGTTGATTGAAGAGAGACGGTGTGAGCATAAAAATTTTAAGTAATAGGAAGGTTAGGATGGTTAATGACATTAACCCTAAATTATATTTAGAGGAAAACGTATGGTAAAATGATATATGTAATTTAATATGTCAATTTCCACTAATCTCTTGCTGTATCAATCTAAAATTTTAACTTCATTCAATAATCATGTTCAAATTGATTTCATTTACACAGATTTCTAAAAAGCTTTTGATAAGGTTAATTACAGATTACTTCTCATGAAATCAACTACTTTTGGTTTTAGTGGACAGTCTTTAAGTTAGATAGAATCATATCTTACTGGTCGCACCGAAGCAGTAAAATTATCTCTTTTTGTTTCAAATTATTTTAGGTGTACCGCAAGGTTTTCATTTGGGCCCTCTTGTTTAATTTGTTTATTAACGACCTACCCACTGTTCTTGATTCTTCAGTAAATTTGTTATTATTCGCCAATGATGCTAAAATTTTTTCGCCAATAGTATCTCTGTCTGACGCTGTAAATATATAGTCTAATTTGGACAAGCTTATAAATTGGAGTAAACTCAACTCCTTATACCATTAAATATCAATAAATTTAGTATTATTACTTTCACTCGCTATCATAAATCTTTTCTGTATAACTACTCAATTGATTAATGACTATACATTACTTACGAGAGTCAATTCTATTAGAGACTTAGGAATTTTACTTAAATTCAACATGTCTTTCTCCTCACACATTAATTTGTTTACTAATAAAGCTTTTAAAATGTTGGGATTCATTTACAAAAACACAAACAATTTTAAAAACATAAACTCTATGAAAACATTATACATTCTCACTTGTTAGGTCTCACTTAGAATTTGGCTTTATAGTTTGGTCACCAAATTATACTCTCTATATTAATCAGATAGAAAATATACAGTATGAAGTCTTAAAATTAATCTGTGGTAAATTAAATTTGGTTATTGACCGAGACTTATATCACCTGAAATCCACCCATCTGGGGGTGTCTTTATGTGAATCAAGAAGGAAAGTTGCAGACATGATGTTCTTGTACGATTTACTGAATGGTAACATAGATTCCTCCGAGCTACTTTCGCTGGTTGGATTTAACTTTAGAAATTATGGTATGAGGTCACAAAATTTGATTATCGTCCCATCTTACAACACTAACTATAGTTCCGCATCATTTTTTCCCAGAGTTCTAACTTTAACTAACAAAATTATTAATCAAATCGATTTAATTTTTATGTCGTGCCACGTTTTTAAACACAATGTTTGTATAGCATTAAGTTCTACAGTTAATTATTTATAATTTTATTATAATCTTAGTCTCATATCTGTTATTCTTAATTATTATTTATATAAGGTGTGTTCTTTTCTGTTACTGTTCTAATTTTTAAATTTTTTGTAATGTAATTATTATCACTTACTGTACTATTATTCTAATATTTTAAAGGGTTCTTACCCGTTTCTAAATAAATAAATAAATTAAAAATAATTTACTCGAATAAATATATATATATATATATATATATATATACTATATGTATAGTAACACGCGGTTTCTCACGAGTTCATGTCTGAAAATGATATTACCTACCATGTATGGTGGTTTTTTAGCAAACCGTTATAAAATCGGGTCTCTTTTTGTCCCGTATCTGGATCTTTCACCTGAGGGATCTAAAGGGTGAAAAATTTCTAAAAATATGTCCTATTATTAGCCAGTGTTGAGGGTTTTTACCTTGGGATTTGAAAGGGTGACAAAAATTGTAGATTTTTGTTTGTTTATTAAACTTATATCGTGCGATGTCGTAGTGCGTCGTTGTATCGTACGAATTGTATCGTATATTAAATATGATGAAATTACAAATAATTATTATAATAATTTCATTAGATTTAAATTGTAGTATAAATTAATGGTTTTTAGGTATACTTGCTTAAAGGCGTATTTTATTCTCATTATGAGTATATTACATCTACGATTTTCCAACAATGTCCAATAAATCGGGGTAAAGTTTTTCGGTGCATCTTTGGGTGATTTTGTGAACTTAGTGGTGTCCATTGCTCATACCATGGTTTCGTAACATTCTTATAGGTACCTATGAGAATCGTGAGAGTGGTACGGAACCATCTTCTGCAGAGTAGTTTGACTCGTACTTGAATGATTTTTTTTTAATTGTTACCTATTATACAACTATGTATAACACCTTTATGTAATCTTAGGAAAGTAATGCATATAATATATATAGTTTTGATACTCAAATTATATTTTAATAGCGCAAAAGTTATGGTCATATAATTACCACAATTAATTGAAAAAATTGTATGACACTAAAAAAAACATTATAACTTTTTGTTAAATAATTTGTTGACTAAACATTATTTTTCATTTAAAGAAAAATTTACCAATACTACTGGTAAGTTGTCGGTTATTTTAACAAATAGTTTAAAAATTAAATGTAGTAGCAAAGTGCTACAAAAGCAGTTCTTTGAAAACTAAATATTAGTACATAGTTACGATGTTTGGACACTTCAAAATTTTGGTACTGAATAATTAGAACAAGTTTTAAAACAGTTTTATTCGAAAAATTGGAAATTATTGACTTTAGTGTACTTATTATGTTACTTCATAATGTTTATAATATTTATAACATATTTGTAAGTACAAACTGGTTTGCCGAATACATTTATTTACAGTTAAAATGTTCTGCTGTAAATCTGAACGACAATATTATTTCTTTAACGTAGGTGCCACAGATAGACATTATATTAATATATTAAACATTATATTTACTTTTTGAGTGTTCAAAATAATATTTTTAGACTGCAAAATAATTATTAAACTAATGTTTTTTATTAACTAATAAGTGAGATCTAAAGCATACGGTAAGTGAAAAATCACAATTTGATTCTTATAAATATTTATATATATATATATACCTATATAATATTCTATGCAACTATTCATCATCTTAAGGCACTACTTGTATGGGTTTTACAAAATATTGCTTACGTCCAATAGTTTGTATGCATAGATTTTGTTGTGTATTGATCATGGTAAAATAGTTACTTTTGAAAGTTTGTAAATATTCAAATGAAAATGAATTTTTTGTCGCGGAATAAATATCATAGTATTTGGCAATATGAGTAATATATACGTAAAGCAATATGTATTTGGAAAAAGCATGTGTAGGATATAATTCCTGGTAAAACTTTTATTATTTATCGTTACAAAATTGTATGTTCAATCGACAATCTATAGGTTTGACGTATTTAAAGAAATATATGCATCATAAGTCTACTAATTAATATTAGATATAATGTTTAAAACAATAGTTTCAGAAAAAAACAAAAACAAAATAGTAAACCAAATAAATTACTTCTATTTAAAAATACCAGAAGACGTTATCTTACAGTAGTAGGTATTTTTTTAATACGTTCACTCAATGTTATATGCAAAAATTAAAATACGTTTATTTGGTTTATTTTCGTATTCAAAATATTGAACCAAACATATCACACAGTCACGTCGTTAAAGTTATTTTTTACTTTGTTTGTTAGTAATGAGTATGCCTCACGTTTATTGCTTTTTATAACATATTTATAATATTTTTAATTTAATTGAAATATTTTGGTTTCTCTACATGGTTATTTTAAAATATAATAGTTTTAGATTTTGAGCGTCAGCAAAAAAAGTATTTTTTTTAAATTTTTTTTCTGTGATCAAAAGTTCTAGTAGAAAAACTGCTCCGATTTTAACGTATGATACCTTAAAACAGTGGTTTTAAACCTTTTATGTCTGGCGACCCACCTTTTGATTTTTTTTCAAATTTGCGGCCTAGTGTGTATACTATACACATGATTTATATTTGTATACGTGTAGTCAATCATATGAAATGGAAACATAGCAAAAAATATAAAAATAAGGGAAATGTAAATAAAGTGATGCTGACGAAACAGTAAAGGATGGTAAATTTTTAAGAGCAACGCCGCGACCCACATAAAATGGACTCTCGACCCACCGGTTGGGAAACGCTGCCTTAAAAGATAGATGTTAATTGATCCGAGATGGTACTTAATTTGAAGAGTGTTTGAAATTGATTATTTCTGGAGTTATGAGCAAAAAACTAAAACGTTCAAATTTTCGAAAGTGCTCCGTTAGACTTGAAATTGATGTAAGTTATTAAGGAGAGTTTAACAAAGTTACTTTTGAAATTTTAATCGATTTTAATTATTTTTAAATGAGTTATGGAACTTAAAATGTTTTTATTTTTTGAATTTTTCGCATTTATTATTCCATAAAACCTCTAGTTCTTATGTTTAAGCCTGGAAACTTTAATACAATTTAAACAAGATAGTTTTAAACATGTGGTTAAAAAATTTAAAAAATATTTTGGTTTATAGCCGATTTCACGTTGTTATTTTATCGTAAAACTCGTCATTCCGGGCGGCCGTGTATTTCTTATGGAGAGAACAAATAATTACGGGAAACGTGTTTTTAGATTCTGAGCGAAGCAAGGAAGCTATTGATTTTACAAAGATGTGTGTTTTTTTTTTGTGTCTGTGGCACGTGTAGTTCCTAGGGAATTGCTCCGATCTTCAACAATATAAGTAATAAATAAATATAAATATACGAAAATTTGAAATAAATCGTCTTAGTAGTTTTCAAGAGCGTACAAGAAAAGTGTCGATAAAATGGTGCGTCGCACTAAAATATTATATATTGTTTGTCGACTGGGTGCCGCACTGGTTCGAATCCTACTCACGCAAAAAAGTTTTTTGCATTTTTTTTCAAGAATTTTTTAATTTTCTAATCTTGTAATTAACATTTAACCCACAATCCATTGTCCTATCTAGATGAAATTTTGTATACAGCCTTGTTTAGGATGACAACACATGGAAAAGTCAGTAAAGGAAGACCCCGAGGGATTAGGATTAGGTTATTTTTATTTTTGTGATCACTTTTTCTGGTAAAAAAAATGCTCCAATTCAAACGTACAATACTCAAAAGATAGATAATTGATCCGAGATGGTACTTTATTTGAAACGTTGATTACTTTTAATGTTATGAGGGAAAGACGAAAACGGTCAAATTCCCAAAAGAACTCCGTTTCACTTGAAATTTTTATGTGTCATTAAAAAGGGTTTAACGAGTTATCTACTTAGTTTTCAAACTATTTTGATCGTTTTTAAGGGAGTAATGGAACTTGGGGGAAACAAATAATTATGGGAAACGTGTTTTTTTCACGTGTCGTTTTAGATGTTTTTGATCATAACATCCAAATTAAAGATTGGACCAAGCTGAAACTTTTACACAACACCAAAATAGGAGAGATACAGATTTATAAGAGTATTTATTGTTAAATTTGTTTTTACCACGACGTATACTAGACAACTGAGCTTGCTCAGAATCGTATTTTTGAGCTGTTGTAGCTGTGCATACCGCGGTTAAATATTATAGCATTTTCGAAACATTGCTTTGTAGGTCTGTTGTAACAAAAATACAAATAAAATTCAATTTTCATAAAAATCAATTCGCAGTATTCCTATGGTGTAATAGTTAATTACGGTTTTGAGTCAAATTTTAAATACGAGCAAAAAGGATTATTATAAGTAGAATATACATTTTTTGCAGAACCAAAAATGTATCTATCTATTTTGTATAAATAATCAAATTTTTTCTTTATAAGAATTTTCGTGAAAGTGAAAACTTTTTGGTTCAAACCTATTATAGGAATCAATAATGTTATCAAGAGTAGTTCTGACACTTAAAAATTTTTCCCAAGCAAAAAAATGTAAACATTTTACTAGTTTTGTAACCAATAAATAGGATATGTCATTACGAACGTAAAATATTTTTTATATAGATTGTTTAATTTTAATTTTATTAAAATTTTACAAAAAATATAATAATTTTATAATTATTAATTATTAATTAAATATATTTAAAATCTCTTTACAAATAACAGATATTAAACTTTAATTTAATTTTCTTGATAAAGAGTTCCTATTAAGATTTTAGTAACACCGCGCTTAATCTTAATCACTTAATCAGATTTACATTCTTAATATTGAGTTACAGTGACAAATAGTCCCTATTAGGTATTTATTTTCACTTGTTTGTAATGTTTATACCACAAGCACTTGAACCTATCAATGTATTGTGTATATAAAATATTTTTGTACAACATGTACAATATATATTATATAAAACCTTTTGTAAATATATTTATTTACTGTTTTATTTTAGAAATGATTAATGATCACATTTGTGCATTTACGAAGAATTTTGTGGTTCTTCGTGAGTATCACATTTACTTAAAATATGCACATTAATTAATTAATATATTAATATATTTAAAAGATCTCAATAAAATACGATGATCAAAATCCAAAAGTTGTATCCAATAATTTAGGTCAGTTTTCAGTTAACGAAAAGTGTTAAAAAGATTTAAAATATTTGATGTGTGTGTTATGTATGTTTTAAAATGTATAAACGAAAATTCCATATGCTTGTACTGCTTATGTATTTTTTACTGCTGTTTGATCTACAAAATGCAAGTAAAAAAACAACAGTAATATCTGTAGTTCGATTGGTATAATTAATAATAAATAATTATTTTATAGACCTGTCACTATTTAAACAATTCGGAACGACACTTGATTCCTAAAAAACCGTCATACAAAGTTATTTCTGAACCACAAATTACATTACAGATTTATTTAATAATAATTTAAACAATCATACCTATGTACCGTCTAAAGTGGTTGCATTATAAAAAATTATTGAAACAAATTTAAATATTATTTCTATTGAACATTTCACTTAGATTATATTATTATATACTAAGTATGTTTTAATAACTTAAAGAATTATCAACTATGTAGGTTTAATGTTCTCAGTATTAAATCAATGAGGTTTTTAATCTCCAAAAAATCTAAAACAAACTTTATAATTTTTATAATTAGATAAAAATTATAAACCCCCAATTGAAGCTTGTAATACGTTTGGTAAGTTTACAATTTTTAAAAATTATATGGATTTCCGTTATATAAAAACCTATCAAGTTATAAAATATATATTTACCTACCTATCTCAAATATTCAAATTAGTTCGTTTGTTAACTAATAGTAAAATGTTTTGTATAGTAGTAAGAATAATTTTTACATACTCGGATCAAGATGCACAAAGTAACTGATTGGACCTCTCTTTTCCCGCCCTGTTTTAGATTCCGAGCGGTGCAAATGTGTTTCTCCGAAACAGCTGATTTTTTATAGAAACTGAGCGCAGCAAAAAATGTATTGTTTTTACAAAGATGATGTTTTTAGTTGGTTTCTGTGAATACTTTCTACTTTCTAGAACTATTGGTCATTTATACAGCATTAGTTGTTCAACCAGCTGTATCTATCTATCTGTTCTGTGATCCAAATGTTATTACATCGATACGCAGACATTAAGACAAACACTTTAAATAGGTAATTATTCTGACATCGAGCGACCTGCAATGTTTATAAACGCGCTCTTTGCGTATAAATTGCGTGTTAATTTTGAAAATTCATCGTTATTCAAAGACATCTAATATAAAGTATTAAGCTAAGAGTGTAAATTTGTTTAATGAGCCGGTCTTAAAATAAAAATTATAATTAACACGATTGTGTTTCAAAACTTTAAAAACATGTAAGGCAAAACAATATTTGCCATCCGTATGAAAAATTTCAAAAACAACTAACCGATAGTTATAGGTACCAAAATCGTAAAACGAAAATATTGATAAAAGTATAAAATGGCCATAAAAATCATACTTCACTAATCATTTATGAGTCATAAGTGATTAGTGAAGTATAGAGTTATTAAGTCATAAGTTATAACATTTCTATATCATATTTCCGCGAGTGAGTTTTTTACGGAACTTATAATATTGTAATACCTAAACAACAAATATAAGTGGGATAAGTTACAATTTTTATTGTTGTAAAAAAATAAAAATTAATGTTACGAAAATTTAATATCGGGATAAAACTTATTTTTCTGATAAAAAAAAGTTGTGGAAAATGCACACGAGTCTCGTAAATATTGTCGTTAAAAAAAATTAAAACAGTTTTTTTGTTTTTGTCTGGGTTGAACTTTTAACTTAATCTTCCAAAACAGTGAACCGTGGAAACACGTATCTTAAACATTTTCTGTTATTTTTTTATAAATTATGGAAACACAGTTTATTTTTTATCGCCTGTGTAATCGGGTGATTCAATTTTTTACTTTTGTTTACCGTTATTTTTTCGTTCCCTAAATTATTTATGCAATAATTGTTTAGAAAAATTATTTAAATTTATTCAATCTTTTACACATTTTTTGAAAGAACAAGTGGTTTAATTGTTTCAGACTTTTTTGGGATAAATTCAGAATTCAAAAAGAATTTAGAATTTGTAGAATTTAATAAAACTATGTATTGGTAAAATAAATTTATTTACCAACTTATATTATTTATTTTTGAAAAAGTGCAAGGTAAGTAAATAATCAATATTTGTTACGTTATTGTATTTTGTTCGGATTTTCCATCTCTTATTTTGTTGTAGGTATCAGCGTAACGTATTTACAAATTACTTAGGACGGTGATAATTAACCCCAAAAATCTTCTATAAAACATCTTTTTTTTTTTGTTTTTTTTATTCATAAATTTATGAGTAACTGTAAGAGATGTTAGATACCGATTGAAGTTTTTTATTAATTCTGAGCCTAAAGATATATAGCAAATATATTTTATTTTATTCTATTTAATATACGGGATAAAATCTATAAACACACAGACAAGTTATACACATATAATATATACACATTAGTTGAACAATTTTAGATATAAATATTAAAATGAATAATCAGACAGTAATTTATAGGTTTGAAAGACACGAAGGGTCAATATTGGCATTTGACATAATACGTTCATAATAAGTTCATTTTTAAGATAATTAGTGGAGGCGAAAGGAATATACAATTTATATTCGTTTTACGATGATGTTTTAAAAAATTTTTCAAATTCTAATCGATCAGTTGACATGTGAATTTAAATCAATATTATACAATAGTCACATACAACTTAAAAATGGTTAAGGGCATTTATATGTGGTAGGACTCAATTTTCATGAGCTTGAAACAATTTACAGTGCTCAGAAATTTTACAATTCATCTACTATTGCAGTTCTAGCATTAAAAATCTTTACTTTCCCCTTTAGAATCTTGAAAACTTATTTGAAATGATCAAAGCAACATAATTATAAGTGATGAAATAACATAGAAAATCGTTCACATTCACTGGCAATTAATGACTTTTTATTTTTCGTTTGTTATGAAATGTTGTTAGACCTTCAGAATTTGTTTTAAATATATATATATAGCAGTTTTAACACATCTATAGATCTAATAAAATCAAAATACCGGAACAAATTTTAATTTATTTTGCTGTAAATTGTGTTCAATAAAATATCTAACTAGATACATATTAAAGACTTGAAGTATTTAAACGGATGGATTAGAACCTTATTTTTCTATCTGCAATGTTCATTTTTTTTTTTTTTTTGGCAATCAATTTTTTTTAATTATTGAAATTTTTACACACTATTGAAACAGAATTTAAATTAACAGAACAATTTTTAGCTATGAATAAAACATAAAATTATACAAATAGTTAAGTGTTTGATTTACTGAGCTTATTCTGAATGTTACTTTTGCAAAGAACATAAATCAAAGTCTTAATACATGTTTGTATTCGTGTAGATAGTATTAAGCTCCTGGAAATAGAAAAAGAAAAAGTCGGTAAATTACTTAAAAATTACGTTTTTTCATAAAATTAAGTAATAATGTGATGATGATTAAAAAAATATTATTGATCTATGGTTTTTTTTAGCTATGTACACAATTTGCAGAATCAAACACTACAAATTATTAGTACAATCGGCGGTTAAATTGTTCTGTTTTAGCTATTAAATTGTTAGCCAAAACTTCCACAAAAACTAATTTAATAAGTTTTCATTTATACACGTTATTCAAATGAATAATGAGTTTTTACTTATCAATACATATTAAATTTTTTATTGTTAAAAAGTCCAAACTTGATAACGATTTTTGAGATCATTTATAGAAATTTCACACTTACAAAAATTTGAATTTTGCAATTGATTTGCCTATATGTGTGTGTGTGTGTGTGTATGTGTTTGTTTTTAGTTTTTTACTATCATATAACATGAATTATCTAACTTTTTTTGTTCGGCCGGTACTTGAAAAAAAAACTTGGATTACATTTAAATAAAGGAATGGTTCAATTTTTAAAATTTTCTTATTCTTTGTGATTTTTTTATAAAACTTAGAAAAACTTTTCAGTTTATCAATTTCTTTCCACTTTCAACTAACAGACAAGAAAACAACTTTGTC
>CM029364.1:2644494-2667387 GCA_017140985.1 Hormaphis cornu | reverse complement strand
TGAATTAATAAAAAAATATAATTCATAGTATGAGAAATAAACAGTATGTAATTATAGTGTTAATAAATAATATTAAAGGACAATGTTTAATTATCTAAGGGCTATCCATAGAGTGCTTCAATTACAAATAATAGATAGGGGCGCTGTTGAGTGAATAGTTAAAATCGTTCCTATTTCATTATACCAGACCACAAGGGGAAGTTAATTATAAAGCGCACGCTAAAATATTTTGTAAGAATGAAAGGATACTCCATTCCCCCACATACCCTTCGAGCACTGTCTAAACAGCTAGCAAGTTCTACTCAGAAAAGAGTGGTCAAAACAGGCAAAAGCCTTTTCAAAATCCATGTAAATCAGATCCTTAGTTCTTGTTCATAATTTTTTGAACGTTATGAATTCTTCAAGGATATGATTAGTACTTTGTATTCTATTTATTCATTTAGATCAAAAGTGTATAAGTAAGTTATTATTACATTTCTACACAAAAAGTTTTCTAAAAATTAGCTGCAGGGGTCGGACCATAGATATGAAATAATAAAAAGACCATAATATAAAAGATTACGTGACTTAATAAAAATGAGAAAAATATACATTTTTACAGCGTTTTCAATCTGACAAAAAGATTTTTGCTCAACGTAAAATCAAAAACCTCACTGTTAGAATATTAACATTGCAGGAATACAATTTTCTCACTCCTTCTTCAAAGAACGTGACTTGCAATGTATAAGTATATGACTATCAATATGAGTGACACAGTGGCCCATAGCATAAAACTACACACGAGACCTACTACAAATATCCGGGTTTTTGTAGGTTTTTGGAAATTAATGGACAGATTTTTTCCAAACTTGAGAGTAAAAGTGGGAAATATTGTTCAGCATAAGATTTTCCTTTTTACAATCTTAAATAATAAAATTGTGTTAATCTGATATTTATTTAAAACATCATTAAACAAAAACTAATATAAGCATAATAAAAATTTTGAAATATTTTAAAGATCAATAATTAGCTCAAAATTGTTTAAACTATTTTGGAAATAACACTAGGTATCATACTAATGTAAACTTTTTGTAAAAATGTTAGGTGTTATTCATTTTTATTTTGAATGTTATAGCCAATTAACTAAATCGATACTGTCAAGTTCACGTTTGCCACCGTTTTTTTCTAAGTTTTTTTGTTTTATGGTTACAAAACATTTTTAGAATTGAAAATGTTGAAGAAAAAAACAGGTGTTATAATGCACCATGCTTATAACTTGGGCTGCCAAAAAATGAGTTTACCTATGAATACCAGAACAATTCCCTAGGAAATACAAGTGACCCGGACAAAAAAAGAAAAAGGAAAAAACACAAAACACAAAACACAAAACTTACTAAAGTAAACAACTGTTTCCTCACTTCCTTCAGAATCTAAAATATTTTATATTATAATTAAACCTTAAACAAAAATACTCAAAAATGTTTTTTTTAATTCTGAACGTTTAAAGTGCGGTAGCTGTTTTACAATGGTATTTAATTTGTGCACATTTATAGATGTGTGTGTGTGTGCGTTATCTTTTATAATCAACTCTAATGCATAAATTATATATCTTATATCATTCTTTATTTATTGAAATAATAAAAACAATAATATTTATTTAAATCTCATAACAGACGAATTGGAACCATTTGGAGGTAAATTTCTTTTCATTCACTAAACGCTGTTTGTAACCAACACTTAAAAATAATATTATATTATTTTTGTGTTGTTCTCTTAAAATAGGAAACAATTAGTATCGAAATAGTATTTCTTAAATTATAGCTTTATAATAAATTATAACTATAATACACCAGTAACAGTTACTAAATTCTAGGTTTATTTTTTTAAATAGTTTTTAAAAATTAATAAGTAATACTTAACATATTACCATACATGATGTAAAGATAGCCAATAGGAACTAGATTTAATTCGAACAAATTTTCGGAATTTCGGATAATTTCTTGGGTTGCAATCAAAACACGAAAACTCGATAATTTTCGACAATAATGTTTGGTGAGTTTTACAACAGTTGTAGTTTTATTAATTTTTGCAAATTTTGTTTTACGAATTCGTTATTTTAAAGTTTAGTGATGGAGATCTTAAATATTACCTCAACAATATTTTTTCTGTATACGATTGAGAATTTCAAAAATTAGTTAACACAATTTTAATTTATTGAAGTTTTTCTATAGCCATTTAAGATTTTGAGAAATCTATTTATTTTATTAATATGTGTGTGTGTGCGTTGTCTTTTATAATCAACTCTAATGCTTAAACTATATATCTTATATCATTCTTTAATCTTAATTTATTGAAATAATAATAATAATAATAATATTTATTTAAATTTCATAACCGACGAAGCGAAAAAATATGACGGCAAATTTCTTTTCATTCAAAAAAGGCTGTTTATGACATACACTTAAAAATAATATCATATTATTTTTGTGTTGTTCTCTTAAAATAGGAAACAATTGTTAGTGTCGAAACAGCATTTCTTTAATTATAAATTTAATTACACATTCTCAAGTACAGTTATAATTAAATCAGTTATAATAAAATGTGAGTTGTGTTGAGTAACAGAATATTAATTATTATTATTTATTATAAGTTTTGGGATAATTATTCAAAATGCAATTACTGATTACATTTTATGCATTTTAGCTTCATTGGCTTTGGCTCGGAAAAGATTTAAGGATATCTAACCAAAATATATGTTTTTTAACTTTTAACATCTAGTCACTAGATATACTAGACATAGATAGTTTTCCAAAATCCAATTCACTAGATTCTAGTGTATTGGATTTTGGAAAACGTAATAATAAGTTTTTTAAAAATATAATATGTATAAAGTATAGGTGACATATTATACAAAATCTAAGACAGTTTCATACTTCTTTACTTACGCTTTGCCGTTAGCTAATAGAATATTTAATGTTTCTATCGATTACTGATTTTATCGACTAATTCAAGAAGACCACAAAAAATAGAGCGTTTTTTAATAGGGTCTACTCGTCAGTAGCCGGTAGTGCCGTAATCAATTATGAACTTATGCTATATAAATTACAATTAAGCAGTATACTAGTTAAAACACAATATACTTGCATATGACACTTTTATAAAATTCGGTGAGTCGGTCATAACGACCCGACGTCTACTTAAGCGTTTGTTCATTTCTTAAAATGCCACTTGGCACTTTCCTGTCATCAACCGAAAAACAATTTTAATATTGGCCCATATCACCAGTCTGCTTGGCAACATTTGTATGTTTTGGGTACTGGGCGCAAATTGGTTAGACAAATTTCTTAAACCGAGTTAAATTTTGACCCATAGTACGCATTATGTTTGTGTTTTGTGCAACATGAAGTGGATTATATAATGCGCAAAAAGTTCACTGTACATAATAAAAATTCTTTAACTCTTTGAAAATAACAAAAATTCTCGGATTTCAATGTAAGATGAGGCCCATTTAGAATTTATTGTTGAAGTTAATAGGCCAAACAGTTGATTCTGAGGAGATACTAATCAATGACAGTTCTGCGAACGCTTGATACACTAACAACGAGTATATATAGTGTATATATCGCGCCGCAGTGTCACTGGTACTTTACTTCATCCTCACTTTCTTGATGAAGACTGAAGATTGTTCATATCATATTACTACCCAGAGGTTAACTTGATTTTTGAATCCTTTCTACTATACTTCTCTCCTGAGGCGTATCGTAAAACCTACAATGCTTCAGCAATGATCTTGAAAATGCTGCCAATTCATAGGTAAATAGTAAAGTCATATCATGTATTTCCTTCAATATTGATTGCTTTTTACGGTATCATATTCTACGATTATATCTACTGAAATCGCCCCTGTAAGCTTTCTCTTTTCAAAATCATTCTTTATATACTGCAGTGTTACCTTTAGAACCTTTTTTTTTCATGATTTTCTCCTCGAAATCCATTCTATTGCTCAATCAGTCTCATTGTATGTTTTCTAATTTTTGTGATATTCGTTTAATAATCAATCTTTTGAGTAACTGAAATTATAATAAGACTAGCCGGTGATTGTTTTTGTCATCAAGATGGTTTCCCTGGTTTTAATAATAAGAATGAACGTGCTTTTCTCCATTCCTTGGGAACCTATTACTTTTCATCTAAGTACATTTTTGATCATACCAAAATTATTATCTACCTCAGATATTGTTCTCAGTTTTGACACATGTTTAACATATATTCAAATTTTGGTTTTTGAAGAGTTTCTGGAAGTGCTTTATTTCTTGCTCATTGTATTTTAACCTTAAAACTATTTTTTTGTGTTCCCATTCGAATCTATAATCATCTGGATATTTCATTTAGTTTTACATTTATATGTTCATATTGAATTAAATGTTTATAATTAGGTTTATGAGTAATATAAGTGCTTTATAGCCATTATTTTCCAAAACTGATTTTTCAAATATATGATCCCATTCCCCTCTTTTACTTTTGAGATGTATTCTGATTCTTCTTCACCCAAAGCAAAGCAGTGCAGGCTTCTTCTGCTAATGGATCGGATTCTTACATATCACTGTAACCTTAAAATGTAGCTATTTGTTATAGTAGCTGGTCTTAAACAACTAATATTATCCTCTATGTATACATTCTCTAGAAATATTGCCTGTGCGTGGTTGAAATATTTCAATGATTGTTTAACACAATTTTCGAAAAAATGTGTTTTCAAAATTGGTATTTAGTCCTTACTCTGTAGTTATGTGACTTCAGCCATAACTCCTGCAAAAATTGTTCAAGTTTATTGAAATTTTCACATGTGTTTGAAACGGATAAAGTTCAAACATGAAAAGATATATAACAGTTTCCATCTTTGTTACCCGATTACGAATTCGACTACAAATTTAAGGTTTTTTTTCCCCTTAAAACCAAAAGTAAAACAAAATTAGATTATTTTATGTTATTTATGCTCAGTGGCACACACGATCAACTTGCAACAGGGGTAGCAGGATGTAAATTATGACAGTTGTTAAAACTTCCCCCTTTTATTTCTTAAAAATTACCCTAAGTAATCCACATTTTGGTGAAGCAGTTTGTAACCTAGAACTTCTTTATGTGCGCCACTGTATAAAATAAAACTCTTAATCTAGGTATATATACCAGATATTAATACCATCTACATATTATTTTGGGTTTTTTGTCGGAAACGAGAATGTCGTAGGTTAGATATTTTATTAGAACATTATAAAAAAAGAACGGTAAAGGAGAAGTAGCGTCTACGCTTTGGGTGGGTATTTGGTTTCAAAGTTGCTGTTTATCCGTATTATTTAATATCTGAAAGCAACGATAAATCATGGCATTCATCAAAAACCATTCTGAGTGAAAAAAAAAAAAAAAAAAATAGTGTTTTATACCTTGCAAAAACTTTTTTTAATCTTTTATAACGTATTAAATAAATTTAGTACATAATGGTTTGAAAACGACTAGAAATAATTTTTATAGTGTTAGTTTAGTATCGGGTGTACCCGTTCTGACACCGGATTTGATGATTTTGTTTTTTTCGTCGTTTTCGGCACATAACTCAGAAAATAATGAAAATATCAAAAAATGCATTCAATAAAATACAATTTTAAGCCAAATTTCCAACTATTATCTGGTATTCAATGTAACTCCTTCTATCCGAAAATGTCATTACAAACCTAAAAATTAGTCCCTTTTGCTATGTCCTTTTTTAGTCTTTTGCAAATCTGCGCGTGTGGCGTTTGTCCAGCTCCCGGCGTGCGCATTTTGTTGTGGTTCCCGGGTATACACATTCATAATTATATTTGTACAAGGTTTTTGGTGTAGCTTACACCGTAGGTCAGTGCACTTATTCGTGTGCCAACACATAAACATATATATTAATTATATTTATAATTTTACAACGCATGTTACACAACAATGCGTATATGTATGAGTTTATGTACTTCGGTAGGTAGGAGCAAATGTACATACTATAAATGCCTACTTAAAATAAATGTATGTTTGTATTTTTAGAACTTTTACAGCATACTTTACTTTATGTTTTTTATAAAACAAGTATGTATTCATTATACACTGAATCAATAATTTAACTTCAGTTTTTTAACGCTTGACACATAATTTTTAAAAAAATTCAATTAAAGAAAAGTATGATTTATATACTTAAATCTTTGAGAAACATTAATATCAGCAAGAAGATTACATTTCAAAGAAATTAAGATTTAAAATATTATACGAAACGATCAAATAAACACAATTTATAACTAAATAAATTTCCTTTTATAATGCTCTTTATATTGTATAAAAATAATAACAAAAAAAAAAATTTATGTAATCTAACTTTTTAATATAAATACCAATAAATTAACTAACTATAATACTTAAAAAAATATTTATTATAAAATCTCAAATACCGATTACCATCCACAATAAAAGTGTTATAGTTACAATCATTTTTCTTCCTTCACACAAGTGGGTGCTGTTTTCAATTATTATCTTTAGCGTCTCCATTGAATACTATAATACTATAATACTATAATCTATGAAATGCTGTACATTCGAACACGAATCAAGTAAAAATAATTTATAATACAATGAAAAAACAATACATAAAACACAAATACGCAAAAAATACCTATTGATAGTTCTATTAATGAAAATGTGTGTAATATTTAGAGGGGAAAAATTTTCAGATTGACAGTAAGTCATAAATGATATTTTTTTTATTATTCCTTGTAATAATTTATAACTTACGATGTAAAATACACATAAGCTAATATGTAAGATTGCAGTTATAAAAAAAAGAAAATCAAGGAAAATGTTTTTCTGGTACTTGAAGTACATATTCTAAATTTATTTAATTTAACTTTATAGGATTCGATGCATACAATGTACTGAACTATTCTGTTGTTGTTAAAAATGTGATATAGTGTTAATTGATGTATTGGAAAAATAAATTAAATTTTTTTTTTTTTATTAGTTAGATACATAGTTTAGTTAATGCGTTTATTAATGTTAAATTGTATCATATTTTTAATGGTCTTATTATTCTGGATTGTTATCAACAAACAATAAGAAACATTTATTTAAAATAATACATTAAACATTTGTAATAACAAATTCATGCATTCATAAATCATATTGTTACACAACTATAGAAAATATATATGTATAAACTAACTGTCCTGACCTGGCTTTCCCGGGGTTTAGTTGGTTAAGGCTTAGTAAAATAAATTCATATTAAAATTTAAAAAGAACGGTACCACGGTAAAGATGCTGTAGCGACTACGCTTTGGGTGGGTCATTGGTTTCAAAGTTACGGTTTATCTGTATTATTTAATATCTGAAAGCAACGATAAATTATTGCATTCAAAAAACGATTTTAAGCGAACTATCTAATCTAATAAGATCTGGGTGAAAATAAAATTATTGCGAATTACTTCTATTATATATTCGTAAAAAAAAAAAAAAAAAAAAAAAAAAATAGTGTATTAATACCTTCTTGCAAGAACTTTTTTCAACCTTTTATACGATATTTAATTAATTTAGTACATAAAAGTTTGAAAATGACATGGAATAATTTTTATAACAGTAGTTTAATTGGTATAGCCGTTCTGATGCCGGATTTGGTGACTTTGCTATTTTTGTCGTTTTCTGCACATAATTCAGAAAATAATCCTGACCCAAAAAGCCTGTTATAGCCGAAACCCTAATTTATATGTGGTATTCAACGTAATGGTTGGAGCACTCATTTTACCCGAAAACGTCATAAAAAACCTGAAAATTTCATATTTTTTTCCGTAAAGTTCTCAATTTTATTTTGGTCATTGAGATAAAACTCATAAAGTAAGCAAAATTTAAAAAAAAAAAAAGCTTTTTTTTAAAAAAACAAACCACCGGAGTCTATAAGCCTTTTAGAAAATTCACTGACTTTTAAAATGGGAGCATTCTCTCTTTACGAAAAGTTGTTTACAGAAAAAAAAAAAAAAAAAATACATTCCTCGCTCATCGCTCAGAATTTAAAATAAAGGGTGCGCAAAATTTCTGACACTATCCGCGAAATATTCGCAGGGACGAATCATTTTATAAAAATTACTATCGTTGGAAAATCTTGTAAAAACAAATCGTTGAGCCACGATGCCTGAAATAGCGAGGTGCCAACGAACCCATGCGGTAACCGCACGCGGTCTCGCCACAAAATATAATAAGTCCGGGGATCAGTCCACTGTTTACCGTCGATAGCTGCCATTTTTTTTTTTACTCCACCGGTGTGCCCGCCGTCGCGAACTCCAATGACGCCACCCGTTTCAACAACCGCTCCATACCATATTGTCATCAAAACAATGGTATGGGTCCTCCTTGCGCGAGCATATTATTTGAATTTGAAAAACCGCGGTAGACCGAACAGCTGATCGACCGCGCGAGTCGTGGCTGCTTTCGCCGGACGTCGGTGCCGCCATTTTTTCGTTCGTCTCGACCGTGCGACGTACCGGTGGCTTGGCATCCGTTACCGTACGCACCCGTATTACACGGCTTCCTATATTTTATTTATGTTGAGTTGCACGGGCTTGAACAGTACATACTCGATCGGTTTGTAGTCTGGCTTCCCGTTGCTCGTTTGTTTCCATAGCTCTAGATTTCTTTTATTTTTTTTTTTTTTTTTTTTTTTTTTTTTTTGCGTTGGGCATTACTCTACCAATCGCTGCTCGTCCGGGAGGCATAATTACGTAATGAATGTATTTGAAACAATAGTATATACTACATAAAACCAAAATCAACCTAAGTGTGTTACTACGACAACTACTTGTTATTTGTAATTGTGGCTAAAAATTTTTTATTTTGTTATTTCACAATTTACACGTAAAATTTTGGTTTTTTGCCCATTTCAACTACTTAAAATAAAAAATTCGAAAATCTGAGAGTTTGAAAACCACCCACGGGGGTCTAGTTAACAACTTTATAAAGTTTCAACGCAATCGGATGAACAGTTTTTGAATGCATAAGGGACAGACTGACAGAAAAACATTCATTTATATGTATTTTATAATATCGTAGATACCTAGATACGTACACAGAAGGTAGGTACTTCAAACGATTTTGTTTTATTTTTTTAGGCTATTCTTCAAGATATATTCAACTTGCTAAAACTATGTTTTATAACAATAGTAAGTTTTTAAAAATATTATTAGTTAACTATTCTTGAATAACAAATAAATATTATAGGCAGGTACACTTTAAGTAAGAATAAGTGTCAAATTGGCGAAATTTCAATATTATAAAATAAATTAGTTGTATTTTTATAAAAAATTGTGTAAAAAAAACATTTCATTTCTTGGTTAGTGTGATATCCCGAACATAAATTTGAACACAACATTTTATAGATTTACATTTGTACCGAAAAAGAATAAAATAACAGCGTGTTGGTAAAATTTGAAGTTGATAAAATTTTAAAAAGTGTTTTTAAAATGTAACTAATGTGAATCTTTATTGAATTTTGAGCGCAAATACTATGATTGATGATGCAAATTTTTGTACCTTGTGTTGATTTAGTTCACAGTACAATTGTTATGTGTAGGGTGATTTTTATAACATACAATTTAAGCGTACAGCAAGGCGCTAGTCCATGTTTCAAACTTTAGGTTAATGAATCTAGTTTTTTTTTTAACTGTCAACACTATTTTGGCTAGAAGAAGTGATCCTGTCTATAATTTATAATTATTTATGGGCAAATGTGAGTTAGAAAATAAAGTGATTAGAAAAATTAGGGAAAAGTAATAGCAGGCTCTGAAGCAGTATAGAGGTCACACCTCTAAATGGGTAACTAATTTGAATGGTGTATTA
This sequence comes from Hormaphis cornu, assembly GCA_017140985.1. Taxonomy (NCBI): domain Eukaryota; kingdom Metazoa; phylum Arthropoda; class Insecta; order Hemiptera; family Hormaphididae; genus Hormaphis; species Hormaphis cornu. Next base: position 2,657,526 of record CM029364.1, on the reverse strand, counting down.
TACAACGTATTTCGTGTACATGAAAAAGTGTGAAATTATCATACTATTTCAGTATTGTAGAATTAAGTATATAGGAGAATGCTCAAAAAGTATATTTTTAAAAATGTTATTTATTTTCAAAAAAAAATTAGTGTTGTGCATCATAAAAACTGTGGTCACTCTTGGTCGCGTGGGTAGTTTGACAGATTAGCGGCTACGTTTTGGGTGGGTTACTAGTTTAGAAGTTATGGTTCTAACGCATTATTTTTATCTGAAAGCAATAATAAATCATTGCCTTCGATAATACGATTATGAGTGAGCTCAGTTTTCTAACATACGTTTTGGTAAAAAGCAAATTAAATAATAAAAATGGTCCAAATACTCCGAAAACGTATCTACGTATAAAGAATCTTAATAAAATTTTATAAAATTCGTTATGAATAACGTGTAAAAAATTCAAACAATTTGGACCATTATTTGAAAAGTAAATACGATTTTAGTATCAATTGAACAAAAATAGGTAAAAATAGCCTAAAATTGAATAAATTTTTTGAAAATTTTTTGTAACTCTACAGTACAACGATTTTGTTAAAAATTTCAAGACAATAGAATGATTATTTTCGAAATAACGGAGAAATAACTTTACGCGATTTTAATGAAATTTAATATGTCGTTAAAAATCTTAAAACCAATATCGGTAGATCAAAAAATTGTACGATTTTCAAAATGTTTGTTTAAAATTACGTACGATCGATGTTGTGTTTAAATTTCAAGTCAACAAACTCAAAACTAACCCATTTATAAATAAAAACTCTCAAAATCTAAAAATAGTTTTAAATAGCCTAAACTTAAATAAAACTATTTCAAAATGTTTTTGAAGTTGTATAATACAAAGATACCTTACTGTCTAAAATACCAAGACTCTTTGATGATTGTTTTTGAAATTATGGGAAAATAACTATACGCGTTATTGACAAAAACCGTTTGGTTAGGCTAAACCTAAGCGGTTTAAAGTTTTTGGTGGTTATTCCCGTTGCGTTAAAAACTGTTGAGAAAATCGAAAAATGACCCCTCAAAAGTACCATATTGATCCAATTCACTAAATTAAAAGGTACTGTATGTAGAAATCGGTGCACTCTTTCTGGTAGAAATTTTGTTAAACGTACAAAAAAAAAAAAAAAAAAAACATCATTGTAAAACCACTAGCTTCCACGCTTCGCTCAGAATCCAAAATTACCCAGTATACAAAACAATTTTTCGTGCCATAATATTAAATTAAATTTTGTACCCGATAATTTTTGTATTAAATTACAATTTTTGACTATCTATAATCTTAAAAAATTATTTTATAATAAATAGGTCTTGGCAGAGACACAACCATTGATTTTACATGTTCAAACACAATAAACAAAAAAGGAAACCGAGAAATATATTTCCCTGAAAGTTATACCGAATATAAAGATCAGTTCGTTTACAGTTGCGATAACAAAATATTGCTAGAAGAAAAAATAACACTCGAAAACAACGTATATAAGCGTCGAGTAAGTGTTGTTAAAAAGATGCACTCTATTTTGTTTAAAATATAATTTTTTAAATGTGTAATTTCACATATTATGTTAAAAATTTCATAACTGACAACAGAACGTGGCTAATGTTCAAACTAACATTTTCGTAATTGAATGTTTTTGTAAATCCTGGTTTTATCTCAAGATAAAACGAATATATGAAATTTATTTATTTTATAGTTATGGTTATAATATTGGTTATAATAATAATATGTCCTTTCCATCAAAAATAAAATTATTTATTGTATTTCGAATCAATCACTATAAATTCAAGTTCTTAAGGTTTATTCATTAGCCAGCTTTTAAACATTAATCCAATTATAGTATAAACTCAACAGTAAAGATTTACATTATAACGTATCAATCCAAAACTTCTAATCTATACTATTCTATTCAACAAACCCTTGGAATCAGGCTTATTTCTTTCTGATTGGAAAACCGTTTGCACAACCTACTGTTAAAAATGTTGGTCGTTAATCTATTCCAAAAATCGTCCGATTTTTAAAACATGTATTGTTCCAAAAACAATTAACTTTAAAATGTCTTTTTTTATATATATTGTGCTTGTCGATGAACAATTGTTCATTTTTTGGCATTAGAACTAATCGCCTAACATAGCTATTTTCAAGGAACATATTTTACTGTATGTGATTATTGTAGTTTAAATATAATCGACCGCGAGAATAGGCTATGTCTATAACCATCATGAATTGTCATTAATGTTTCGAAAATATTATAAAAGAGATCTGTTTTAACTGTTTAATGTGTACAAAATATTTCCACTTTAACTGTCAATGCTACAATGAATCATTATTTATGAAAATGACAATAACCAGTACATATATCTAAACACAATTAGATTGTTTACATTATTAATTTGGTTTTTAATGAAGTAGTTTAACAAACAAACGGAACACTGCTTTACAAAGCTTGACTGAATCGGTTAATTTTATACGTAACAAATTTGAAGACTTCAATAACACTGTAGGGAAAATAAAAAACGAGATGAGAGAACTAAGAGAAAAAAACTAAATAGATGCTAAGATAATTAAAAAATTATCGGAAGATATATAACAGTTAAAAATTAAAATGATGGAAAAAAATTAAACTTTAGCTTCTGAAAATGAAAATTGTGTAATAATACTATATTGATGTGATTCCATTGAGTTTTTGAAGTCGATAAATTAAAAGAACCTATGACACCATCACTCGCCAAATGAGGAAGTTTTTAAACATTATTTTCAAAATAAATTATTCGTAGAAAAGAGTTTCGTATTGATTCTATGTGTTATATTCATTAGTGTAGTTATTAAGAGACCATATGAAAGAAGCATAGTATTATAAATTAGAACGTAGGTACTAAAGATTTATATACATTTTTAGAGCGCTTTGTGACATTACTAAATTATTCTAAACAACAACGTTTTAAAAAAACATGTTTGAAATAGTTTTACTTCAAATTTTATCTATATGATCTATACGAGTACATGTATAAGTTTTAATTTAACGTCAAAATAGATGACTGTATAATTAATAACAAATACCCCTTGAATAACAGAATTGAAAAAAGTATATTTATATTGTTTGTATGATTTTGTAAAAAAAAAATCGATTAAAAGACATATATTAAAATTAATTACTTCAATTCTATTGTTAGTTTATTGATAATAAACCATTTAATTAAATACTATTTAAATCCTATTATAAGAACATTAGATTCCGAATAAACGGTTTTGAAAATGTTTTCATCATTGGAAAATAGTAAATAATTTTAATTTTTATGACTGTAAAGATACATCGTTAATAAGAAATAATGTAGATTATAATAACAATAATGATAGTAAATAATAAGTTGACTACCCCTCTATTCAAGCAGCATCGGAGTTTACCCCGAACATGCAAAATGAATTAATAAAATCAAATCTTAGATTAACAGAATCATTGTCTAGTGGACGTTTTTATGAATACAAAATTGAGTTACCTAAAAATAATATTAATGACACAAAAACCAAAACTAGAACCAAGTAAACAAAACAGACAAGAGTAGTAAACAATTATGTTTTATAACATTTTGAGTTAATATTTGTTTTTTGTAATCAATGAGAGTAAATGGCTTATGTTTAGACTTACATTATTATGTCTAAGTTAACTATAAATTATAATAATTCTATGTTATAATAGCTTGCATTTTATTTATTTTTATGAAGTCCACACCTATAAATGAATCAACACAGAAGTGAATCAAGATGAGAGAAAGAAACTCTATTTGAATTTTCGTGAAAATACGTATATATATATATATATATATATTTAATCCTTTTAAATTTAAATTTTAAATATTTATCATTTCATACAGGTTCAATATTTTTTAATTTATGTCAGAAAATAATTAATGTTAAAACTTTCCTTCTTGTCTTTATATTTACCAAGAATACTATTTTTATTTAAAATTTAGAAGATTTAGATGTATTTAAACCACAAACTTTATATTTATAATATTATAAATTAACATTAGCTTATTTTAATTACTAATCCAATGTATATTTATTGTTTGTTGCATTAAAGAAAAGAAAAAGTTGTAGGTACAATTATATTTTTTCATTTTGAAGTTTGTATTCATACGTTTAATGTAATTTGTGTGAAAAAAATGTATTATTGTTTAACCAGCAATGTATAAATATTTGTTTTATTTGTAAACTATACTGAGTGAAGCCTTGTATTTTTCTTAGTATCTTACATTAATATATGTTCTATTTGAGTGCTAATTGCTGCATACTTTTTGAAAAAATAATAAGCCCGCTTCTGTCCATAAAACAATACTAACCTACGCTTAATAACAAAATATAAATGATACATGGTGGTGAAAACTTTTAAAAGTACCTAACGTAACTAATGTTATACTCGACCTTTATAAAATAATAAGGCCCATTATGTTTTACGTTGAAAGAAAAATAAGTAAAAAAAAAAAAAAACTGCAGAAGAGATGGATTGAAACAATTGAAAATTATATGAACTCGACTGTTCGTGTGTAAGGGATGTGAACGATCGTGACATGGTAAAGAAGAAGGAAAAGAAGAAAACCTTGAACCTAATTGTGTTATCATATACGTTATCTATATCGTTTACTTTGTTTATAATTCTCTCTTAGGTAGGTACAGATAAATAATAGTATGACAGATTTTAAATTCTATTACAACAAAATATAGCGTGTTGCTGCCTCTGAAACGTATGCACGCATCCGTCTTTACTAAAACAAATCGAAAATTTGTTGTGAGCGATTATTAATTATTACTTATTTGTTTCAACCAGTGGTCAAGTAAGATAATTGCTCTGGGGTTGAAGATACTAATTTTTAGTATACAATTATAAAACGCAACTTTCTTTCTATATATGTAGGTACCATTGAGGGCTTATCCTCAAATTAAAAAAAAAGAATAATGAACCCCAAGTATATCACAGCAGCTTCGGGCGACCGGCGGTACTGTTTTGATAATTTTGGTATAAAGGAAATACATTTTTTTTTTAAAGATAAATTATGGGCTTTAAATAGGTTAGTAGGTAATTAAAAATACCTATTACTGAGATTGTAAAATAGTGAAACCATTAATACATTTTTATTTATCTATTTTACAAGTAAATACTTAAGCGTGCTGTATATTGTGGTTGAGATTCAAAGTATAAGTTCGTTTTAAACACAAATAGCATTTTATCACATATTCTTACTGTACTTCACACAAACATTTTAATGCTATGAAAATATTTCATGAAATAATGTCGATTTTAAAGGAATTAAAAAAAACGTTTTTAAAATTATCCGGTCTGATTTTCAAGATAGTTGAACACTGTATAAAATAGATTAATGCTTAATTGTTCAGCCCATTTTTAAAGTTTTGAGTATGAAAATTTACAAGGTTATAAATCAAAACAAGTAAAAATTTTTAAATTTTTATGTTAAAATAATATGTAACTAAAAATTAACCGATATCGTATATAGTTTGAAATTTTGATCGCATATTTGAACATCTTCTATTCTAATAATGTAAACATTTTAATTTACGTGAATCCCTTCAGGGAAGTTATTTCTAAAACAAAAGAGTTAAACTTTTAGACCATAGGGTTTTTAACACTTCTATACTCACTGTACAAAACTCTACCTACATTACAGTTACAATACAGTCAACAAGACATCTATCCTTATTGATGATAATTTTATACAAGAAATGGTTTTTAATAAAGCTTCTAGGGGGGTTTATTCCCATTCCCCTCGTCCTTCCCTTTTAATTACGCCACTGGTTTCAACATAACGTGTCAAACTTATCGTGACCTGTGGTACTTAAAATATAATTCAATAACATCAATCTATATGTAAGTACGTGTGAATTTATTTACATATGCCATAATAAAAGAATGAAAAATTTGTAGTTAAAAACCTGACGTGTTTTGTACTAATTAGTACCTACTAATATATTCATATTAGGTGTTCATTTGATTTCAATAGGTAATTTATAACGCTAACGGATACTTTTTATAAGCGAATTCAAACACATGTTAAATGTAATTAGCTATATTATGTTTTACAGTACCATTTTACGCGTAATATCTGAGCACACGAACTAGAAAAATATGACTATTAAAACAACGAGCGTTACATATATCCTACCTTTAGGTATTTCATTTCTGTCACTCGATTTCCAGTTGGATTATACACAACACGACCCAGCAAAAACGATAGTTTAAGAATTGTGTCTATCTATTTGTAAGCCATCATAAGATCTATAGTTATAAATCATTGTCATTACTGAACGGTAAGTTAAAAACTATACTAAACTAAAAAAAGCATATATTAACATATATTACAGTATTTTCATGGATGAGTTTTGTATTTTCAATTTTTTTACATCATTTTAACTAAAAATACATTTCAAAAATCCTTTCCCTAAAAACACGCGATTGTGTATCAATGTTAAAACTGCGAAGGTAAAACTAAATTCCCTGGGTCATATCATATGTACAAACAATTGTAAGCTTGTTCACACTCAAGCATCATTTACGGAAGAAGTTGTAATGAATAACTGCAACGCCGTTATAAACGGAAATTTGTCTTTTCTCTACAAATTTAGCTCTATAAAATGAAAATTTTTTTAGTTCAAAATTTGTTCAAAAATCTTCGACCAATTTCATTACATGACTGAATTGACAGTTAACATTTCTAAAACTAATAGCTTTTCTAAACAATTAAAATTACACCTTAGATTTTAGAACATTACGTTGAATTGGAATTCTATCCTAAGACCAGTCACCAGGTACCTATATCAAATTCAAACAAATTCTTATTAAACCAGAAGCAAATCTAGTACCTGTATTATAATAGTTTATCATATTATTCATTACTCATGTATTTTTATTGTTATTGTTACTCAAAATTTTAGTTTAAAAAATGGTCAAGTCGTTCTTAGTGTTACTTGCGGTCAGCTTTGGCATTTGCACGACGTTCAGTAAAGAACTTTGCAGTAGTTACGAAGACGAAGCTTGCGTTTTCCCGAGCACGACAAAAAACGGTTTTTACGTGAATCAATGGTCGGTTCATATGCCCGGCGTTCCCAAAGAAGAAGCTAGGCGAATTTTAGAAGAAGAATTGGGCTTTGTTTATCTAGGACAAGTACCTATTGCACATTAAAAAAAAATTTTTTTTCGACGTTTAAACCGCCTAATGTCGGAATTAAACTAGCTTTATTTTAAATATTGTACAGATAATGAACGGTATCGACTTGCATCTTGTGACTAAAGAGAATACATTCGAAAATCACGCTATGCCTAACGAAAAAATCATAGCGACGCTTATGAAAAACAGCAATGTTGAGTATACTATTTTAATATTTTACAGGAAAGCGCTTATAGATACAAGAAGATTGCAGGTACCTAATCATAATATGCACAATTTGGTTGGCTGTGAGAACTTAGCCCCAACTGGTCACTTTGAAGTCACATAAAGTTTTTATAATGTAATACAAGGTTTCATACATGTAAATACAGATGCTACTAAACAATTTTGAAAATCCGAATTCACAATTTTTATGTTTAGTTGTTTAAAGTTGGAAAATTTTTGACAATTGGTCGCCTTTTTTTTTTTTGATTATTTTTGGAAACAAATAGTAACTCACACAAGTTTGTTATTTAGGATTTGTAAATTTAATATGTTATGTAAAACAAAATTTGGTAATTGAATAAAAGTATTTCAAAAAAATCTACTTTGTAGATTCTGAAAGTGTTTAAAAAAATTATTGAAAAACAATGTTATTTTGATTATAACAATGATATTACGCACTGATGTAGAGTGATTCCGACTTTTAGGAAAATTCTATAAATTCTAAACATTTTTTTGGTATTAGTTTTATGATTATTTTCTCATGATGATAAAATTTAGATTCTAAACAATTTTAAACTGTTTTCATGACTATTAGTTCTAGCGCCTAATGAAAGGCTAATAATAAATTCTATTGTTACGGCACAATTTTTTTGGTTTAACTGAACTTACTCAGAATCGTTATTTTAGATTTAATATACAATTTCTGAATAAACCTTTCAAAACAGTGACCCACAGAATCAAACAACCCACGCGCCCTATAGATTAATTCCGGTTTTTTTAAATTTAATTTTATCTTATCGATGAATACGATGGAACGAAACTCCAAAATGCATTTTGAGTATAAGTCATATAGACAGAGAAAGTCAAGGTCTCCAAACCCCTTAAGTTTATTTTATTATTTTAGATTCTGAGCGTTAGCGAAGAATGTATTAGTTTTACAATGGTGTTTTTTTTTTCTGTGATCAAAAGTCTTGTAGAAAACCAGCACCAATTTTAACGCATCATACCTTAAAAGAAAGATAATGGATCAGAGATGGTACTTTGAAGCGTTTTTTGAAATATTGATTATTTTTGAAGAACAAAAACGGGCCAATTTTTCGAAAATTTTCCTATCGACTTGAAATTCATATATGTCATTTAGGAGGGTCTTATGAGTGTTCCGCTGAAATTTTAGTCGATTTCGATCATTTTTGAGGGAATTATGGAACTTTGAAATTTACGTTGTTTTGGGCGGCCGTGTATTTCTTATGGGAGGCACAAATAATTACGGGTAACATGTTTTTACACGTCGATTTAGATCTTTTTTTTTATTTTTGTCATCACTTTTTCAAGTAGAAAGAATGCTCCGATTTTAACATACGACATCTCAAAAGATAGGTAGTTTATCCGATAGTTATACTTTTTTTGAAGCGTTTTTAAAATTTTAAAATTGTTTTTTAAGTTCTGAGGAAAAAACGAAAACGGTCAAATTCCCAAAAGTGCTCCGTTCGAAATTTATACGTGTCATTAAAAAGGGTTTAACGAGTTTACTGCTTAATTTTCAAACGATTTTGATCATTTTTAAGAGAGTTATGGAATTTTGACATTTTTGAATTATTGAATTTTACGCAATCTCAAAACTTTAATAAAATCTAAACAAGATAAGTTTTACATATGTGGTTGAAAAATTTAGAAAATTGGTTAACACAATTTTGGTTTATAGCCGATTTCACGTTGTTATTTTGTCGTAAGACTCGTCATTCCGGGCGGCCGTGTATTTTTTATGGGGGAAACGTGTTTTTTCCATATCGATTTAGATTTTTTTGATCATAACATTCAAAATAAAGATCGGACCTTACATAATACTAAAATAGGAAAGATACAGATTTAATAAAAGTGTTATTGTTAAAGTAATGTTTTTACCACGACGTATACTAGACAACTGAGCTCGCTCAGAATCGTATTTTCAAAGGCAATGATTTATTGTTGTTTTCAGAAATTAAATAATGCGTTTAAACCACAACATCTAAACTAGTGACCCACCCAAAGCGTAGTTGCCAACCCGTCAAACTACCCACGCGACCTAGACTGATTCCGGCGCTTATTTTTTTATTTTTTTTTTCGTTATCAAGCAAAACCAACCACCTACTAAAACTAGTTCATAGATTCTTTTTATTTTGATTATTTATTTTCCTAACTTAATAAGTTGAAAATACTATAGATTGGGCGTTTTATGACTTGTGAATATTTTAGCGAAAAAACATAAAATACTTAACTTTTTTCACCGAGTTATGTTTATCTTATTTTCTAACATAACTTTTATAGATAATATTTTTCTGTGTCAACTTTTAACTGAAGGCAATTCAATCGAATTAACTTGACTCATAATCAATGTCGAAATGACCAACAAAACTACGTAGTTTTGAATGTCATCTTTAGGTGCAGTCGGTAGCGCAAAAACACGTGATCCAAAATTCCCCGGACGAAGTGTTCAGCGTGTTGGACATTGACGAAGTGGAGTGCCAGTCAATTGATCCAGACACGATTTGGCTGAACAACGGCAAGGACAATTTGATGAGAATACAGTCCGCTGCCGAGTACCAAGCTAGCTCGACCGAATACACGGCCAGACCGATTTCTAGCCAGAACGAGTCGCACGGGGACGAAGACGAAGAGGACGAAGAACTGATACTATAGGTAAAATCAAACGATCGTGAAAAAATAGCCAAAAGACGAAACGCCTAGACATTTGTTGCATTCCAAAAAAAAATTACGTTTGAACATTAAAAATATACATAATCCAACCCTACTTTACTCGACTCTAATAGGTACCATGTGCGCACAAAAATCTGGTCAAAATCGGGTTAAATTGAAATTGATTGTTTTTACTATCTAATTTTAAAAATAATTCCAATAAGGCTAAAAGATAAGTTTTACAGGAGTGTGGTAAAACCAACCATGCTGTGTGGTTTGGAGCGTTAAGTGGTTGACAGGAAAATTATGATTTAAAAAATCGGATCCATTTGTTATACTCTGAAAATTGTTCACAAAAACAAAAAAAACAAAAACAAAAACATCATTGTAAAAACAATACATTTGCTGCGCTCAGAATATAAAGGAATTCAAATTTTGTTTTTTCTCGTTTACAAACGACATTTTTGGCACAATAAACTTATCGATGGACGGAAACTGACCTTCCACCTGCAATAAATTACAAAACGTTTTTCAATCAATACTTGAGTTATTGAAAAAGTTTTTTTTTTTTTTAAAGATTAAAAATAATTCATCATGATCTGGACATGTAATAAGGAGAGAAGAAACTGAAGCAGTAAGAAGAAAAAAGAGGTGGATGAAGACCAACGAAGAGATAGATGGAAACAATTGAAAACCATTTTATGATGGTTGTCAATGTGTATGTAGGGCATGTGAATGATCATGATAAGTGGAGGAATAGGACGAATTAGTTTAAAGGCAAAGAAGAAAAAGAATATTATTAAATTTGTAATTACTAAAACTTTTGCCCGCCACATTATGTTTACAGTGCTTTAAATCCGGCCCTGATGATGGCGCGACGGTGTGTACTTGCAACAAATGAAGTAGGTATTATACTGAGCAAGAGGCGTATCTTGACCATATTCTATGGGGATATTGAATGTATTTATCTGTACATAATATCAAATATTTTAATTTGGTCCGCACTAAAATTTTCAATTTCAATGTAAATTTCATGATCAAGACCTTGGAGGGACGGCAATTGCTCTCCTAAAATACGCCCTTTATTAGAACTGAGAATCATACAGTAACCAAAATTTATAAATTTTTAACTTTTTAGATTTTAAGAGTGGTTAGGTATAAGTATTATTAAATTTTATACAATGAGGTTATTTTTTTTAGTTAACTTTTTGGATGATAAAATAGTTATTGCTCCGATCTGCACGTACGGTAGCCGGTAGGTACGTACGGTACAGCAAACGATAAGCAATTGTGTGACTCGGTGTTTTTAAATTTTTTAATGGTTTTAGTGTTTTAAAAACAAAAGTTGAAATTTTTAAAAATTCTTTGAACGTCTTGAAAAAACGCATAATCATTATTCATTTAGAAAAGAGTTAAACGCATTTGTATGCATACAATCATAACCAATATGGCAAAAATTTTTGAACGATTTACAGTTTGTAGATTTTTTAAGTGATATGGTTTTGTGAACTTTTAGTTTTCAGTCAATTGTCTTAACATTTTAATATAAGATCCAAAAAAAAATATTTATTATCAGTGTGTAATTGAAATATTTTAAATTATTTTGTTTTAAAGAACGTTTTTACTTCGTAAACTTTTGTTTATGTCATGGTGTAATTTTTGTCACAACTCCTCCAAACATTTTTTGAATTTATTGCAATTAACTGTACGCATTGTTGTTATTTTGAACCTTTTTTTTTTTTTTTTAGCAATGACTCTTCTTAAAATTATTTATACAAATATTGAAATTTTCTCATATTATTTTAAAAAATAGTGTTGTTACGAATGTTTCAATAAGCCTGCCATTTTTAAGTCAAATATAGAATTTTCAAAATTACATTTGTTTGTTTCAGATGACGTTTCCAGTGCAGGAGACTGCAAAGACAAATCCTCCAAATCAAAGAAAAGCGTGTATTTTACAAAATTATTATTACGCACATCAAATTACAATAGGAGTACAACTATATACATGTATATTAATGTACACGTTGATAAACACAATAATAAAATATAAATATAATCGTGAGAAATAAAAAATTGAATCATTTACAGAAATTATTTAAATAGTACCTACCTACTAACCCTTGTGCGTTTTAGTAATGATTCAAGTCCTAATAAATCTGAATTTAGTTAAGTAATTGAAACGTTTTACCCGATGGATTAATAAACTTTATATGGATTAATAAAATTTAGCCGTTAATGATTATTTATAAACTTTAAAAACGTTAATTTGAATTTTTTACTTTCCTTTTAAGCCTGGCGAGCATGATTGTAATTCACTAATAAGTGGTGAATGATTAAAGATTGGAACAGTCAACTATTTTTAAATCGTCCAAAAATTACCTTAGAACAAACCTCTACTTATTGAACCGTTTTATTATAAAGTTTGGATTGGATATTGACATGCATTTATCCATAATTACTTCACCGAATATTCACAGGACAAAACACCATTGAGAATCCAATAAATATTTTGCAACAGATACCTACATAAAATATGATACCGTTTTTCACTAAGTTTTTTTATTTTGTTTTATTCGTGTAGGTACTCTCAAAATTTTAAAAATTTCAAAAAACGCAAAGTATTGTATTAACATATATATAAACAAGTCTTACTACTAGTAAATGGGTACGATAGTGTAAACGTTAGAGAATTCCCAAAGAAATTATTGTGGTTTCAGGACGATAAAAAAAGAAGAAACAAACACCATGTTAAAACCAATACGTTCTTTTTTATACACACTCAGGATCTAAAAGCAAGTACCTAAATTTATATTTTTACAAATAAACATTTAAAAAGCCAAATCTACAACCGATTAATTTTTTTAAGAAATACGTTCTTATAATTTGATTTAAGTTTCATTGAATGAATTGTGTTATGACTGCAATGAGACCTAAACTGTCATAGTA
>CM029364.1:2537703-2644484 GCA_017140985.1 Hormaphis cornu | reverse complement strand
CTCGTGAATGTAATTATGATTAAAATTGATACAATCATTTTTTTTAAATTATATTCAAATGCATTCAGAAAGTATAGGAGTCTCGCGAAAATGGGGCAATTGTTACAACAACATGTTTAACTTAAACTATTAAGCAAGTATTTGTAGTGTTAACTTATAATATTTTGTATAATGTGTACAATAATAATATAAGAATATTTAAATAATGACAACGATACAAATAAAGTGAACTAGACAAAAAGCGTTGAGGAATGTCGTTAAAATATACAAACACGTATAGGTAAATATTATGAGAATCGTTTCTTTTTTTAATGTATTATGTGTAAACGTTACAGCAACTAGTTAAGCACAAAACTATATAAGTTAAACACTTTTAAAAAAATAAGTACAAAACAATATTCAATCACTGACAGGGTTTTATTTAAATTAAAATTGTAATCTTTCATTAAATGTTGAATAAAAGGTCTTGCAGGATCCACGTATACCTACTTCACAACATGTTTTAGGTGCAACATATTTCACGTATAGTGTTGTTGAATAATGAAAAAAAAAAAATCACAAACAAATTGGCCAAACATAATAATAATAATAATATAGTAAAGTTATGTCGAACTTAACAATTTAAATTATAAACATTAAAATAATTATCATAATAATAATAATAATATTATATCATTACAGCCTTTCTAGATAAAAATAAAAATTGAAAAGGAAGGAAAAAGTGTATAAACAACAACTATCAGTTTCTTTTCTTCTCATCTTGCGATGTAGTCACCAACAGTACACAGACAATTCGCCGCTGTGATCTTTACTGGAGTGCCTCCACGAAGTCGCCGACAACGATTTAAGCTGGAAACAAACAAAAACCCAATAATATTTATTGAATTAATTCAAAAATCTAAGCAAGGCAATATTGTTTATAATTTCATGTGTATAAAAAAATACGACGTCCAATGAAAATACGAGTTCATACAGTATAGGCATTCTTGCGAGACATTCATCATTCAAAATAAAAAATATCTCTCATTGCCATAATGTCACTCAATCAAAACACCGCATTTTGGAAAATCGGCAAAGTTGTTTCTGGGTTTTTAAAAAAAAATTTTTTTAAAAGCATTAAGACCATTTTAAATTTGATTTTCTTAGATAGCAGGATGTATTCAAAAAAGTATGCATCAATCTGTACATATATATTTTAATAGTCAAAAAATTACAAACATTTTATGTTTAAAAGAGATAAATATTATAGAGAATAAAATGTTTTTTTTTCAAAATGTTTCTACTCCGTTTTTCTATAAACAATTTAATTGCAAATTACTTGTAAGTAATGAAAAAATTGTTTTAATTTAACATAATATTATACAATAATATCGTATGATTAAAAATCATTTATAGAAAACCGTACATTCTCATTAGTTATTTTAATTTCAAGTACCTACAATAACTTCAAATCGATATTGCTTTCGGATCAATATCAAAACCACGCACGCTAAATGGATTGTTAACAAATATTTTACTTTCATAATGAGCAAAAACAAACATTTAAGAATCATAGTTTGAATTATTCTAAAATAAATTTCCAAGCGTTAACAACGATTTTAAATTTACATGTTTTCCAAATAAATAATGCAATCAACTCAAAAAATGTACCGAACGAAAATATAAAAATATGTTATACGTGCATGCTGTATATTTATTTGAATAAAGCAGAATAAAATCATTTACAAAAATGACCATAATATACGTAAATTTAACCAATTATTATTGGTGGAATTAATTTCCATAAGTTAATTGTAAAAATGAAAGATTGTATATAACTACAAAATTCCCAAAAAAATACATCAAGTTTGTATATATGTACATATCGACTTGGATTTTAGATAAAGTTTTAACAAATAAATGTGCCGTCGCTATTGAGTTCAAAAGTTATTAAACTTTAAATTATTAAAAAAAAAAAACGTTACATAATTATAAGATTAGATCATAAGATTTTTTTTTAAGCATCAGCCAACACTAATAAACGTATACATTTCTACTCAGTTAATAATATAAAAAAATTCAATTCTACTTTTGTCGAGGCCAAAACATTATACATAATATAATACACAGACAAGTTCTACACTACTAGTAGTTATTAATGCGAACTATAATTGTGTAAAAAATGTTTTATGACTTGAACGGTTTTCAAAACAGCTCCATTTACGGTTATTGTTCAATAAGTTTTTGAGAGCGATTTCGATTAAACGAATTATAGGCAGAAAACAAAATATGATTACCAAGATGAACGAATAACATTCTAAAAGATAAATAGTTTTTGGTGTCACAAAACCTAATGTGCACTGCCCCGGTTAAAAGGCTCCTTAAGAATTTTTACACAAAGTATATACACAGATGTTATTGGTGTATTACTGAAAATATATAATAATTTTTTTAAATAAACTATGTAGATATTTGATTTATCTGATTTCAAATAACTGATTATTCAATGTGTATTTTTAATAAGATTTGAACAATAATAGTTATTCATAAAATAATAATTCACACATGCATGCACGCACACACAGACACACACACACATACACGTGTTAGTTATTATTACCATAATATAGACCTATGAGAAAAAGACGCATTTTTAACTAAGCCATACTGATAATAAAATATGAAGTTTTAAAATGGAAATGTTCACGAAACTTTTATTAATTTCATGTATAAAAGTTTTAAAAAATATTTATACTAAAATAAAATATGTCATTATAATAGTATAGTTACGATAAAGGTTTTTGCAGAATAAAGACATTTAACTGATCTAAGTAATAATATCAAAAAAATAGTTGCAGATTAAAGAAAACGGTAATTGTACGTAGGTAGTTCCTTTTGCGTGTTACGGATGACCAGTGGTTGCTGTTGTTTCAATTTTTCGAGACAAAAATTAATTACGCAATATAAACAATAGAGCACTGCAAAGTGGGTGGTCGGAGATAGACAAAATTGTTTTTGAAAACGTGCAAAAAACAACTGCAACAATATAATCGGTTTTAATTCCGAAAGTTTAAACCGCTTAATTGTAATAGGTATTATTACGTTATGTACACATATATTAATAGCACCAATGCAAATGACCACTATAGATTATGAATTTTTATCTATAATGACATATAGATTATGAAAATGTTCAACGACAATGAACGACCTGCAATTTCTTATTATTTCCCAGGCCAGCCGGGTTATCAAATTAGATATGATTAGTTAACAAAATACTTATGTAGTACTGCAAATGTATTTGAACTCGAAAGGATAAAAAAAAAGGGTTTTTATAATTATTATTGTAAAAAAATTCTGGATTATAATATACGATCGGGTGTATTCAGGTTTAACGTGAAAATTATCATAATGATTATCGATGAGTGTTGGAGGGAAAAATATACAGGTAAATTAAAATCAAGTTAACTGTAATGAAATTTCAGAGCACAGTCTGGAAAAACTTAACAGACCTAGAAAAAAACCTACTAGACAATAATGCACCAGCCGTATAAATTGATTTAATTACTTAACATCGGATTCGGGACATAACGTATTTTATTATTGATTAGGTACTATAACCAATATTCAAATGGTTTTATTTTAACAAATTTAGCTGGAGCTAGGCATTAGTTTACACACATATGTAATAAAATGTTCAGAATTACAGAAATAAAGTGCGCCTATAACGTACGTATTCTGGCACTAATTAACTGGAGTGAGGCTTTAATCAGAAATTGATAAAGTACGTAGTCAAAAAACAAATTTTTAATTCAAGTTTTAACTGTGTTTGATGATAAATAATTAACGCGTTCTGGCGGAACCAAATAAAATTATATTGAGTTAAGCGAAATATATAATCTAGATATTGTTAAAGAAAAATAAGGAAAGAAAGAAGATGAATAAATTTCAGAAATTATGAGGAAAGCAAGAAAGTAAATTTCAAGTATACGGAAAGAAAGAAAGGGAGTAACTTCTAGGTCGGGTGAGAAGTTATTTGGAAAAAATTGGTATAATAGCGATATAACCTAACCAATTCTAACAACTGTATTGACGATTTTGTATTATTAGTGGTTATTGGCACACAATTAAAAAATTATATTAAAATAAAAATGCGAAATCCTAACTTTTTTTAAGGTATTCAACGTCAAATCACTCTTTCTACTCGAAAACATGGATACGAACCAGAAAACTTTTACATTTTTTTGCCGAATATTTTTGAAAAATGTTTGATTTTTGGCCCGTAACTCAAAAAGCAATCAAAATGTCAAAACAATCCTTCAATTAATAAAGTACTATCTATAGGTATATGTCCGCTTCCGAAAATGTTTAGCGTATTGACTTTTTCCGATTGGACCGCTCGTCTACCCGCAAAATCGATTACGGAAAATTAAACAATTAAAAACATTCATTGTAAAAATTACACGTTGGTATGTACATTACAGTGCGGGATCGACAGAATATTTTTTCAAATTTCTTATTAACCTAGAATGCATTTTTCGTGAAAACCAAAAGCTAATGCATTTTCAACGCAGACACCACGATGTCGTAAACATTTTACTTTTTTATGCAACAGCAGACTGTACAATTATTATAATGTTAATGTATATGTTATATACTTAATAACAAAAATGTATTAAATAATTAAATAGTAAATAATGCAATAGTCTGCAGTAATTCGTGAACAACAATGAGTCCGTTACAATATTACGAGTATAATATATTATAATTAGAAGTATAAAAAAAAGATTAGAAATTTTCATCCACCTATACTTCTAATTGAAGAAACAACCGATGCCTCAACATTTCTAGATAGGATTTTCTCCATCACTATAGCCCCTTAAAAAAAAAAAAAAAAAAAAGGACCACGAACCTTATCAATCAACACATGACCCAAGCGACATTTCCCGGCAACCGAATGAAACTTCAGAACTTCCCAAAGATAATATACAAAATACAAAATACATAATACAAATAGAGCTAAATACAATGTTTGGTCACCGTGCAAATAATACGATATCATTTCAAAGTTGTGGTATTCTTTTTCACTCGCCCTGTATAACGTATTGTTTGGATGTAGTAAATACCTCGGTTAGTGGTGTACATGTTCTAGTAAAAAGTGGAATGCGTGAAGCGATCGCAGCTCGACGGGTGTTAAGTGGGTGGAAGAACCGATGGACGGGGTGTAACGGGAATCGGTGGAGAGGAGAAGACACTACGCGGTTTGTCCGGCGACGAAAAAATAATATACTTTTATTTCTTTGAAACGCGACCACACGCGAGTTTCGAAATCCATTATACAACTTAAAAACAAAACGATACTATGAATGTATACAGGGTGGTTTTTTTTTTTTTTAGACAAAATCCCGCGGTTTTTCTGGCCCTCGTTTTAAAAATTTAAAACTTCTGAATTTAGGATGGATTTTCGTTGAAATTCAGGAGTACGTGCAGACAAACTCATTTTAAACGTACTAACGAACTGTGATAATACCACAAACAATCAATAGTAATAATACCACAGGCAATCTGGAATAAGTTGACATCCTTCTTTTACACTAAACCGGAAAATTTGATAGGTACTTGCACATGTTTTGTCAAAAACGACAGGACAAACGTTATAGCTACTTATTTTAGTGATTACCTATCTAAAACTGTATTTCAATCAGCAGAACGTTTAGACGTTACTAGTATATTACTTTTCTAATTCAATAATATTATTATACTGTGAATTTTAGCTTGTAAGGCGTTTATCAATTTTACCAAACGTATAATAATATTATTGAATTTGTGTGAACTACAAATAATGCATTACAAGTTTGTACCAAGATTGAGATGATAACTATAATAATATGGTTAAACATACAGGTATACAGGTGTGTGTAAGGCTTGAAATGAAAAATCAACAGAAATACAATGAACAGTAATTTAGAAGACGGAACTTCAAATGGTTCCCAGGCGCATCAACACATTATAATATAACTGCAGACATGGACTTCATCCAAAAACCAGAGGGTAACACCCGAAAGGGGGTTTTGTTTTTTAATCTTAACTAATCCAACATATTATGAAAGAAAAATTGTTATTTATACTATTTCTAATAAATATTTTTTTGTTAAAAACTTTTTCGGAGAATACAAACAATTTGAAGGTCTTGGGGCTTAAAGCCTCCTATGATTTACATCTGCGTTTTGTTTAAGCGCCATATCTTAATTGATACAAGAACAAAATTGAAATAACTCGTTTTTATTTCAACACTTACGAATATTACATTGAAATAACGATTCTGAGCGAGCTCAGTAAGTCGAATACTCAACGAATTGTAAATTGAAAAGTTTTATATAAAGATCGAATTTAGTTAAAAGTTTTTGATTTTGTCCATTTCAATACTTATGTGAAGATTTCAATTAAACATCATATTTTGAACCCGGTTCCAGTAATTGCGCATAGGTACAACCCATCCTAACGGCGTGACGAAATGTCAAGTCGTTCGAAGTTGCAATCTCTGACTTTTTCGCGTTTGGAACATTTCAAATGAAAATCTTAAACCAAAGAAATAAAGAAAATAGGAACTTTTCGTCTTTTTTAATTTTTATATACTTTTGTACAGCTATATGATAAACAATGGAAATTTCATTTTTTAAAGGTTTTTATTATAAGCATAGCAATGAAATCGATAAGATATTGGATAACTTGTCTATGAATTGGGTTGGTCTTTGTTTTTTTTTTTTTTTTCAACTAAAAAATTGCCATAAACATAGTGATTTAAGTGATTTTTTCGAACAAATCTCACTCTATGAAAATCGAGAACTATTAAGATTCACGCCAAAAATAAAAAAATTGCGAGGAAAACATACGTAACACGCCGTGAAAAAAGTATCAGTAGGTAAATAAAATAACAACGTACCTACACGATTGAAACACGATCAAAGCGCAGTAGAGAAACTGGAATTAACACAATAACCCTGCACGTCTAATTTGAAAATTATAGAAATCAAAACAAGTAGAGTACAGTTTGAGCAAACGCGTTGGCCACCCTGTAGAAAAATCGGTCGTGTGTAAAAATAGCGGGAAAGGTGACCTTCGAAGACTTGTTTACTTCTAGTCCTGCAGCAGCAGTCTAATTCACTGTGCACACACGCGCGCAGTACGCACGAATTCTCCGACCGGAGAGGAAATGAATAGAGCGTAACGTATATTATAATAATAATATTTACATATACCTAATACACGTAATAGTAATAGTGGGTTTGCGGAGGGGAGAATTGAAAGAAAATATTATATACTCGACAAGACAAGACGCTTTGCTCTAGTCGGTAAAAACTGTTTTTTTTTTTTTTTTAACACAATTATATTTCATGCTGTTTACATTTACACGTATCGGGTATGCAGACTTTGATGTACAAACGTTTACCTACACACGCAGACGCAAACAATCGATTTTCAAAAAGACGTCACCTATGCCGAATATTATCCCACCAAGTAGGTATACGAAATTTTGCAGATGTTGTCGCCTGCACGATGATAACGACCAAAGTCTGTACGAAACATTTAAGAAAAAAAAAATTCACAAGATTCTTTTCAGTTCTTACAAAACATAATCCGTATAATCGATGTTACCTCTTAATCCGATCTTCATTAGCGTACTGTATAATGGTACACAAATAATAAACACATGCACGGACAAAAGTGTCTAAACTATTATGTCGAACTTATCGACTTTCTACAAGCAAAGCAAAGTTGATCAAATTGTTATTTGTTTATATTAATTATAATTGTATGGTAAACGAATTCGGATAGATAAAACCATAGATTGTCAACAGTAAAAATGTACAAAACATTTGTATCAAAAAGACAATTTGTAAATAATTCATAAAAAAAATAGTTCAAAATTACTATCTATAACAATCGGATCAGTGAGCGAAAACCAATCACATATCATCATGAACAGTATTTACAATTATTTATAATAATTCATAATAATTCCACCGTTTTCCTTATTGGAAAGTAGTTGGATTCGCACGTATTTTAAAATGTTTTTTATCAAACAAAATTTACCGCAATTCCAAGTAGAGTACCTATAGCGTAAAGCGTGTATTGCGTATTTGTCTTGAAACATGTTTTCCCGTATACGTACTTCATTATAAGTGTATTTTTTTTTTAGATATTTTATCAATAAAATCATAACTGATACACTTATACAAATATTTAGCATATTCGCAAATCGCACTGCCCAGGAATACTAACAAATAAAATGTAAATAATATTGTAACTCTACAATGTAATCATTTTTTCCTAACTAACTATCCTATTGGGTATCGAATCGAATTCAACACTGGTTTACTAAATTTTTGTTAATGATTACGACGTCAGCTTTACTTTTTGGATCATAAAAAAAAAACTCGTTTATAATTCTTATTCATTTTGTTCACGTTTAAGTATAGTACTACAAAAAATACTACTCAATATAAATAAAAAAATAAAATCTCATAATTCAATACCTACAGGTATTTTAAAATATATACAATAATTTATATAAGCCGCACATGCCGAAGTCGTAAAAAAAAAATTATTTTTATACATACGCGTACATAATAATTAATAATAGGTAGCTCACCTATAAAACTCTTCACTATAATATAGCAAAAGTCAATATATGATTATGTAGGTAAGATAAAAATAGTAAAATAATTTATTGTTTGCAAAAACAGTCTCCCGACACGCTAGAAGTCTTTCAAAAAAATAACAATAATCTTGTTTGCATACCCGTTTTATTATAAACCTATGCATACCTATACATTATAATTGTAATAAATTATGTCTCGTGAAAAAAAAATGTGAATGCAATATTCATGAGTCATACCCGCACACGTACCTATCTCTCTCTCTCTCGAGAGAGAGAGAGAGAGAGAGAGAGATATTTATTATTTGTTCTACATAAACACCGAAAAACCTGACACCGCGGCTTGTTTCAACTGAATGGCAAACAACAAATTAAACTTTTCAATACGAAAACAAATTACAATTATATATAAGTATATATATATATATATATATATATATATATATATGTATTATATAGTACATATAAGTACAACTCCGTGCGCGTAGGTGTGACGAAAAAATCGTTTGGCTTATAGTGTAAAA
Organism: Hormaphis cornu; assembly: GCA_017140985.1. NCBI lineage: Eukaryota > Metazoa > Arthropoda > Insecta > Hemiptera > Hormaphididae > Hormaphis > Hormaphis cornu. The sequence goes on along the minus strand of CM029364.1, from coordinate 2,635,322 downwards.
TAATAATGATTATAATAAATTGTTGAGAACGTTTTACGACGGGTCAACATAAACGCACAAAACAATCATGACAGTTGCCTGCAGTGGGGTATAATGATTTAAAAATAAAATTTAGAACTGAAATAAAGATAAAACACGCATCCTTTAACTTCGAGTTTGTAACGATAACCTATTATTTTTGTGAAAAGATCTGAAACAAAATTTTAATATACAAGAAATAAATAACAACATCGAATTCGTGTCGGCTCGGTTAGTGGTTACATATATGTATATGTTATAATCGAAAAAGAACAAAAAAAGCAGGGGTTCATATAACCAATAGATGTTCAATTGCATTTAAAACGAAAAAATTAGGCTTATATTTGATTTTTGGAGATGCTCTAATCACAAATCTGAGGGTGCTAGGTACCCCTTGTTGTGGAAGTTAGCTGTCTTGCAGCAAGTACATAGAATGTAAAAGCAAGGGAATCTTGACTTACTGGAATCAACGAGTGCGTAATGCACATCATCGTCGTTATTCCCAATGTCAATTTTACGAAATGTCTTTCAATTCGTAAATCTAATTACGTGATAAATACTCAAAATATTTAAATTACGTGGAATTAGATGTGCATATAATACAACACGGTTATAGTTAAATCGATATCGATTTTATTTTTTAACACTTTCCACCATCGCGGTAAAAATGAAAATCCACGCCAGATACTCATTACAATATAGTGTGTGCGCAACTCCAAGTATAATATTAAAATTATTTATAAAGGACATAGGTGCAGATATTTTATGTTTTTTCTTTTATTTAATGCGTGGTAACAAAAGCCTGTACACGTATTTTTTTACGTGTTATAGCGACTAAAATGATTACTCTAGTGAAAAAAAATATACTACGGTAAGCACAAAAAGTGTCTATTTATTTTATATCTATATTCAGGCTTGAGAAAGCAAATTGTTGTTTTTAGATTTTACAGAGATGTGTTTTTTTTTTTTTTTTTTTTTTGTGTCTGTGGCACGTGTAGCTCCTAGGGAATTGCTCCAATCTTCAACAACAGTACCTCTTTCCGGTAGAGAATTTTATATCCTTGGTGCATTATTGATCGTGTTTTTTCGAAATTTTCAATTCCAAAAAAGTTTTTCGGGGAAAACAAAAAAAAATTTAAGAAAATACGAAAAAAAGTACGGAAAACGCATTTTTGACAAAATCAATTTTGTTAATTGGTCATAACTCCCAAAATAATGATTGGAAAGACTTGATATTTTCACACGATGTTAACATTGGTAATTTACAGGTGTGAGGCGAATTTCAAAATATTTCACAAATTTTTGAGCTAAATTAAACTATAGAGTTATCTGTAATATTATACAACTAATATTTCAAAACAAATAGACTTGCAATCGCTGCGAAAAAAAACGACAGACAGACGGAATTCGAAATGAAACTACAGCACGTTTAAAAACTTTAACCTAACGTATATTTTAACGCATTCTCTAAAAGACAATAATAATCGGTCCGAACGAGAATGTATGTATATTATTAGTAATCATAAATAAATGATTCAATACAAAGATATTAGCTCCGTGTCACCAACACCCCCCCCCCCTCCATTTTGAATTTCGGGTCCAAACCCGGGGCTTTTGTTAGGTTAGGTTCGATTCCATTTAAATTGTCTTAAATCCAATAATTATTATTAATTATGGACACGTTATAAATATATAATGTCGCGTAATAAAATAAATTAATATCAACGTACCTGTTGCATTTTTTCAAAGTCCAGGCAAGGCCTCTGCGCGACGCGAGTGGGATGATGCCTTTGTCGGTGACGTTTACGCGGACAAGTGTTTGGCAGCGATACGGATTGCCTAGGGGACAGGTGGACCAGTTTTAAGGGCGGCGAAGAGGACACGGTGCACTGTCCCGGTTTGTGAACGTGGGACGGAGGCGACGCACAAAACTTTAACGGGGTTGGCCTGGTGGACATGAGGCCTTGCACCTCGTCGTCCGACGAGCCCGACCAGCTGACGGCCAGCGTGTTTCCGCAGCCGGCTTCGCTAGCCGATCGACAACGTTTACGGGCTAAGGACGCGACTGCCGCCGCGGAGTTTTCTACGGAAACTCCGCCGCCAACGCCGCCGCCGCCGCACGAATTTGCTTCGTCCGCGTCGGGCGTCGGTACTTCTACCCGTAGTAATACTGCTTCGGGATTACAATTTATCACTTCCAGTTCTTCTTCGGAACTGTGTTGGTCACAATCGCTGGGCAAGGCGGAGTCCAGGAAATACGGTGACGGGCCGGGTGTGGCGACACTGCTACGGCCGCTACTCGAAGACCTCGTGGGCTCCGTATCGCCGACCATAATATCGTCACTCGCAGCGTTCTCCATTACTATATATACACGCAGAGAAATTTATGACATATGTAATACGTTTTATTTGAAACGAATATCCGTATAGGAGGCAGTGTATTGGGAGTCGAATCGGTATAGCAAGATCGGTATAGTACGAGAGAAAAATATAGACCAAGACGACGGTTTGGACGAGCAGAGAAGAAACTGAAGCTGCAGTAAGAGCGGTTATGAAAATAAACGTTGAAGGAAAAAGAAGTGTAGCGAAGAAGACCGAGGAAAATATGGATGGAAACAATTGAAAAGGATATAAGGGTTGTTGTAATGTGTGTAGGGGATGTGAATGATTGTGATCAAAGTGGAGGTATAGAACAAGGGTGGCCGACCCCGAACAGTTGGGAGGGAGAAGAAGAAAAAGATTTTTAGCTTAAAACGACAACCGTTTTTAATTTTGTTTTTAGATAAGTAAGTATTATATTATATTTGCCGGTAATACAATTTTCAAACAGAATAACTATTTAGCAGCAAAATTGCGGCACAAATTTTACGCTTGAACTTTATGAGGAATTATATGTAACCACTTGTAATTAAATACCTATATTTAAATGTACAAAAATAATTAGCTATTGTTATTGTTTCTCGAGACTTAAAAATTTTAATCTGAAATACATAGAAATCAAATACATAAGTATAGAAAAATAGCGAAATGTCTGCCAAAATTAAAAGCAAATCAAAAAAATTGTGTTAGGTATGTTGTCGACTGCACAAGTGTGGTAATAAAAATGACAAAATATATTATAAGCAATAATTTGTGTTGTAACTTGTCTACAAAATTTAGTAACATTTGTTTACTATTTCATAATAGCAACAGTTACAGGAGACTTATACAGTATGGGTCAAAATGATCGAACAATTTTAAAATGGTTATTATATTTGGTCAGTAGCATAGGAAGAGTGGTGAGCCTTACCAGACTGCAGCAGACTTAAGCGTAATAAAACTCGAACGTATCTTTTATTTAAAAACACTGTGAGAAAAATAGTTTTTATACAGATAAAGACTGCATTAGGGACATAAGTAAGAGAAGCACCTCTGATTGAAAAATATTTGTTTGAAATTTTTAACCAGAATCCCCTTCCCTCCCTATAAACAATCCTCCGACAAAGACTAATATGATTAGTGCACTATTATGTAACTGTACCTATGTGAATTGTACAGAGGTGTTTTGATTTTTAAACGTAAATAAATGGCTAGCTTCTAACAGAAAAGTTGAAAAAATTAAATATAATCAATTCATTTTTAGTTGATGTTTCATAGCAAATAAAAGTGTAACAAAATTGTACCTGTACAACTTACATTGAGTGGATTCAGGTGCACCTTGTTTAGTACTTTTTGTTTCTCTTTCTGGGCTATGTTCGTCGTCAGATTCTGTCCCGGAATCGTGGTCGACAATTTTTAACTACAAAAAAATACAAATCAAAACCTTAGAAAAAAATAAATAAGTACACTTATAATGATAGTAACAGCAATTAGTATTTTTAATTGGTGTAGTTCAGAAAAGACTTTGTTTCGATTCTAATATTTAATTAGGTAACTAAAAAAATTAAATTATATAATACTTAAAAATTTTATCCAAATTCAATATCAGAAAATATTTATTTTTATACACATAAAGATTTAATAATCAAAATGTTTTACCGTTGATTTTTTTGTAAAAAAAATACTTTTCCTAAATGTTAAGTGATAACTTGTACAAATTATTTAACTAGATCGTTTTTTTTTTTTTTTAATAGAAATAATAATAAATATACTGTTTAGACGGCTTTTTGTACTAAAAATGTTTGACCTAGTATATAGGTATGCAAGTGCCAAACTAATTTTGCTATACTAAAAATAACTATTAGCTTATAAAAACAAAAACCATTGTAGTACACAATTTTCATTGGTGATATATACCAATACTATATAGTAAAAACTAAAGGTTAATTATTTAGAACAGTCTATCTGGTACTTCTCAAAAAATATTAGTGTTTTTTAAATTTAACTAGTAGTTTGTTGAGAAAGACTACCTAATATGTGTTTTTTAAATTTAACTAGTAGTTTGTTGTGAAAAACTACCTAATATACTATAACAAATCAACCAATATTAATGATGACCATAATAACATAAGGCATAAAAATATATCGGTAATAATAAATATTTGCATCGTTTCTGCATCTATTAGTTGAGACAGGTTTAATTATTAGAAGGTAAAAATGATTTTTTTAATGACATCTAATATGTTATTTTTATATTTATCTAGTTTAACATTTTAGTATGAGTATAATATTACATTCGCGTAGTACATAATCGATTTATAAATTAACGTTAAAGAATAAAGAGATAAAGCAAAATTACTCAGCATTTTAACATTATTATATATCATAATATTACAACTAGGTATATTTAACACTATTTTAATAATAAAATTTAGCATTACTATATAGTATATTATTACGATTAAATACATTTAACACTATATTAATATTAAAATTTAGCTAAAACTGTATACCAACTTCCTATCTACTTGATCTATATAATAGCTGTTATAGCATCTAAAAAGTACCTATTTGTAAGTTAAGTTCGTTTGTAACTTGTATGATTACAATAATACTTAATACATACAATGAAGTTTATAAGAAGGTGTAAACAAGAAATTAACAAGTATTACAATGGTCGAGACACATTTGTGTAATTATATCGAAAAGAGACAAAAGACACATTAATTGAACATACTTACTATTACAGAAATATAGGTAGGTACTTACCAACTTTATATTATAGTATTTCATATTGTACCAAGTTTACTAAATAATTGCAAAACAAAATATTCCGCAAACGAGTGAAATCGTTTGTCAAATGCTGATAGCTTAGATATAAGTTGGATTGGCACTGTATTATTATAGTCATTAGTCATTGTAGAATTGACGCATTGGGTTGACGATAAAACGTAGAAACGATTAATATTTAATACTAAGAAAATATTTTTTGTAGTAAACAATTCAGTTTCAAAATAGGTACTTATTAAGAATCAATAATTATCCAATAAATTACTAAAACTGTCAATAGAATCTATTGATATAGATTATAGATTGATACAGAAAAAATATACTAAAATCATAAAACGCAATAGAAAAAAGATTAAATAAAAGTAAAAAATATTCGATCAAGTCGGTAGTGAATTCTCAAAATTATAACTACGGAGTACGTTACTACATTCATCTTCAACAATTACAGTTTGAACTTATTATAAATAACCGAGGAAATGACGTACAACAATAATTTAATTTATACTATACCTAGGGTTTAAACGCGTAAAAAAATAAAATAATTTTTATAACGTTTCTCTTGTATTTAGCGCGTGCACACCAATAGTTAAATGGTATGATTTATAATAATTACTACTCGTCCAAAAAATGCGCATTATTCCCATATAAATCAATCACAGGCGCTAAATGTCCGTTATAAATGTTATTTGTACAATCGAAGTCGACGTACACGCAAAAAACAAAACGATTCACAACACGAAAGCCACACAACTATCAACTGCAGCAGGGCCGGCTCAAGGTATAGACGAGCTAGGCACCTGCCTAGAGCGGCACTTTAGCAGGGGCGGCATTTTCAAAATTGACTCATACATTTTTTTTTTTTTTTTCTATCGGTATTAAGTATATTATACGAAAAATATTTTAAAAAATTCAACCGTGAAAACCAACGTACATGTATAATAAAATACTTAAAAAAATATTATATAACAATTATAATAAAGTAATACGATTTTTATACATATACGCTTATACATAATTCTGGTGGTTTCATCATTATTATTCCGTATATTAAAATGTTTGCTACAGCTATTTTGGTATTTATATTTTCGGATTTTCCCTGAATGGGAATTCTACTAACGCGTATTCCCACTATTTCGGTAAAAATAATCAGAATCAGAATGAAATTATTCAACTACTATCCAAAAATATCAATTTACAAATCATATCTAATATTAGATTGTACTCCTGACATAAGTCACAAAGAACAAATGACTATGATATTTAGATTTTTTACAACTACAGAAGGTATCATTAAGAATGAAAAACATAAAAATGTTTCCGTGAACGAACATTTCATAGATTTTATCGAATTACATTCCACAACTGGGTTAAACATGACAAATGTCCTTATTCAAAAACTGAAAGACTTAGGTATACCTTTCGATGATATGAGAGGCCAAGGGTACGACAATGGTTTGAATATGCGTGGTCAAAATAGTGGCGTTCAAGCTAGAGTGAGAGAAATTAATTCAAGAGCATTTTACGTTCCATGTAATGCACATTGCTTAAATTTAATTTTAAACGACGCTGCCAATTGCTGTTTAAATGCTGTTAAATTTTTTAGTTTAATTCAAGAGATTTATGAATATTTTTCGGAATCAACTTATCGTTGGGACGTATTTAAAAAACATGTTAGTAGTCTTACTATAAACCCATTAAAAGTGCAACACACGTTGGGAGAGCAGAGTTGATGCTGCTAATTGGATATCAAGTAGGGAAAGTGTATGATTCATTAATAGAAATTGTAGAAGACTTAACACTAATGAATGCAACTGGAGTAAAATGTCGTGCGGAAGCTAAAAGTATTGCTGAAAAATTAGTTGATTTTAAATTTTTGTGTTGTCTTGTTATTTGGTATGATATACTGTTCGAAATTAACCATACAAGTAAATTACTTCAATCTGTGTCACTGAATATTTCAGAAACTACATTAACACAATTAAAGAATACAATAATATTTTTGAAAGAATATCGTACAGATGAAGGATTTCAAAAGACGTTAGAACAAGCTAAGACACTAGCAAATGAACTAAAAATTAAGGCTAACTTTCCTGTCCCAACTCGAATTCGTTGTAGAACTACTCAATTTGCATATGAATCACAAGACGAACCTATTCACAACCCAAAACAAAGTTTTAAAATTAATTTTTTCAACCAGATTTTAAACACTGTTATCCAATCAATCAATGACAGATTTTCACAATTTACAGATCACAGATTCTGCAGACGCAATGAAGCTAGTATACGATAAGTGATAACACGGTTTTGTTCGTGTGAAAATCCAATGAATATTTAAAAATATAGTATTTATAATATAAGGAGACATATTTTGCGTACTCGTCGGGAAAAAAAATATTTAGGGATAATACGAGTCCGATACGAACACAAAACGTGATAAGCGAAAAGTTGTTCATTTATAACATTTTACGTGAACGCCATCACGCGTATCCTTAAATCTTTACACTGATTAAATGTTTTTTTCAGCGAGAAAATTTAAAAAAAAAAAAAAAAAAACAAGGACCAAGGTACCTAAAATCGCCAAACAACGATAAATTAACAATGCATTATTAACATGCGAAAACGTAATTTTGTATTTTCAAACGTGTTCTACCGAGCACTTACACAACAAATTCGAGTTTTTTCCCCCCCGCAATCGACACTTTCGGCGGGACCGTCGAAAAATAATCGTAGTGCACACGAATGATAATATCGGTGGTACAGAACGAGGGAAAAAGAATGAAAAATGTACAATTACCTCGATCGGAAAACGACGACGGGACCGTTGGAAAAATAATTTAATATTATGCGCGACAACAACCACGGCGGCGACGGTCAACACCACGACAACAAGCAACTGCTGGCCAAACGATAACGACGAGAAGAGGCGCGCACGGCGGCGGCGGTTACGAGTGACGTCGACGCGTAAAGGTCACCACCACCAGGCAAGCAGGTACCACACGCACCGCCGCCACGGTCGTGCAGCTAAACGACAACGACGGCAAAAAATAAACCTATCATCGGGGAAAACGTTTTTTTTTTTTTTTCTCCCCCTATACCTAAAGGGCCGCAAAACACTTCAGATCACACGTCGCATTTTATTTGTCGTTCGGTACAAAATGTATAACATATTATACGTCGTATGATGATGAAAGAATTTACGCCGAAATTGTTTTTTTTTTTTTTTTTCTACCTACCACCTATAATCGGTCAATAGCGCGGCGGTGCAGCAAGCTCTCTCCGGTGCAGTGAGCGCGCGCGTATTGTTACCAATATTTTGTTATGCACACACACACACACGCACGCAGCCGGGCCGCGATAGTATTACGACGATTCGATTAAAAATAGACGCAGCCGGGAGAGACTTACTACAAATACAGCTTACTACTACTTCATAGTAGTAGTAGTAGTAGTAGTAGCGAAACACACACGCACACGATCAGCTGATTATCGTTACGCGCTGGCGCAAACGGCGCATATTTATTATTGGCAAGAGGGGAAAGACCGAGCGCGCGTTTCTTTGTTCTCGGCTTCGCGGGTGGAGGGTGGCGACGGCGACACAAAGACCCGGGGGGAGGGGGTTTCTTTTTTTTGTCGTCATAACAATAATAATAATAGTCGTTATCACAAATCACGCGAGTATATATAATTAATAATAATATTTTGATGACGAGATAATTTGTTTACCTTCGCGGGTCTTCGATGGTCGTCCTCCTCGAGGCTGTGCGTCTTGAGTTTGTGCGTGACGAATTTGAGCATCATTCGCCGGTCAGATTTCTTTAAACCAACACGCGCAGCAGCGATCCGGGCCGCCGACGACCGAACATGACTATAGGATTATTGTATCGTTGTTGTTATTATTATTATTAGGTGGTGTACACATACGAAACGCGGCAACAAAATAACGATACTCCTAAATTATTGTATAATATATTGTTGGACGTACAACACCGGGTAGATACCGATTTTTTTTTTATTTTTTAACTCGCGATAACCGTCAACCGCTGCTCTATAACAATATACATATTATTTAAAACAACGCGTCGGAACAGCACCGGCAACGCCGCCAACAACGGCAGCAGCGGCAGCAGCAGCAGCAGCAGCAGCTCGTACACAACTGCCGCCGCCGCCGCCGCCGCCGCGCTCGTCCGCGCCACTCGCGCCGGGGAGATATACAATATTATATATATATATATATGTGTGTGTGTATATTATTGTTGTACGAAAAAAAAAAAAAAAAAGAAATACCGAGCGGCAGATCGTGCGCCGTGAGTGACGAGAGAGAGAGAAAGAGAGAGAGAGAGAGAGAGAGAGAGAGAGACACCGCTCGCGCGCCCACGTTGCGCACAAACGACTCGCGCACACCTTCCGCGACTCGCGTACTCCTCAACAGCGCACACGCATACCATAATAATAATAATAATACAATGATTATTATTATACATAGTTTATAAATAATAAGAATAATAATAATATAGTAAATCTCGGCGTTGTACGTATGCATAAATTTTACTACGCCCGGCTAAATCCCACCTCCGCCAAAGTCGCTGCTGCTGCCGTCGACTCGATCGTCGGTCACGGCCTCCTCGCGAACGAGCGTTTTCTTGACGCCGCCGTGTTCACGCGAAAGCGGTATCATAATAATATCTGGGGGGCATTTAATAACTCGTTAAAAAGTTGACTTAATTACAATAATGATGTTATTGGCTCGATAATAATAATATTAGGATTGTTTTTGAATTTAATGCGCGCGTTAATCCAGTACGTTTAGTATAGTTTAAAAAAAAAAAAAAATAGATACCCACCTAGTAAGAAGAACACTTTATAAGAAAATACGAAATTGATTTTTTGAAGCGGAAGAAGAGTATCGTAGGTGCCGACACGTGTGAATTAAAAATATAAACTACGTTACTTAATGTTAATTTTAATTGAAGTTCGTTTTTTTTTTTTTGATAAAAAATGAAAAATAATTAACTCTCAACCTGATATCGTTTTTGCGGATTCTTGAGAAGTTAAAAAAATTTGTTAACTTTCCCAGCCTCGCACGAAAACACAACAAATAGAAGCTGCGGCTGACAGAACACATTTTAACAATTATATGTTGCCCCCCGAACTCGTCGATTGGATATGCTAGATAACCAAATGCATTTTTTTGTTTTCGCAGACAAAAGACATAATAGAGGTGGTAATCAATACACAACGCTCGAGCACGTTCTTAAAACAAAATTTTTACATAATATGTACCTACCGCACACTATTCGTCTATTCCCTGAAAACGCATTTTCATAACTTTTTAGTTCTAACAGTGTGGTACGCCTAATCAACAGACAGCACATGGGTGGTAATGTGAACCTACTTCATATGAATGTATACATATTTGATATTATAATTGTATAAATGAAAACGGAAAACGTGATAAAAACGAAACATTTTAAAAGTATAATAACCAATAATAATCTATATATATAAAAATGAAAGTATGTTTGTATGTTCCCTATGATCTCGAAAACCGTTTGACCGATTTTGATGAATTCTTTTGTAATACATTCCTTAAAGGTCTGGGAAGGTTTCTAGCACAAAAAGTTCTGAGTAATTTGTAAGGAGGGCCGTGTAGCCAGCAAGGAACTAAAAGCATGCGTTATATGGAATTAATTTACTAAGCTTTAACCGACTAAATCCCGGGCAACGCCGGGTCGGGACAGCTAGTATATTATATTATAGTATCAACATCGTACGCATATAATATTATATAGATACAAAAAATACAAATACTCCGTAAACAAATGCGTATACGAATATAATATTCGTATAAATCATAAAAAAAAAAAAAAATAATAGATGCAACAAAATATTGTTCACAAAAATAATATGATTATAATTATATTATAACAATTTTCATTTGAAAGCCGAATGGAAACAAGCAGTGGCCTGCAACCGCGGTATAATCCTGCACTAAACTGCAAAAATGTACGCATATTATGTTATTATAATCCGAATGTTTTCATTTCTCCCGATAGACTGAACAGCTAACAAGGTGTTTCAATTTTGCGGTCTGCAACTATAGTATTACGGCGTTGAAATTATAATAATAAATAGAAACGCGTCGCGTATACCGAGAATTGAAAAACGATTTGTAATAAAAATTTTTTTTTTAAAAAACCAACAACAGTGGATTTCCGGACGGAAAAAATCATAATAATTTGTTTGTTATGATAATTTATACAAATTTTTTAAATAACAATAATATTATGATTTGTGGTGTGTTTCTCGCGCGACCGCCGCCGCGAAACGGCCGAGCGCCCTTCTCGCGCGCCACGTACGCGAATGTGCGGCGGCGGCTGTTGTTGTTGTTGTTGTGTTTTGTGAATGAATGAATGAATGCGCTTGCCCCGGCGGCGTGGTTCCCCCCCCCCCCGCGCGTGGTGGACGAAGGGGGTCTTTCGTCGTGGCCGCCGCCCACCGCCACCACCTGCACCACGCAACCGCCGACGGCCACTCGGCAAAACAATACGACAGTAAACGCGCCGGTCCGGAATGATACGGCCGCACCCACGGTATAGAGGACGTTGAATACAGTTCACACTTCACTCAGAATTATTTACTATTGTCATGATGTTGTGAGCAGGCGAGCTCGTTCGTTTTTAGATTCTGAGCGCAGCAAAGAATGTATTGTCACCACAATGATGTTAGCAGTGCCGGATATTAACGCATAGACCAAGCAGGCCTGGGCCCAGGGGCGCCATAACTTTAAGCTCACTGCGACGCCCAAAATCGCGATGAAACAAATCTGTTTTATCGTGCCTGTAAAGTAAAATACAATTTTTACTACCGCGAATTTACAAACAATCCGTAGACAGTAATAAGTTATAAGCGTTAAACATAATACTCGCCTAAAACACCAATAGAACCTTTATTTGGGGTAATCAGCCCATACTGTAAAAAGTTTCTATAGGTATACCTTTATTCTTTTATTATCTAATTTGCTTATTTTATTGTGTACAGATTGTAAATTGTTTTTCTTTAAAAAAAAAAAAAAACAAATCACATCTTTGTAAAATCAATGGCTTCTTCGCCCCGCTTAGAATCTAAAAAAAATCACAGAGTCAGCATTGTACTTGTAATATTTGCATCCCAAATCATATGAAAAAGTGTAATACTCAATCATCTGCTTCTGCTTCATTTGCCCATTTTTATAGAAATATATCCAAGTTCTATCAAAACTTTCTAAAACGTTGGGATACAAATATATTCTTATTTATTATAATAGAGATAAAATTATGGGTAATTTTTAATTTATTATTATTACTAAGATTATTAATAGTCACACGTTCAAATGAATGATTATTTAAGCGCAGTCCATAGGTTTTTATGTCTATAAAAAAATCAATACCTATTACTTTTCTAGCTACGCGTCCCTGCAAAGGGCCCTTAGGCATAGGCTATATATAGTTTATAGAGTAATAATTACTCTGGACATCCGGATAATTACTCCATGGACATTATAAATAATAATAAAATAATTATCTATGATGAACATGCATGAACCTAGATCAAACCATTGAACAAATTAAATTTTCAAATTTTTTTGAGAAATTCTTCTATTCTGTGGTATGACATCCGGTTACCAAAATATGAGTGTACGTCCATAGACATGATGAGATAATACATGTTATATATTATATTATTACAAGTGTCAAGTGGAGACGATGGAGTATCATTCGATCTAGACTAGAAGTGAACATCAATGGGGGAAAAAAAAATATTGAATGAAATTATTTCTCGTAAAAATAAATGAATTCATTTTAAATTATTAACATAAATATAAATTAATTCGTTTACGTAAAAGTTATATTTTTAAATACTTGGAACTAATTTTATTCATGACTAAACGGTTAGGTACCTATAATGTATATTATATTGTACAGTTCGCCATGATAATAGTATGTGTGAGGATAATAATGTATATTATCGATAAACAAACTTTTCCGGTACACATTCGCGCGAATTCACCGAACAATACGGATAACATTTTTTTTTTTTTTTGCAAAACTGCAAAACTGCAGGTACCTATAGCACAGTGGCGCGGCGTGGGTATTGAAAGAGTGTAAAAGCAGTGATATTTTTTCAAATATCAAACAAAAAAAATTGATTAGTAAACGCTCGTCGCGGTCGGTCAGTGCCGCTCGTGTAAGCAGATACAAATGTGCTTACAAACGCTAGCTTAATAATACGCAACCCCCCAGGGACGCCCGCAGAGTTGAATCTCAGGGTGGGGGGGGGGCAAACATATTTTATGATAATATAATATATGGGGGGCTCCAATCCTAACCTATCTTAAATTAATTATACCCATCACTGGTAATGTGAAATTAATGACTATCTTGAGATGATATTTAATTACACTATTAATTCAAAGATTTATAAAAAAAAAAAAAAAAATGACATAATTTATAATAAACAAAAATAACTTTATTAGATCAAATCATCATGTTCAAACTTCAAAAAGTAGAGACGAACTCCTTTTATTAGATGCAAATTTGCTTATTGAATCATTAATTTGTTGTGTCAGAAAATTCTTTATCGTCATATCTTTTGCGATGAATATTTATCAATCCCCAAGTTACTTAGTCGCTCATTTCCCATTCTACTTCTAATCCATGTCTCCAATCGGCGTAAAGTACTATATCGAATAATTTATTAGCAAATTTAAACGATGACTAGCACAATGGAAAAAATTAGCCATTGGGTACACATCATTGATTCTTTTTTGCACTCCAGATATATATGGCCAGCCATTATAGCACATCCATCATACCCCTGCCCAACACATTTATTCATGTCAATGCCCAAGATGGTACATGCTCCTAATAGTGTTTGAGTAATAGATGATGCATCAAACTCTTGTAAGGAGAAAAATCATAAATATAAAAATTTATCTCTGTGGACTCGTTAAATAATTACATAGTAGAGTGTGTATACAACAAGTATGTTTTAACTTGTTCCAAATTTTTTTGCCGACTTGAAAAATCTCAGGAAGGGCAACGGCCCCCCCTGCAATCCCCTCCACAACACTAGGCCATACAGCAACAACAGTGGCGTATGACTTATAAGCAATTTCACGGTGCACTTCGATGCGACAACAATAGATCAAAAACAGACCGTAACTCGATGGAAAATAATCGTAGAAAAGTAAAACCGACTATTAGTTTGATTTTTTCGTGATATTTCACGTCAATGATGGCTCCAATCGCAACACGTATTGGTATAGGGAATGCGCTGTCCATGTATTTTTGTGTATAATACCTATGTAGCTCTTATCATATTATACTTTCTGCTGTTTTATCAATATCCGATAAAACAGTATTCATTTAACACAAAAACATGCAAAAGAGTAAAAAAACAACTTGCAATAATTTTGTACTTCCAAATTTTAAACACTTGAAACTGACTGTGGCATTGACACGACAAAAATGATCTTTTTTTTATCATAGGTATTTAGTTATGTAACTTCAGAACTAAGTATTAAAAACTGTCCCGTGCACAATAAAATACCGGTGTCTGTAATTATTCCTGAAAAACATTTATTGTTTCTTCAATTTTATCATTCTGATTTTCCATTGTCATTCGTTTCATAATTTTTTGAAAATTTTGAGTATTTTGTCTGGAAAATGGCTGTTAAGTGTAAAGTATGTAATAATGAGTACTCAGCAGTCAACAATTTAAACAAACACGTACGTAAGAAACATCCCGGTGTTTTAATCGAAGTGTCAAAGGTAATTTATTTTTTACATGTTCCACATATTTTGCTTGACGGTGTATAATGTTGTGACCAATTGGAAATTTGATATTTATGTTTCGTTAATAAAGGCTCGTGCAAACGTGTACATATGTGATTACTGCAACGAAACTTTTAATAATAAAATGCTTCTTCTCAAGCACATTATTAATCACATGGTTAGAAGACCAACCAATATATACTGTTCATTTGAAAACTGCGATAAAACATTCAAAACTATGAAATCGCTAACTCATCATTTAGAATCTGACCACAATGAGAATATTAAAGTAGAACATTTAAAATTTGAAACAATGGAAGGTAAGTAACACTTACCTTAAAACAAAATATAACATTAGTAGATTGATTTTTTTTTTTTCTAACAGTTTTGTGTATGAATTGGTATGTCTTTTTACATTTTAAACTAAACAATATTGTACATGTTTTAGAGTTTAATAAATGGAAAAAGGCTGTGGAAGAAAAAGAAAATTGTCAATATGTTCGTAGAACGTCAATGAAACCAGGAAATAAAGTGCAGTATATGTATTATGATTGCCATCGATCTTATAGTCCACGCCTAAACGGGACGGTAAATATTTTTATTTTTTTGTAAAATTACTGTTATTGGTACTTCTTTATGTAAACCTTCTAAGTTGAGCAAGTATTAAAAAACGTAAAAAAAAATCTATAGAGAACCTAAGTAAGTATAATCATTAATATTTATTATCATAGGTAATAAATTCATTATTTTGTACCTTAAGTTTAATTAAAAATTATCAATGATGCACTTTTAGTATTTATTCTGTCTTGAATTTTAAAAATGTATCTTTACTTGATACTTCAAATAATTTGTAAGTCTGTATCACAGTCTAGTGTGGTATAATAATTGTTTTAGCAATTTCTATAATAGTGTCGAAAAATAGATTACTGACTGAATATTAATAAGCTCGTAGCACAGTGCTCAAAACTTTAAAATTGTATGACCTGTAAACTTAAAATACGCATAATTTATAAAAGCATAAGTATTATAGAATTATATATTCTTACTTATAATTTGTCATAAACCCAAACTAGTAACTACCATCCAATTAATTCCAAGCCCTGTATGTGTTTACAAAATACATTATAAAATATCATATTATTGTTATAAGTACAATTTTACTGAATTTTCAAATACAATAAGAATAATCAAATACTAATTTTTTTATTTAATTTATAATTTGCCTATAAGTTTTAGTAAATATTGTACTTAAGGATAAAAAAAATTAATTTTAATTAAATACTGACCATCAGTAAAGTCTAAATTTCAGCCGGAAATCATTATTCCTTTTTTTTTTTTTTAAGTTCTCAGGTGTTTGAAACACTAAATCTGTAGGGTAGATAAAATTATATACAAACAAACATCTAATGATTTGTAAATTTAATCGAATTTATAATCTTTTACTTGTAATTGTCTTAAATTATTTGTTTTTTATCATGTATGACCCTTCTGCAATTTTAGAGGTTTCTTATTAAAAACCCTGTATATCGACTAGGCTTCAAAAATGTTTTTGGTTATAATACATAAATAAATCATTAAATAATTATAAATGTTCTAAATAATTTCTCTTGATTACTGATATTTTCCAACAATTTCAAGTGTGTAAACCATTAATAAGTTAAACAGTTTTTACTTCTAGATGAATAAACTAAGCAGTAACATGCATTCAAAAATTAATGTTGATTATCACTAATAGTTTAAGTTCTAATAAATAATTTAAATACTTAATGCAATTTTCAATTTTAAAGGGAATGAAAAATCCAAAATGTACTGTTAAAATCGGAAAAGTATGTCCGTCTCGAATACGTATTGTTAAAAAAGTACATAATCTATCTGTAGAATTCTACAGTACTCATTTATGGCACAAAAATGAAATAATGAAAATACGGACGTTGTGTAGAAAAAAAAAATCTACACCATCAAGTAAATAATTTATATTTGTTTATAAACATTAACAATTTACAGATACACAAATAATATGAATAATAATTTTGTTTTATACAAATAACAAGGTATTCAGACAATTATTTATTAAGTAGTACATCAGAGTACCTACTTGTATGAATTGATGTTTTTGTAAAAAAATAAAACTATTATTTACCATATTATCTTCTCACTAAAATTTTATTTTTATGTATGAACTATTAGTCTATATTATAAAAAATTTTTATAAATATCATGTGTATAAACTGCTTAGTATGATTAATATACATTTATACATTTAATATACATTGTTTTTTAGGTAAACTATCAAATGATTTACCAGTTAATTTACAAAAAAGTGAACAAAATATTTCAAGGATTAAACAATCAGTTTTGGCAAGCCACAATAAAAGCCTAAATTTTTCAGTAGATATAAAAAAAGAAACCGAAAATTCCTGGATCATTTGCTTTATCACAGATAAGTCCATTCAATTTAAAGTAGAGAAAGCAATTTCATCTTGTAACGGTTGTGTACATAGTTGCAAATTATGTAAAATTTGTATTCACTCGTATACTTGTTCTTGTGATGATAATGCTTTGCATTTGAATATTTGTGAACATATACATGCATGCGTTCAAGCAAACAAGTCAATTATCCAACGTAATTTATGTACGTCACAAACAATTCCAGTACTGAGAGAAACCCAATATCTAATAAACGATCAATTAAGTACTAAATTAGAAAACAACACTTATGATATGAATACAGTTTTGTATTCTCAAGTAAAAAGAAAAGTAGAAATAATACTTAACATAATCTACAATAAATTTGATTCAACTTTGAATGACCTAAAATGTATTTCAAAATATTGTGACAACATAATGTCATTGCTTGAAGACGAAGAAACACCCAAAATCAAAAAAACTTAGCAGTTGTAGCACAAACACAATTTAATTGTTATTATATACTTATTGGGTATTTTATTTGAATTGGATATCATGTTTTAAATAATACAGGGTTATTCAAATGGATTCATCCGATTTCAAATGCTTATAATATGCTTAGAACTAAGTGACGAAATACAATTTTTTCATAATTAATCAACAGAAATATACAATTAATAGTTTTATAATATGTTTGACAGTAATTATTTTTGTGGAAAAAAATTAAAATCTTAAGTTAGTCTATTGTAAGCCATCCCAACATGTGTTTTTGTATACGTTAATAGGAAATGTATTTTGTGTTTTTTACTGCGCCACCCAATTTTTTTTCCAAGTCAAGCACTGTGTTCTGTGTTAAATAAGTGTATCAGTGTTTTTTTATTTGTAAAATAATTTTTGAATTATTTTCTGTGTTAGACATAAGTCTAATAATGTTTTTTTAATTTGTAAAATAAGTTTTGAATTATTATATTGTAATTATATACCTATTCAAAATGTTTTTACTGATTAAATAAAATCTAGAGTCAAAGACTTGAACAAAATTTGTAAAACAAGGAAGGAAAGAAAAAAAGAAAGAGATTAAATTCTAGGTTAGATAAAAAGTTGTTTGGAATAGCAACTACACCTTGGAGTCGGTCATTTCATTAAGTAGGCCAATGTTTCAAAAGATGTCTTTCTAACTTATTATTTAGTATGTAAAAACAAATCATTACTTTTGATAAAACAATTTTGAGCAAGCTTGGTTATAAAATATGTAAAAGTAACCCACTTTAAAACATATTTGTTATGCCAAACCACTTCTCTCCCAACCTAGAATTTACTCCCTTTCTATTCTTAAAATTTACTCTCTATCTTTCCTTCCTTCATTTTTTTTTTTTTATATATAATACTATGCTTACTACACCATTTAAAACAATAACCCACACAGGGGTGTTACCTACTTTACTTAATAGCATGCTATTATAATATTTCCTCTATCTTTTTTTTTATCACTTCATTGTCTAACTCAACATTATTATTAAATCATCATTAATGGATTACATCACTTTGTCTATTCAAAAAGTGTTGATTCAACAATCAACAATTTATGGTTCTGCATAAAAAGATTGGAGCACTCCTAATACGTGCAAAAAAAATGTATAATATTTAACTTAAATTAGTTTCCAAGTTTTTTTATGTTTTAAATTCATTTTTTCCATTAAAATGTGAAAATGACAAGGAATAATTATAAAAAAAAAATCTTGGGAGAGGAATATGACTATTGCCCCCCATTAATACACCACTGGTATACAAATATATTTATACAACAAAATTGTTTAGATATTTCATTTTTGTGCCTAACAAGAATAGGCCGTACAAGAACGAAGTAAAATAAACTATTTTGATTGATAAACAAAAAAAACTGATTAGTGCCATTTGTCCATAGGTCAATTCATTTTTGAGACAATATTCTAAAAGTGTATACCAATATTATTAAAAAAAATTAAAAATTATAAATAAAGATAATATGAGTTAGTAATCAAAGTGGATATTTAATCAATGTATAATCTATGGACCATATCAGTACGCTCAGACAAACAATGGAAAAGTATTATGAGTTTGACAAAGACTTACACATGATATTTATAGATTTTAAACAAGCGTACGATAGCATCGACAGAGAACAACTATGGATAGCATTACAGAATTTTGGGTTGCCCAAAAAACTTGTAAATTTAGTTAAAAGCTGCAATTCTAATGCTACATGCAAAGTGCGTTTCTTGGGAAGGGAGTCAGGGGACTTCGAAGTCAAGTCTGGTTTCAGACAAGGGGATGCGCTATCCCCGATTCTTTTCAATATAGCATTGGAAAGAATAGTGAGAGATATGCATGAAACCCGAGAAATGGATTTAAATGGTAAGGGAACATTGCTAGCATATGCTGACGACATTGTCATTCTTGGAGACTCTCAAGTCAAAGTAGAAGAAAGTACAAATAAATTAATTAAGTCTAGTAAAAGAATGGGCCTCAATATAAATGAGAGCAAGACAAAATATATGATCATAAGCAGGCGTCCAAGAATTTTACAGAATCTCTCCGTAGATGAATATACATTTGAGCAAGTAGAAGACTTTAAATACTTGGGATTAATTTGAATAATAGGAATGATATGCATAACGAAATAAGGTTGAGGCTGAATGCGGCAAATCGAGGATATTATGCAATGAGCAAAATATTCAGTTCTAAACTTCTCTCCAGAGAAACTAAGAGAAAGCTATATATTTCCTACTTACGGCCCATAGTAATGTATGGTTGTGAAACGTGGTCAACAACTAAAGGGGACGAGACAAAGCTATTAACATTTGAGCGAAAGGTTCTTAGAAGAATATATGGTCCCATATATAATACGGAAACAGGTCAATATGAAAGGAGAACTAATGCAGATATTGAAAGAATCTTTAACGGGCCAAATATCCAAAAATATCTTGTCTCAAAAAGATTGGAATGGGCCAGACACATATGGCGAGATAAGGACAGTCTAATGAGACAAGTTTTGGTATCTAAACTAAATAAAACACGCCCCAGAGGAAGACCACGTCAGCGTTGGCTGGATCGGATAAAGAAAGATTTAATTCAAGTAGATGAAACGGCAAGAATTGAGGATGCAGACAATAGAGACCGATGGAGGGGTTTGGTAGAAGCAGCGAAAGGCCTTAATGGCCTGTAGAAGCTAAAAAAAAAAAAAAAAAATAATCTATGGATAAAACCACGGTTTTGTATACAGGTGAGGCAAATTCGTCATTTAATTGGTATACATTAGTGAAGCCACAGATATATAAAACAACAAGTTTACTATCCATATCTGTGAATGAGGCTTTATTTTATCACTTTGACCTAGAACGCTACCTTGTAAAGTTTTTTATAACTACTACCTAACTCTATGAAATGAGATGGCACTACGATCTTGTATAATACCTACCTATTTAAATTCTATGTCTATAGTATTGATATTATTCAGTATTATATAATTTTACATATTATATTCTTATTGGAAAAAATAACCAATATAATTTGGAAGTGTGTATATTTATCAAAACAATAGTTTTTATGCCATGTATAACAATATATTAATATGTTATATAAAATTTGTACTTAGAAATTTTTTGGTACTATTTGTCAAGCTGCAGGATCATCCAGGAACACCAACATTTTTACAACTGTACAAATTATTATTTATTTACAGCTTGTTAAAACCTCCAAAGTTTGATAATTGCTCAGTAGAACAATCAAATAGTGAGAAACCTTTGATTTCAATAAGCGAAGTTAAACAAATTTTTGATAACAAAGATGTCTCAGCTTTGGAAAATATAAAAAAGAAAATGGATGGGCTTGTTGAAGATGAATATTGGAAACTCTTAAGACATAATTATTCTCAGAAATTATTCACAAAGATGAAATACTTCAGAAGATATTATTTAAATTTGTGAATGAGACAATACACTAGACAAATTAGTAGAGACAAATTGAAAGAAAATTCAAAAAAGAAGAAATTTCCAAATTTTGTTCTACTTGAAAACCATTTGTATTTGAATCTATTAAATATAAAAAAAAGTTATAAAAAGTGGGTATTATAAAATTAACATTTTAGGACGAACTGGTATAGCCACAGATAACTTGAATACCTTATAATATAACTTAACTAATATAACTTTTTAAGTTATCTGTGGTATAGCTTAGAGTCTAGACTAAACTGATTAAGACTGTCAAAAAATAATATTAATATTAATTATTATTATTTTTGTTATTAGCATTATTATATACTTCTAATAAATATGGAAGATATGTAAGTATTTTACCTATTAATTAATACATATATATATATATATATATATATAAATATAAAAAAAAATTTTAATTTTTTTATTTATTACACGTTATGCCTTAAAAACTATTATAACCTTATTACCTATTTGTTTGTACGAGAAATGTTCTGGAGGCATTTTGAATTGCAAAGGATCATTTTTTTCTTGTACTGACATCTATTTGTTGAACAGATTTTAGTGCAATTACATCTCACAAAACCTTGCCCTGTTACCAGTGAATGTTTAGTACCTGCAGTCCTTAATGAAATTTCAATACCATGGTTGATTTCCTCTTCTTGAATAAACTGAGTACAAATTTCAAATACAGTTCTGTAAAACCAATAGGCTGCAATTAAAAGTCACATAAATATCAATAAAAGAAATATTACGTACCTGTCGTATAGTTTCTGTAGTACACCATGTTTTGTGCCAATTTTATAAAGACCCTCGTCATTTGTTTGGAGATCAACGCCAAATATATTACTCAGGTCTCTCTAGCTTCTATGTCTATCTATGTCCGGAATTGGTATAGTAACATTGTCTCCAACCTAGGCTGGCAGATATAATTTGTCAGAAATAGATTTCAATTTTTTCAATTTCCACCTAACAGATGAATACCTACTATTTGTGTTAGAATAACATTCGTTGTCATCACCATTTCCTGCAATTTTACTGTCGTAAACGTTATAATTATCCTCTGACGAGTAAATTTTTTCATCATCTTCTATAAGTTTTTGAAGATCATCTTTATTCTGAGAATCTTTTATTATTTCTGAAGGGATTGATGTTGTTATAGGACTCGAGTATATAACATCTATACTATTTTGTATATTAATACACATTAAAAAAACACGTGGGTATTATTATAATAATTATTTTTATTATAATTTATAGTCGAGATAAACGTACTATTCAGTCTTATTTATTTTTTTTTTTTTATAGTGATAGATCGCGCTGAAAATAAAAATGAGAATATTAAGCAAACCAATAACAGCTATAGATAGTATTATAATTGTGATTGTAATATAGCCGAGATCAAATACCTTTTCTATGGCCGTGATGCCCTGATCTGTATAGAAGACCGTGGATAGGACCACGACTATAGATACTGTGATACCATGATATTATCACAGAATAAATGAAATTATTAAAATAAATATAAAATTATATAAAATTTCATTTATTCTGTGATATTATCACAAACTAAGATCTAATATCTATATTATGTCTACGATATAAACCACGGTGTAGAAGATTCTGTACACCATGATATAAACCCATAGATATATAATACATATATTGTATATCTATGTATAAACCATAGAAAAGGTATTAAACCTTTGATATAAACCTTGTTCATCCATAGCACCATAGATAACCATAACAGTAATTCTTATTTGACCCATGTGAGTACTGAGTAATTATATTATGTTATGACCAAGCAATACTCAAACGCTAATATCAAGACAACAAATTAGTGTCTGTATACAGAATTTAAATAATGGACTTTATGAACAAGCTAATTAAAGTTTAAACATTTATATGCCTATCTACTGTATTACAGATCTGTGACTGTTAAATTTGCATCTTTAAGTCGTTACTTAAATTTCAAAAAATGGTGAGTGAATTATTGTGTCTATAAAATTGAATTTAAATAAAAGTAACGACTCTGACTTATTACTTGCTCTTGTAATAATTTGATCAAGGAAAGATAGTAAAAAGGCTTGATCAAATTATTAAAAAAAAACTTTTCATAAAACATAATTTTACTGAGTGAATAAGTACCTAATTAAATTATCATGTGTCTACGTAATTCTAATACAATTATTCATATTTTCAGACTAAAACTAAAAAGAGTAAAAAAATTCTTAACAAACAGTTTGCTGCTATGAAGAAAACAATCAAACCAACAGATTCTAGAATGTATTTAAGTTTTGTTAGTGTACTGCTTTTGATTTTTACATTGTTGTATTTTTTTTTTTTCAGAAAGGAAGAAAAAAGAACCATAATTAAGAAGAAGAAGAAAAATCAAAACAAAACTGTAGCTGTTCGCCAAGTGTAATTATAAAACTTATATACTAAAATCTAAATACTTATTCTCTAACGGCGGACTATTTTCAAAAGGAAACCGACCAACAATAAAAGGATTGCTGGTTAATCTTTTGTTGCTTTTTATTTTATTACAAGATCCGTTACAGTTTTGTGTTTACACCGAGAGCTCCTATTACCCTTGCTATCTAATGTCTATTCAATTTTTTCATCTCTTCCACCCATTCACCAAACCATAAAATCAATTTCACTGGGTCACGCCGTCTGTGACCCCCTCCTGAGCTTTAAAACACATTTAACTTGAATTTTAATTACTTAACTAAATCATAGAAGTTTAATTGAAAAAAAAACAAAAACACTTTTTTATTGATAAAAAACAAATTATTGATGTAAACAGCAAGACACCTTTTAATATATATAATGCCTTAAAAATGTCTAAACCAATCTCATTGCTATTCTATCACATTACACCAACTTGTGGTATTAATTTGCTTACGAGTTTAAATTTTGTAAGAGGTGAAATAGATACCAAATTTTTAAAAATATCAGTTAGAAATGTATTGACATTGTTAGACAATAATGCAAGGCTTGGAATAGACCAATAAAGAATTTAATAGAAGATTATGCACTTTTAAACTAAACTATGTGCCCTTATTCAGAAAATTTTCAATTTTGATCACTGACAACAGGTACAAAATTATTTAAGTTGCAGAATTTGTCTAAGGGCAAAGTTCCTAACTTTTGTATACACTCAGTATGTAGAAAAAAATTAACTGTTTTTCTATACATGAAATTTATTAATAATATTTACTGTTTAATGCGTATTGATAGGTATCTACCTAGTTTAAGTCCATGACTTAATTACTTCAGATGTGTCATGTACTTAACACGATTGTGTTCTAAACAAATATAATCTTTAATTTTAAAACTTACTGTACTTTGCTGGTTTAAACTTTTTAGGGCTCAAACAAGTTCAGCATTGTTCTTCGAGTTTAACACACAGTTAGGACCACCATATCATATCTTGGTAGATACAAATTTCATCAGTTTTTCTATAAAATACAAAATGGACGTTGTTCAAAACATGATGGATTGTTTGTATGCCAAGTGTAAGCAAATTATATAATATTTTTTCTAGATTTTTGTTTGTAATACATATTTTGTACATTTTCAGGTATACCTTACGTCACTGATTGTATTGTTGGGGAATTAGAAAAATTAGGACAAAAGTATAAAATAGCATTGAAAATCGTGAAAGATCCCCGTTTCCAGAGAATACAGTGTATGCATCCCGGCACTTATGCTGATGACTGTTTAGTTCAACGAGTAGTACAGGTAAGTGTTGAACTTTTAGTTGCACGCTAACTATTTGATCTAATTAATAATGTATGTTATTTTTAGCACAAATGTTATATAGTTGCTACGTGTGATCGAGATTTAAAAAGACGTATCCGAAAAATTCCTGGAGTTCCGATTATGTACATTGCTCAGAGACGGTAAATTTACTATAGGTTATATCTGTTTTTTGTATTCTATTACATTTTTGTTTTTTGTTTTCAGGTACACTATTGAACGAATGCCAGATGCTTATGGAGCTCCTAAAAAATAACTTTATTAAGTAAAATGCTTATCTAAAACTTACCTCTTAATAATTATTAAATATAATATTTTAGTACTACACCATTTTCAAAGTTTGATTTGTATTTTTTCTTTGTGATAGTATTAAATTTTATAAGTTTTTTTTGAAAATGTTTTTGTATAAAAACAAAACTTACACATAAACATCAAACTATTGCAACTTCCAAACAAGTGAACCACCCAAAGCATCGTTGCTACTCCAACGAAATTTCTACCCTATTTGCACTTTATCATACGTATTTTTAGCAACATTACACACAAAAATACCTACAGCTATATTATAATTTATTACAAAAAAACATTGTTAGTTTCTTGAAAAATTTAAAAAATTTGACAAAAAAAAAATTGGACATTTTTTTAATTTCAAGTTCTACTTTTTAAATTATTTATTTAATATACTACTAAAAAACTTTACTTTAATTTTGAAATATAGCATAGTTCATTCATTGAACTAACTTCTTTGCTAGAGAACTGGCAAAACTGAGATTTGACCTGTTTTGGTATCAGGCTGTTTCATACTAATTTTAATCCATAATAATGTATGTGTTCTAATTTTTAACAAGGCTCAAAATATCCAACTTTTAAGAATATTTTTCACACTATTAGTCTCCAAGTTTGCTATTAGAAAAATGCATTGAGCAAAGCTACTAGAATCTTATGGTTCATAATTATTTTAGAACAGTACAATTCAATTTGTACCATCTGTGCTAATTTGCAACTAAGTATGTAAATATATCCGCTGAAAGGCTGGTTAATAAGTACAACTCATTGTTATGTGGCCAATCGAGGGACATTTTTCAAAGTTCTTGGTCTGCTACCTATGCTTAACACTATAAAAGTTGTCATTAAAAATAACAAATAAACTTGATGTAAATTGTAAAATAAAACACGTACATTATATTAGTAACTACACAAGACAAGGATGGCATAAAACAAAAAAAATTTACAAATATATAAGTGTTTATTTGTGTTGTTATAATTAGTATTAAGTAAAAAAAAATAATTTTTAACAAAAAAAAATGTCGTACAAAACGAACCAATACAATTAAAGCTCAGGCCCTAAGGATTAAATTTTGATCCAATAAGAATATTAGGATGTTAGTTGTTTTATGTGCAGTCTTTCTTCTGAATCTGAAATCATACAATTACTTGATGAACAACAACAATTATAGCTATAAATTGTTGTTAAAAAAACTCACCAGAAAAATTGAAATGTAGAAAAAACAAATTAATATCCTCTAGTATTTACCTAAAATAAATTCAGTTATAATTACCAATTTATACAAAATAAGGTGCTATTGTGACTAAGTAATGCTTGGAATGTTAGAATGTTGGAAAGGTAAATTTAACAATTTAAATAAGTTATAATCCAACTTTCTCTAAACTTATATGAATAAAACCAGCTCTAATTTAAGCTACAAGTAAATGATTAATTTGTTTATGGTTTTGTACTTTATGCCTATAAATTATAACCTGAGAAGATTCTGGTTAAAATCTATTAAATAACTGAACAAAGACAAACACAACATGATACGTTGATTATTCAGTTCCTGTACAAAATTTATCTACTTTATGAATTAGTTTTATATTGTAGATCAAAATTTATTTAGCTCAATATGAGTTAGCAATAGTCTGTGTAAACTCTTCATGAAAACCAAAATATGATAACTACTTAGCACTAGTGGCTATTATTTAAACATATAATAAAATAGTCATAATTACTTTAAAGTAGCAAAACAATAAGTAAAATATAAATATTAAATAACTATAATGACCAAGTAGTATTTAAATCCCAATTACAATACTTACAATATCATCAATTTTCAGAATACTGCGCACAGTTTCCGAAGCCAAAGTAATAGCGCTAATAGACACCAACAAAGGTTGAACAACATTTTCTTCAAGTATATTAGTAATGGCACCCTGCAAAGTTGAATTAAATATAATACATATTAAACATTGATTAATTAAAAATATACGTAAACACACGTTAAATACATAAACTTAAAAATGGACATTATTCAAATTTTAATTACCTTTCGGACATTAATACCAGCAGTGATTTCACCTTGAGCGTGTCTGTTACGCAACTCAGTGACTGTAGTGATCGGGTTAAGGCCAGCATTTTCAGCCAATGTCAACGGTATCACTTCCAATGCTTGTGCAAAAGCTTTATAACAGTAAGCATCAACTCCAGTAACTGACCTAGCAAGTTCAGCTAACTTCAAACTGATTTCGATTTCGGGTGCTCCCCCGCCGGCCAATAGTGCCCTAAAATTATTTATATATAGTAAAATACATTTAATAAACATTTTTTTGATAACTCACCTAGATTTTACCAAACAACGGATTACACATAATGCATCATGAAGTGAACGTTCAGCTTCTTCCAAGACTAATTTATTAGATCCTCGTACAATTACACTAACTGTTCTGCCTGGATTGTTGATACCAGTGATTTGTACAAAATGACTGTTTCCAGTCATGACATCTTCCACCAAATCAGCCGTTACGAGATTTTCTGCCACAAAGTGATCAAGGCTTGCAATTGGTCTACAATTCAATGTCTATAAAATCACATTTTTAAAAACTAAGTGTATTGAAGAACTCGAGTCCAAAGAAATGTATTCACTATATATATATATATATATATTTACCTTGCAAACATAATCAATATCTTCTCGTTCTATGTTATTAATAACCATACATTTTATTTTATCTAAGAAATGTATAGCCAATTCAGACAAAGCGTCACGTAGAATTGATTTTTGAATCAATAAAACATTGCAACCAGCTTTTTTAATCTGTTTAACAATATTTAAAATGTAAGCACGTTCTTCACGCAATACACGATCCATGGCAGTATAGTCTGAAACAACCACGTTATAGTCCATCTGAAACAAAACAAGGTCAATTAAACTATGTTTTTACTTTTTATAGGAATTAAATTATTAATTATGTCCACACTTAAATAGATTTTTGTAATAATATAGGCAATTGATACAAAATTTAAAACTGTCACATAAATACTACACTTTATAAATTTGATAACTTTTATAAGTTATGGATTATCTTTTAAGTAATTTCAAGCACAATATTTGACACATAAAAGTGATCATAGACTGATACAAGAACAAAGCCTGCGCCCATTTCCTCAACCGTTCATTGTGCACAGATCACCCACCTACATAGAAAGTCGGAGTTTAGCTATCAGTACACAGTGGTTTGCGTGTTGTACCTGAGACACGTAAGGTCCCAGGTTGAATTTTTGTCTATCTTTGTGACAAAAACTTTAAGCTAGATTTAACAATACTTCCCTGACCAGCCCAGGTGGCCACATCTATGTAAAATAGAATGCTTTTGTATCACTTGCTGACCAAAAGTAGAATTTATGCTTGGGCATCACCAATGAAATGAGTTTACACATAATGCGATAATATATTATACGTTGTAAGAATTCAATTTTGGTACATAATATTATGACATATATATATATATATATTTTTTGTTTTTCAATTATTTATATAATAAATAACTAGTCAACTTTGTGTAAAATATTTTCATGCACTTCTAGCGATATGTATGTACAACACTACCAGTCTGCAGCGCACATCAAATTTCTATGATACAACAACATTACCTAATATCTTAATAACCAAAGTACATAACTTGATAATGTAAAACCATTAGGATGTCTATCTAATATTAGAACTGTTATTTATCAATAAATACAAATGTATACTATATTATAACACAATTTTTTACCACAAAACAATAAAATTAGGTAATTATAATGAGAAACTGTGATGTCTAGGTCCATTAGTTTAGTTTTCGGTAAAATAATTCATATGAATAAAGTAACTTTAAGTGACTTTTAATTTATTTTATAGTTTATGGCAAACTTTATAATAATGCTAAAAACAAATAGTCTAATAGACGACGATTGGCCACATTCTTAAACTTAATATTAATAAACCATTGCACATTTCATACTTGTACATTTGAAATAAACTTTTCACAAAGAAATCAGAATTATTACAATATTATTTAAAAAGAAAAAAATACAAATATGAGGTAATTGAATAAAATTTAATAAAAATAAAAATCAATTAACAAAATTTCATATCTAAAAAAAAAAAATTATAAAAATTAGCACAATACTAATTTAAACAAAAATAGGTAAAATCTAAAACTATACTATATAAAAACATAATAAATTACTTATAAATATACACAGTATAGTTATGTTAAAATGTACAATATAATAACAACTACAAATTTTTTTTTCAACCTAACCTACAACATTTTAAAATATTTGAAAACAGTAAAATAATATTAATAATTGGGATATTTTAAACTCTTTCTATTGAGGCAATAATATAATAATAAAATAATATTTTTTACCGCTTTGCCTAAAAAAATTCATTAAATTGCACATTTAATAAATTATTAATTTATTATCACATGCTAATAAACACCATTCACACTGATTGGGTTTTTAAATTCAGAATTTATTTTAATACAGATAATTCATTAATAGACAAAATTTGTTTTTTACTAAACATGAAACAATCTTTTAAAATAATTTTCTTAACTAAAAAGATCATTGATGATGTAAGCGTCAACAGTGATAGCCACTTCAATAAAACCTCACCTAGGATAATACCAATTGAGGTTTGCTGTAGCGCTCTCTTTATGTCTTCTGGAAGTTTGTCAACTTTAACCTCTATCCAGGCTACTGGTAATATAGTTCCCTGTTTGAAATTCATAAATTGTGATATTCCATCAACTTTTTTTAGTTTAATGTTTATTTGAAATCTGGATCGGCCTCCTAAAGATACTCCTAATTTTGAATGAACATCTACAAAGGTTTCATGCAATGCTGGATCTGGTGAAAGTCCAAGAACATCTTTTCTTAGTTCTGGGTCACCAAGATAAAAATGTGGGAACGACATCATGACTGGAGCACCATTACATGGCGCAGAATTAAAAACTCCAGAAGGAGGACAAATGTCTAGAGTACAATAACACGCATTATCTGGATTTGTTATTGGAGTGTCAAAAACATTTCTAGGTGCTTGGAAACGAAATGCCGTTACTCCAGGTAATATTTCAACATCTTCTTTATAAACCAATGGAAATCGACGACAGAGATCTTTATGGAATACATGTAGTTTTGATTCACGATTTAAGTTTGTCGGCGGAAATTGAGATCCATCACTGCCATCTAAGCGATTACACTCATCAGTATTCCAAACATCTAATTTGTGTAATCCATTATAACGAGTAATGATTCCAAGTTCACTCAAATTTCCAACTCCACTGTGTATTGTAACCTTATCTGGGGATAAACCACGACGTGAAGAAACTATACCAAATTTTGATAAGCGTGCATCTTTATGTACTGTTGAAGCTAAACCTTGTGCTAAGGTATATATGTTATCTTCATAACCCCAAAAATAGTCATCAATTTTTAAGTGAAGAAATGGTTTTACTTTAAATCCTTCTAGGAACAAAGACATAAATGGAGACATGAATTTTTGATTAAGAAGAAAAGTTTCAGCACTTAATGATATAGCACTGATCAATGGCAAGTTTGGAACATTTATGAATAAATTTTCTGGATTGCCTTTGGACATATCTGGTATAAATTCATTGCTTCGTTTTTCTTGATAAGTAACTGTACCATTTTCATTAAATTCAACATTAATTCTTTCAACTTTTTCTTTGTAGACAAATGGTCCAAGTTCTTGAACAATTGGAGTATCACCATATTCTAACACGTCGTCAATATTAGTATAATTAAAAGGATAAATAGACACATAAGGCTTCACAGGAGGATTAATCCACATATTGTATGAAGAACTACCTTGAGTTATAGTTACAAATTGTAAAATTTGGAACATATATAATTCTGTGAACCACATTATGATAGTGCACATTCCACTAATACCTATTAATACAACCAATAGTACAAATCCTGAAGGTATAGAACTAGTATCATTGAGCTTTTTTTCTTTGGCCAATGAACAACCGCGTTCCAAACTGCTTATTTTAATTATACCACTGTTGCAGAACTTAAATTTTTCAAGTATTTTTATTGCTGACCATCCTCCACTAGAAGCATTCATTATTAGATCGTTTGATTTATCACATGTTCCAGGCAACATTTTAGTAAAATAGGAATTATTATATAGTTTAAAATAATCTAATACTTCACTAAACACAATAACACTCGCGAAATGCACACTTTTTAAAGTATTAAACTAACTTTAACACAACACTATTTTATTCTAACAATACAAGTTGTACTTCAACAAAGAAAAAATATATACTGTTGTATTATATAGGTATAACCAATGACGTTTTAAAAAAAAATGTATTATGTGTTAATATTGGATATTGAACTTGATAACAACATAATAAATTTACAGAGTCGAGTTATTATATTCATTTTAAATTAGTTATGGCCTATATAAACAATACTGTATAATAGTTAGTACAAACGATAACAGTTAAGATCAAAGGCTATTGTATATATTTTACACATATTTAGTCAACATTCTCATCATAGATAAGAAGTCAGTATAATAAAAAATTATACATATATTGCTAAAGATAAATAAAATCACACAATTTAGATGATAAACCCTTCCAAAATTTCTAACAAATATCCATCTATGTTCTTGATTAAAAAAAAAACCCTATAAACCTAAGTATATTAAAATATTTTGTGAATTATTAACTAAATAAAAAAATTATTTATTTAAATTTAATTAAATAAAAAATGGTACAGCACTGGATATATAGTACAATTATATATATTAAATAATATACTAAAATTTAAACTTAAGTTAATAAAAATAGAATTTGTTTATATATTTATAACATGTTTACAGAAGTCAAAACAAAATTCAAATGTCCAAACAAAACATAACCTAGATAAAAAACTAAAAAAGTTGTATGTTTCTAATGAAGTAAGAACAAATTAAAGACTGTAGAAAGTACAGATAGGTTTTTTGAACAAAAAGAAATGTTTCTCTCCTTTAATTTTCTTGAATATAAACATTTTACAACATTGAGATTTTATCATTAATATGACTACCACTTTATATATAAAAATAATCATGTTTATACCATACTGATAAATATTATTTTATTTTTAATCAACTTTTTCCAATGGCTAAAAAACTACAAAAACCATTGTACCAATAATCTTAACTATTACTAGATTTTAAATAAGTAAATAAGATTAGAATAACAACTACTGTTTGAGTGAGTATCTTGTTGGAATAGTAATTTCATTAGGAGTTGGTCAAAGCTTTGAGTAGGTCAAAGATTTGAAAAGTTTTAGTTTTAGACTTAAATTAAATTCGTAAGTAATGAACTGCTAACAAAAATTATGATTTTAAGCAAGCTCAGTAAGTCAAATATTTAAAAAGTTGAGAAATTATAAGTTTTATATTTGGCTCAAAATTGTTTTGATACTTTTAAGTAGTTCATCCATTCAATGATGTGTGAAAATAATTGCCCACAAAAAAATTAAAAGTACATAACAATTACATGGTAAAATACACATTAAAATGTTAACGCTTTCAATACACATTTAAAATACTTTGAAAACACTATTATATTTTTTGATTTTAAATACATTGACAGAACATTTTTTTGGAAAAACTGGTGAGGTTGTCCTGTTGTATTTACCACATAAATTAAAATTCTAATACTATTTATGAAATAATAATAATTTTAGTTATTCAATTTAAGTCATTTTTTTTTATTATTAGTTTTTATAACAAGACACCAACTCCTTTTTTTATATAATGACTGAGATTGTCAAGTATGGTTTGGTTATAAAGATTCTATGTGCGTTTATAATTTTTCTAAAAGCAATATTCTGAAACTGTTAAATTTTGTTTGTACTTGAAACTTTTGCAGTACTCTGCAATCGAAGACTGTAGCTCCATAAAGGTTTTAATAATATTTTATACATAAGAACTTTAGTTTTTAATTTTGTGTGTTTATTGTAAGTAAGTTACATAGCTTGCGAAGTAGGGCATATTTAGAAAGAATTTTTATGTAATATTTACTATTTGTTAATGCCAAATATTGATGAATTGTAACAAAAAAAAAAATATTGTGATGATGTACTATGATAACAACAATAGGGTTGTTATAATCTGTGTAATATAAACTGTTTTTGATTCTATAATGATTTGACTTAATGTGCATATAAAATAAATTCCAAACTATAATTATCATAGTAACACTTGTTATGGAAATAAGTAGAGTAATAAGAACGATACAAATATTAATAAATAAAAATTCATTGATGGCAAACACTAGTAAATATAAAAAACAACTGATAGGTGGTGCTTGACAAGAACGAGTTACTTTTTGTTGTTTGTATTAGTTTTTAAGATATATTTAAGTACAACAGTAAAACCTTGAGATGCCTGCTCATGGTAGTGCTTAATGTTTTCATGAAAAATTTAACTTTTATAATTTATTTAACATAATTGTACCTTTACCCCTTGCGGTTGTTATTCAATAAATAAATAAATAATCACTTGATAATTTATAGTATTAATAATTAATAATTATTATTAAATAAAAATAAACATTAAATATGTTAGGCAAATATTTAATATTGCAAATTAAATACTGATTTAACGCATTAAAACATGGTTAAGATAAGTAGTTAGACAAAAAAGTTAATATAGTAAGATAAAATTTTATTAATAGTAATACCTAGTATATTATTAAGTAATGTATAACTTACGTCGGTTTTAGGAGGAGATATACAAAACTGAATGAGTCCTATTTTGGCTTTTTCAATTTTTCTGGGGCCATTGACATTTGAAGATTTTTGGGTGAATACTAGACCATCAACTAACTTAGTATCTTCAACAGTTCCTCCAAGTTTCATAATAACTTTAATATCCTAAAAAAAAAAAAAACAAAATAACTAATACTTTATAATACACTCTTTATAATTGTTTAGTATTACACACCTTAAGATCAACATTGGTATCTTTTGCAGGATCAACAACTTTAAGTACAGCATCAACAGCTAATGGAGCTAATAATGATGATTGTTGAGAAACTACTTTAGAATTTAAAGCAGTAGAAGCACTTTTTACTAAACTCTCACGATCAGTTAACTGAATAGGAGTAGCCATGTTTTTTATTATCTCAATAGCTTTAGCAGCAGCTTTTTGAAATCCATCAGAAATAACAGTAGGGTGAATACCTTTTTGCAATAATTTCTCAGATGCTTCTAATAATGCACCAGCTACAACAACTACACTCGTTGTTCCATCTCCAGCTTCAACATCTTGAGCATTAGAAAGTTCAACTAACTAAAAAATAAGTAAAATTCTCTTTAAGTAATTATAATTTGAAAATATAATTAATATAATTTAAAAACATTTACAATACATTATAAATAAATAAATAGGTTTTATAGTTTATTTAAATAAAATGAATAAATTAATCTCACAACCTGTTAACGCTCAATGTTAAATAAACATTATAAATGAAAAAAATGTTCAAATGTTTTGTTTTACAATAATTTTGGTATGAAAAACCAATGTAATTCAAATGATGAATGCAGCATTTCTATCTATACTGTATATTGGTTTTAATAACCCAACATAACAAAAAAACAAAAAAAGAAACATTTTTTGACATTACTCTCTTCCACAAATGTATCTGTGCGAGTACCAGGATTGTATCTGTACAATTATATTATTTGTTAGCAAAAGATAGCAGCGTTATTTTTGTGTTGACTTCTCATTTATTACCTTATAATAATATATAATATTCTTACTCTATGTCTAAAACCGTATAGATAAGCTTAACATAGATGGATAAAACATATTAATTTGAATCAAAATTTATCTAATAATTCAACTATTAATTAATTGTATCTATTATACTGTTATCCGCCGCCATTCTTCAAGCCACCATCAAGTGTTACCTCAAGTGAACACCATCAAGAACCTCATCATCAGACAACAAAGCACAGTAACCATCACATTTCCAGCAAGCCCCTTTATGTTAAAAATTAATTACCACAATCACACGGTCGATTTTTAATGTACTCCCCATTTTTGCACACTACTTGCCCCAAATCAACCTTGTCATTTTCATAGGATTCTTAAACAATCATATACAACAATATATTTAACAATATTCACACCCACGTGTTGTTATTATTATACTTCTAAGATCCTCTCTGAATAATTATGTTAATTATTAAGGGTAATACAAATTAATCAAAAGCCTACTGGTTCTGTGGCATAGGGAAATCTGATATATACTCGGTCAGTAAATCACTGTCTCATGCCTCAGGGACAGTGGGTGGTAAATTAGGCCTTTTTACGGCCCAAATACTCACAATAAGTACAAACTTAAACAATAATGAGTTAATAAAAATGCAAACTAACCACTAAAAGAACATGTTCTATGGTGTAAAAATAATACAGTACTTACAACTTTCAGAAATTTACTTAATTACATAAATAACATGTTAGAAAGGTAAATGGTTCAACGTTTACCATTTTTGCTGCTGGGTGAATAACATTCATTTGTTTCAAAATTGTGGCACCATCATTAGTTATAGCTACTTCACCATTAGCTGATTGAATCTAAAAAAAAAATTGTTTAATAGTGTTATAATTACATAAAAGTACTGGTTGGTTTAAATATACAAGAAATTAAAGCTAATAACTGATAAATAAGGAAAACTTCCTAATTCAAAACATGTGGCTTCAAGCAACAGTTATTCTGAGAATGGTGGGTGGGGTTCATTAAAAAGAGCAGAACAAAACGTTTATTGACATGCAATATTAGTAATGATCATGAAATTGTAGAGAGAGGAACCCTTGGAAAAACATTACCCCGACGCTTAATCTTCTTGCAAGACAATCTCTAGTTGATGATTTGGTTCAGTTTTTTTTTTTTTTTTGCGAGTCTATCTGAAATCCTTATCCAGAAATAATTAGGTCCCACTCTTTTAAATGAACCCTACCACTCCCTTCTCAGAGTCTAGAGAGCCCTGTAACACATAAAAACTTTCAAATTCAGGGTATTATTTAAGTATCAATTGACAGTCATCATGAAATTGCATAAGAAATAATATTGTTACAACAGACATATTAGGTACTGAAATAATAAAAACTATTAGGTATGTGTTAATACTTAATTTAAATTCCCAAAAGGCAATATTCAACAATTTATAATATGACTGAAAATGGAAAACAAAATAATATGTAATCAAATTAATGAATGCCTGATTTTATAATAGATTTAATGATTTTAGAATAGATCATTTTATCCATAACTTTACAATTTCAAAAATGTTTTCATCAATTGCCTAGTTTAAAAGTAGTAATATGTATATACATTTAATACATTTAAGTATAAACAAATATTATAATTCTAACAAACATGATTGTGTAATACTCATTGCATAAAAACATAATTATAATACTTATTTAAGTCATGAAATTATGAATTGTCCACATACTTAACTAATTGCCAAACTAAGTATGTTAGACATTGCAAAAACTTACAAAATTTGTAAATTAGATAATAAACTTATAATTACCATTTTGTCCATTCCTTTTGGACCCAAACTGGTACGGATAGCGTTAGCAACAGCTAGAAAAAAATAATACCATTATAAATTATTTATAATAAACAAAAGTATACAGGTAATATAGTATTAAGTAAATTTAGTAAGTAAGTACTTTATTTAATGCTAATACTAATTTATTAAAAGCAACTGAATTATTATGTATTATAAAACAAATATTTACCCAATTAGGTAAGTATGAGTATACATGAAAAATGGCAAAACTCCGGGTAAAACTATTATCCAAGAGCCATTTTGGACTAGTAAGAAGAAAAAATACAAATGTTGATAGAAACTTAACAAGTTGTGCAGGTCGTAGGTACTAACTCCTTTTGTAGGTCTTAGAATAGCATCAGACATAAAACAAGACATATTGACAAGGGGAGGAGTAATCAGGAGTAACTTCTACAGAAGATTTTACTAAAACCCACTTTCTTATAGTGCTCGTGCTTTCCTGACATATTAGATTTTTTATGAGAAATACATTTAGTTAATCTTTAAAATGTACTTATATAATTGTTTTAAAAAAAGTAGTTAAAACATTTTTAATAGTGTTTAATCTATAACATTACCTATTTTTTTACTCGGAGAAGAAAAAAACTTCAAATTTATGTTCAATATAAAACAACAATAGGTAGGTACTTAAAATAATTTTTATTCATATTTAGGTATCTAGATAGGAGTTGATAGTTATTACGTATTAATTATTATAATAAAAAAGTCAAGTAGTTACATCATTTTAAAGGTTTTTGTTAAAACAACTACAGAAATTTTTATGAAATGTACCTAAATTTAAAATTACCTACTTAGTGGTCAAATTAAAGATGTATTTTTTCCACATTCAAGTACAAATTAAATAAAAGTTACTCCCCAACCCTAAAATTCGGGCTAGATCCGCCACCAATTTTGGAAGACGCCGGTTTCCCTATTAGTGCTAATGTTTGAAGGTAAACAAATATCATGTTATTACGGTCATAAACTATTCATAATAAATTATGAAATAATAACAATTTCGAAAAACGTTAACACACAAACCTTTGGCGGCGGTGATGTTACTCTTTCTGATCTCGGCCGGCTTGCTCTTGTCTTTGTAGGCATTTGTCGCTTGTTTGGAATCGCCGGATCCCGAAAACGCAACCATTGCGGAATTTAACGTGAAAATTCGGTGGATCGAAATGGATAAATTCGAAGGTCGGCAGAAATTGGAGTCTAGAGACAAATTACAGAATGCCGCTTGATAGTTGAGAAATGAATTATAACAGTGACAACAAAATCGCAAATCGCGATAGTTACTCAATCAAAGTGAGATACGAAAACGTCATGTTACGATCCGATCGTGATACGGACCATAGAATAATGATATACGGACACTGAAACAAGAAGTTGGCAACGACTTTGAGCTGTTATCAAGAATATCAGATATTCCATTGACCTTTGGTCATTTTACGTCTATGACTGGTGCGGTATGAGGTGAGGTTCCGGGGTGAACAATTTAAATTTACGAAATATGATTACAATTTCAATATTTTGAATAATATTATAACTGTGAATTAAAATATTAAATGAACATGGTATTTATATACATAGTTACATTAGGTATTGCTATTGAAAATTGACCAATAGACTGCGCTGCGCACCTGGGTTTTAATTTTCTTCCCCATACCCCGCCACTAATAGACCGAAAGTGGCGGGGTATGGGGGTAAATCTGGACAATAATTGTATTCCCTACTCGTTTTCCAAGGTTTATAGATACAAATATACAATCAGTATGTATGGATGTATATACTGTTTACTTTATGTCATAAAGACTAGAGATAGTCTCTAGAGATCTCTAGTCTTCATAATATATGTATATGGATACAATCTTGGAGATACTATCACGGCTATAGATAGGACGGAGTAATTAAATGTTCTGTTTTTAGAATTTTCTTAAAAGTCGGAAATCGGAATCACTCTGCATCAGTGCATAATTTCATTGTTATAATCAAAATAACAGTTTTTCAACATTTTTTTTGTACGTTTTCAGAATCTACAAGGATGATTTTTTGGAATATTTTTATTTAGATACCAAATTTTGTTTTGTATTTATTTAGGTCTTAATTAAAGAACTTGTTTGAGTTACGAATAAAATTATTGTTTATATTATTTATTGTTGATTCGCGCTGAAAATGACAACATAGTTGTTGAAATACTTATACGCAATAAAAAGTGTATTATTTTTGTGATTCTGGGTTTATCAAACTAAGTATAAATAGTCATAAGTGCTCAAGTTTAATTTTAGTAAAATATTTGTATTTATTTTGAATTTTTAGTTTGTTTATGTCCTAAGTTATGTCAGTAATATTTAATTTTGGGTACTTCAAAATAATATATATTTTTTAATTCTGGCGTTTTTGGAGTTAAACGTTTACGGTTTTGGTTAGTCCCTCATTTTCCTATGTGCTTAACAGCGTTGCGTACAAAATTTGCTTCTAAAGGAATCTATGACAAAAAAAGCGAGGTCTACTGTTCACATAAAAAGTATGCTATAAAAGTGCACTCTTATAGACGTGGCCTAGCCGTACTATAGTTAACCTCATTAGTCATTCCATACTTTGTATTTCATATTTGTACAAACTAGGATGCTGCTACTAAGTATTTTTTTAATCTGCAAATTGCAATTTTGCCAAATTATTTCGATTTTCCATCATAAACCCATACAGGTAGATATTATAATATTTATATGTAATATGCGTAATAAACCACTTCGGGCTGTTTAGTTATGCCCCAGAAATACAGAATAGATGAAATTTCATCTATTCTGTGCTTTGGCCTAGTTATAAAAAAATAGTAGTTATTGTTCTCGCTAAACAGCTGATTTTCACACATTGGTGTGATAAATGAGAGTGGTTGATTTGGAAGGGGGCGCAGGGGGACGGAGCTACTCTTCATTTCTTTCATGTATAACAGCGTACCCCCACAAATTCACCTGACCCTGTGATCTATAGTATAGTTGGAATTGGAATGGTTGCAACTATTTACTCACTAGCCGTCCCTCTTCAATTATTTTTCCAATTCAAGCACTGATAAATGATAATAGTCGACCTGGATAACGGGACTAACTAACCGTACAATGACGTGATGCTGGTCCTGTAAATACTAAATAGTAATCAACAAACAATAAAAGACCTAACAAACATCTTGCAAGTTGCAACTGTGGCCAAATCAAAGCAAAAAGCGATCACGGTTCGCTTTGTGCGGTGGGCTGACCATGGAATAATTCATCCGTCAGCATTACCTAATCTCGATTGAACAACGTAAGAAGTGTCAGCCTCGAACGGCACAGAAATCAACCTGTGAAACACGGAAAAACATTTACTAAGGCACTACCTATCTGTTTCCAAAAAACTGTTTGAACTTAAAACAACACATCATGTCCGTGAGTATTGTTCCATCGAGTTGCATGTGTGATGTGTACAATTAAAATTAACCGTTATTGTTAGAACAATACAATGATCCAATGAAACGCCTGTTACCTATTGCTTTTTAATTGGTCTAGTTTTGTTGTTATTTTTTTTGTAGACCGAAAACAATGGGAACTCTATCAACACTACTGATAATCGTGCCAAAGTCCAGACAGAAAAATTAGGACAAGCGACTACTGTAAGTTAAATGAATCATCCTAGGTTAAATACCTATGTTTTGTCAATAATCTTCTAACAACAACCAGTAATTAAATCTTGTGTTACATAATATGTAGGTACAAATAAACCGTTTTTGTTTTTATAAATGTGCTATGCAAAAAATTAAGCCCGAGATTAAATGTTTCAGAAACATGTACGTAAAGTGACACATTTTTAAGTATTCCAAATCTTGTAATTTCCGGCACCTATCTACTTAAAACAAAATATAAGTCAGTAGTTCACATTATGATTATTATTATGTAAAGTAATTGGGGATTTCAATGTTTTATAAAATCAAGGTGTTGCTAATGAGTAGGTAGTTAGTACCCAATTCATTTACATTTAATAGGTACTGTTCATTAATCTTATACTTTTGTTAGAAATACAGTTAAAAGGTTAAATGTCGTAACTTGATATTGGTTTCATTTTATTTTTTACGTTCTTAAATATGATTAAATCTTAATTTTCGAGAGCCAAATACACATGTTTAATCATGTTAACTAGTTAGAACACATACTAACTGATAAACAGTTCATTTTAATAAGCAACACATTTTAATTTTGTAAAGTCTAGTTTTAATTATTACCTCGGTGTATTTGCTACTAATTTATTTGAAATGTATATTTATAAGCAATATTTTTTACATATCAGAAAAATTAGGATTTAAATCATGTTTATCAAGTATGATTTTAATTTTAATGGTCTACAGTCTGCATTATTATTAAATTATTAATAATTTAAATGTAGGTACCTTTTTATGTTTCATTTTTATCCTAGTATAATGTTGAATTGCTTCAAAATGTATTGAGCTATAAATACTAAGGTATTACCCATTTTCTCTTTGAAATTCTTATATAATTAAGAATTGGTGCCAATATTTTATTAGAAAAAAAAAAAAAAATAGTTGAAAACATTTTATTTAGTAACGAGATAATGACTAGTGCAGTTGTACTTAATTTATATTAATGCATAGTTGTATTCAACATTGGTTATATTTGCCGCTCTCTAAGCTATCAGAGCTATATTAGTGTTATCAAATCATATTAATTATTAGTTTCATAATTATGTGATTTTAATATTAGTAACTAAAACGCATCTTTTTTGTAAATTATGTTTATTTTACAAAAACTAAAAAAAAAATTTTTATATAATTAATTAATTAGTGAAGTTGGCAAGTTTTTGCTCATTCTTCAATTTAAACAATATCTGTCCAGGATGTAATGTTTATTTAGTTATGCATTAAAAAAATTTAGGTACCTATATGTACTACATCACCTTGATCTTTTTATCTTTATATTTTATTTGCATTAATATTTACTTAACTATTCAGTATTACATTATTTTTCGCATTGCGCTGCATTGTTTATTCATTTTATTTAATGTGATTGTGATAACTATTATGATTAAAGTATATTGAGATAAAATTCATTATATCAGGAAACTTCCTAGATAGAAAAAAATACTAATTTCATTCAGTTAAATAAATAAAATTAAAATACCTGCTCATTTGAATTCAAACAATTAAACAGTAAACACTTATAAATGTTTGAAACTACAAACAATATTTTACCATCTCAAATTTTAGGTTTGATTTATGAACGTTTGGTAGGTGTGTTGGTTAATGTAGGTTTGTTTATAAATTAGAAAGTAAGTTGTACTATGCTTAAAAAAATTTATAATTTTATCAATTTCAAAAATATGATTATTTTACATGCATAGGTGTACATTGGAGATTATTAATTAATTTTACTTAAATAGTTACGTACCAATAGTAATTAACCACAGTAAAATACATTTTAAATTGAATAAATTGTAAACAAAAAAATTGTTGGACCATTTATTTGCAACTATATTTTGACTTTTCTAGATTATATTCATTTTAGAAATGTTTGTTATTAATTACAATTTTACAAATGTTATTTTGGTCTCATATTTTTAGATCGAGTCTAACAAAATGACAGTTAAAACATTAAGAATAAATGAAGATAAACCACTTTTAACTGGTACTGCTACGTTGTACAACCAAAATGGGTAAGTTTCTTTTATTTGTTTTGTTATACATTATGCGCATTCAATTATAAAAAAATTTCAAGTTTTGGATGAGTACTAATTCAAAATGTTATAAACTAAAATTTATTATTTTTTTTATTGTTGTTTAAAACTAAATTTCAACATAAATGTCAGTACTTAGTAGGGAACTGATTACATTGCTTTAGAATACATATAGTATGTACTATAGTACATATTATATAGTATACGTATTATAGATTATATTTGACTTTAAAAATTTAAAAATTAATTGATTAATTTTCATTAATTACCATTTACAAATTAAGTTATACATAAAATATTAATCTTTTAAAATATTTTTACTAAACAAACAATGAATTTACTACTAATAAATAATATGTCATTTATTAGCTAAATTAATCTTATATTAATATTAATTAATTAATATATTAATAATACTCATAATAATAATTAAATTTATAACAATTGAATGAATAGGTTGTTAATTTTTTAATATCAACTATAATTTTAGATATTACCATTATAAAACTAAGTTTACAAAATATAGTTAATAAATATTTTATATTTACTTTACAACTTTTATGAAAATTTATAGTATTTAGATAAAACTTTGTTTTTTTGTAAATAATTATAATGTTTTTACCTTTTTCCTTTAATTCCAGAAGTAATATTTTATCACCATCATCTAGGACATCACCTGATACAAATTGTTCTAGTGGACCAATGGAATATTCTGGTTCTAAAATTAGTAGTGTTGATGATTCAACTCAAGATAACAATCCATTACTTAACCGGCAATTAGAAAATCCCACATCGTGAGTTCTAATCTTAATCTTAA
Organism: Hormaphis cornu; assembly: GCA_017140985.1. NCBI lineage: Eukaryota > Metazoa > Arthropoda > Insecta > Hemiptera > Hormaphididae > Hormaphis > Hormaphis cornu. The sequence goes on along the minus strand of CM029364.1, from coordinate 2,591,738 downwards.
TATCATTTTAAAAACAAAATTATTATTTTATAATTGATTTTTGCATTGTATATTTATTATTTTATTTTGGTACAATGTCCTAAAATTGACAAAACTGTATCCTTAGGTATATGTGATACACCATTTACAATAATTATTTGTTAGGTATGGTTTAGGCTTTTGCATAAATATCATATTTTGTGTTTTCTAACCAGTTCAGTGCATGAAAAAATACATGTAATTTACATGATACTTATTTTTAAATTATTTGCTGCATAAATAAATAAAAATCATTTAAAGTAGCTAAGTACATACTAAATAATTTTTCCATACAAATCCACTATTATGAGAAATATTTAGTTAGGTTAGTGTATAAATGTCAAGGGTTAACTATTCAATCTAATTTTAAATAAAGCAAATTCTAATTAGTATAATGTTATTGAATGTGTATAATTTAAAATTATGTAGTCATTGATAGACAATAGTAAATGACAGTTATCAATAGAGAGCCTAAATAAAGGCTTTGTTATATTGTTATATATGTATAAAAAAATCTTAAAGTTTCCTACTTTTGGCTTTTATTATAAATAAGTATTAATATATATTTAGTATTTACTGTAAAGTTTATGGCTGGTTTATGAGTTTTGGTGCCTCTGGTCTTTATTTATAGCTCTTATAAATAACCCCTACTCATAGCTGGTAATCATTACTCAATAGTCCTATGGAAGAACTTTGGTGCATTTGTTATAATATTTTTTTGTACTGCCCTCTGGGCCTCTTTAGGCTCTAGTACTAATATGGGATTCAGACTTTGTTTGTCTAAATTAATAAATTAAATTGAAAATTAATTTATAAAATATTTAATTTAAATTGATTTTTCATGTTATTCTTTCTTACAGAAATTTTGATACTATGATACATTTACTAAAAGGAAATATTGGTACTGGAATTTTGGCTATGCCTGATGCATTCAGAAACTCTGGCTGGGCTGTAGGATTAGTGTGTACAGTTCTTTTGGGTGCTATTTGTACCCATTGTATGCATATGCTGGTTTGTACATATACCAATACCAAATAAAACTGAGTTACAAATTAATTATTATTTTTAGGTACGGTGTTCTCATGAATTGTGTATTAGGACACAAAGCCCATCTCTTTCATTTCCAAGTGTTGCAGAAATGGCTTTTGAACATGGACCAACCAAATTACAAAAATATTCAACGATTGCCAGTAAATTTATTAATACATTTCTTGTCATGACTCAGCTAGGCTTTTGCTGCGTGTATTTCTTGTTTGTGGCCACTAATTTACAAGAAGTAAATTTAATAGAAAAGTGTTTCATGTATTGTAAACTAACAAAATAAAATATTTTTAGGTTATATTCCACTATTTTTCTATTGATCAGCCAATTCAATGGTATTTGGTTATTCTTTTGGTGCCCATGATTCTTCTGAATTGCGTGAAAAGTCTGAAGTACCTAACTCCAGCATCAATTTTAGCAACTATATTGACAGTGATTGGTTTAGGAATAACATTTTTTTATTTACTTCAAGGACTTCCAAAAACATTAACTGTCAAACCTTTTTCGTCTTGGAAACAACTACCACTTTACTTTGGAACAGCAGTTTATGCCTTTGAAGGCATTGGAATGGTATATTATATTTGTAGTCCAAAATTATTTAATAACATCATTAGTTGTATATAGTGGTCAAAATTGCTCAAAAACAAACATAAAGATTTAAATTATCTTATTTTTCATGGAGTGTTCTAAACAAATTAAGTATGAGACCTTTTTGCCACACTAACCATAAAATTTTTTTGAAATTAGAAATCTAAAATATTTTGTACTAATAACTAATTTAAACACAGGTTCTACCATTAGAAAATAATATGAAAAATCCTGAAGCTTTTGGTGGAATGACTGGTGTCTTAAATACTGGAATGGTCATTGTGACATGTTTGTATACTTCTATTGGATTTTTTGGCTACTTACGGTATGGTAATGATGTTAAGTGTGGAAGCATTACTTTAAATTTACCAGCTGACGATTTGTAAGTAAAATGTGTAAATTAAAATTAACATTTAGCATAGATATTTTTTTTATCTGGGTTACAATTAGTAATTACTTACAATTTCTATGAACCACAGTAGAATTAACAACTCTTCAAAATGTTTTCTATATTCTACAATTTAATGATATAGTATGGCTCAATGGTATATGGCATAGTCAGGAAGCAAGTCCCTCCTCCCCCGTTCAAAGAGACATTGGCCAATTGGTAATAGGCACAAAAATGTGTTAAAATTTAGTACGCTAAAAAGAAATTATTACTATAATGCTAGTTCTAATATTAATTCCTAGTGACGTAATTACTTAACAGTCTAATCTACAAAGATATTTTTAATAAATGACCCCATGAAAATGTTAATAAAAAAAATCTATTTCTTATCATTTATTTTAATTAGCATACATTCAAACTTTTTTTTTATCATTAAAAAAAAATAATTTTACAAAAGTCTAACTAAAATATTATGAATTTTTCTCTTGGAAATCAAGGTATAACTTATTTATTAGAACATAATGCATATTATTTTAAATTACTAATTAGTATTACTTACATTTATTGTAAATATAGTATCCAATAAATTGTAGCTATATTTTTTTCATTGTACTGAACACTTGCATTTTTATTTACAGTTTAGCCCAAAGTGTCCGGATATCAATGGCATTTTCAATATTCTTGTCCTATGGTCTCCAATTTTATGTTCCTATTGGAATTGTTTGGCCTGCCTTAAAACAATTTTTTCATTCACACTCCAGTCAACGTAATGCTGAACTGAGTGTCAGAGTATTTCTTGTCACACTAACATGTAAGTAAATAAACATATAGTATAGAGTGCTATAATTAGTATGGGATCTCTAAATTTACAGTAGGCTAACAACAATAACAAACAGAAGAAAAAAAATGTTTAAAAGATCTTTTACTTATATAATTCTACTAATATGTTGGATTAAACATTTAATTTATTAGATGTTGTTTTTATTATTTTATTTTCTCTACGCATTAAAGGTTCCAAAACATATTGAACGCTCTGTATATTATACATTAATGTTGGTTATCTACTTTTCATAACCTCATATAAGTATATGTATCAAGGTAATTTTGTATCAATAGACATTTAGATTATTGCTTGATAAACTTTTGTATTTCATAGTTTTGTAATCTGAAGATTTAAAATACTTATAGTAGAATTCCAATATTGGTCTGCTTTTTTTTTAATCGGTACTTTTTAGTATTTTAATGTTAAGTTGTAAACTTTAAATTGAAAAAAAAATAATTAACGTTTTCTCCATATCATTTGTATTTAAACCACAGATATAAAATTTTATATCTGTGATCTAAACTTAACATACCTTAACCTAAAATTGTACTTGAGCACTTGTGAATGTTTATACTACATTTAATAAACCCAAAAATCACAAAAGTAATATACTTTTTTTCTGCATATACATATTTCAACAACTATGTTGTCATCTTCAGCGCAAATCAACAACTGATCATTAGGCGCTATATACACCCGTATTTATGCACAGTTTATATCCAATGAAGTCACCACAAAACGGCAGCAGGTTGTGAGTCAGCGACTACGTCCACCATTCATGCTAATGAAATTGGCTTACATTAAATTAACTTTAATAATGAATTTTGTAATGGACTTGTGTCCTAGTTTAACAAATAGTTTTATTTTTTGACATTTCTATTGCTTTTTTATATTTAATTCCCTATTTTTTTGGTGACGTCACGGATATAAACTGTACATAAATACGGGTATATATAACGCCTAATGGTCAGTTGTTACTTGTTGATTTGCAGTGAAGATGACAACATAGTTCTTAAAATATGTATACAGAGTAAAAATTTGTATCACTTTTGTGACTTTTGGGTTTCTTAAATTTAGTATACCTTACCTTTATCTAGTAGTTTTTTGTCAACTTACTTATAAAAAAGGGAGCGCCGAGATCAGTCTAGGTTGCGTGGGTAGTTTGATGGGGTAGCGACTACGCTTTGGGTGGTTCACTAGTTTAGAAGTTGTGGTTTAAACGCATTATTTAATTTCTGAAAGCAATGATAAATCATTGCCTTCGAAAATATGATTCTGAGCGAGCTCAGTTGTCTAGTATACGTCGTGGTAAAAAACAAATTTAACAATAAATACTTTTGTCAAATCTGTATTTTTTCTATTTTGGTATTGTGTAATAGTTTCTGCTTGGTCCAATCTTTATTTTGGATGCTATGATCAAAAAAATCGAAATCGATGTGGAAAAAACACGTTTCTCGTAATTATTTGTTCCCCCCAAGGTCGATTACTCCCTTAAAAATGATCAAAATAGTTTGAAAACTAAGCAGTTAACTTGTTAAACCCTTTTTAATGACACATATAAATTTCAAGTAAAACGGAGTACTTTTGGGAATTTGACCGTTTTCGTTTTTTCCTCAGAACCAAAAAATAATCAACGTTTCAAATAAAGTACCATCTCGGATCAACTATCGATCTTTTGAGGTAATGTACGTTAAATTTGGAGCATTTTTTCTACTAGAAAAAGTAATCACAAAAATAAAATAAAAACCTAATCCTAGTCCCTAGGGGTCTCCCTTTACTGACTTTTCCATAACATGTTGTCATCCTAAACAAAGCTGTATGCAAAATTTCAGTTAGATAGGACAATGGAATGTGGGTTAAATGTTAACTACAAGATTTGAAAATAAAAAAATACTTGAAAAAAAATGCAAAAAACTTTTTTTCGGGAGTGGGATTTGAACCAGCGCGTCACTCAGTCGACAAACAATATGTAATATTATAGTGTGACGCACCATTTTATCTACACTTTTCTTGTACGCTCTTGAAAACTACTGGGCCGATTTCTTTGAAATTTTTGTATACTTATAGCAATTTTCGTTTTACAAGATCGGAGCAATTCCCTAGGAGCTACACGTGCCACAGACACAAAAATAAAAAAACACATCTTTGTAAAATCAATAGCTTCCTCGCTTCGCTCAGAATCTAAAATTGTGATAATATATAATTATGATGTATAAATAAACTTGTAAATTCTGTTTACTTACTGAATTTTAAAATCCACTATGTTTTACAGTCACTTTAGCAGCAGCTATTCCAAACCTATCAGCTGTCATATCTTTAGTGGGGTCGTTTAGCAGTTCAGCCCTAGCGTTAATTTTCCCACCGATTATTGAACTCATAACATTCTGGGATCATTGTTCTGGCAAAGAATTTGCAATTATGGTTATTAAAGATACAATTATTATTATAATTGGTTTCCTTGGATTTGGTTTTGGATCGTACGCTAGTTTATGGAACATCATTGAACCCATCAACAGTTAATTTAGCATTATGAACAATGCTGTAGTATTCACCAGTATTTAAATTATTGATTTTTACCAATTTTGTCTTCCTATATCAGTTATAATTTTACCATGTTTAAAATAAGTAATTTTTTTAAGTACTTTAGAGTATTTAATTTTTAATTTAAATAAAATTCAATATTTTATTCTTTTTTATGACAATTACAATAACTTATTTTATTTGTATCTATTACATTTTATGTGAGTTTTCTGGCCTCAATATTTACTATAGTAGATGTTTTCATTTTTACCTACTGTAATATGTGTATTATTTAATTGTTTTTTATATCTGACCATAAAACAATTAAAATGTCGTAACCAAACTTTTTACCTCCAGTACTTATAATAATTTTAAATCCAAATTTAAAACACTATTTGATTTCAATAAAATTGTGATTAAATACTTAAATTGTTAAAATCTTATAATTATTATTTGTGATTATTTGTTCTACTAAAAAGATAGTTTAGGAAAAGACAAAAAATATTAAACATACTACATGACATTCCTGTAAAACCAAATATTTGTAATTAAATTAGCATAACACCAAAATAACTTTTGTGTTTTTTCTATTTTGGATTACATGTAACAATATACATTAATAAATAAATTAAAGAACAAAACTTTAATTATTAACAAGGTGGTAGACAAAAATACATTAAATTTTCAAATGATAAAAATAATTGTATTCAAGAAAATAAAGATTTTCTGATATCAATGTTTGCCATACCTAATTTGTAATTATTTTAAGTGATTATAAATATAATTTATTATAATTAATAATTACTTATTACAAAAAAAAAAAATTATGTCAGAGCAACTGATTTAAAATGATCAATTATTGTAATGCATACTTGTATAAATACCTGACTTAATTATATAATATCTTATAAACTTTGCTACTAATACTTATTTCTTTTTTTTAACAGTGTTCATTTATTTTATTAGTATTTATTACTCTGTTATTAGCTTAAGCTTTTACTATATTATAATATAAAATAATTGTATGTGCTGTATATCTATTTAAATAGATGTTATCGACAAAATAAAACTTTGTAACAATACTCATATTACCTAATTATGTAGTTTAATTATATTTAATGTATTACAATACATTTTTAAAAAATGTTCAAGACAATTGTGTTATACAAATTGTGTTTAAAGAAACTCCTGACAATAAATTTGAAATCATGTTTTTGTTTTAAATACATTGTTAAATATCTTTTAATAATAATATATATAAAGGAAAACTGACTGAGGAATCAACGCACAGTTCAAAACACTGGGTCTAGACTTTGAGTCTAGACTGAGTCTAGAGATTTGAAATTTTGCACAGAAGTTATCTTATACAATGAAGACTAACACCAAGAAAGGGTTTTTCAAAATTCAACCCCTAAAGCGTTTTTTAAAACTCATACCTTGAGGTGGTGAAGCATGATTACAGAAAGTGTAATTCATCAATGGATTGGGTGGCTTCTTTTATCAAAAATTACATGTCATATATGTTACTTTTAGTGTGACACGAATCATTTGTTATGTGTAAAAAAAAAAAAAATGTGTTTAATCTTACAAGTATTTATTTATAATACAAAAATAACAAAATAAATTAAATACATTAAGTCATGTTTAATGTATCTCTTTTTTCTATCTGTCTTAATGCTTTTTTCCTCATTCTCTTGATCTTTGCCGGATTTTTAATCTGAAAATGTTTTTAAGTACTTAAATAAAAATCAAACCAATTATCTTAATTAAATTTTAGTGTGATATTAGAAGTAATTAATAAATTGTTTATACTTGCAAACATTACAAAATAAAAATCTCAAGTTGCATCTCTTTCCAACATATTACAAGTAATTTATTGTGTAATATTCTATAATGGGATTCTGTTGTGAACAGAATTAACTTTTTAAAGGAATCACATAAACTATTACTTTCAAACAATAATCTATACATTATTAGCAAAGGCAAAATCAAAACAATAATATTAAAAAGGTACAATACCACTTGAACAATTTCCGATTTCTTTTGATTTTCAGTTCGTCGTTTGATGTTTTCACGTCTCCTCTCTTTTCTCGCTTCGTTTTCGGCCTCCCTTTTGTTGATCAACGTCCTGGAAAGCTCTCTGGTTTTTTTAATGTCTTCTCTGAGTTTTTGTTTACGTTCAAAAGATAGCTTAAGCCCTTTTGTTTTATTAATTGACGAAAATCTATACAATAAAAAAATATTTATGACGTACAGACGACAATACTATCCGGTGTACGAAATGGTTTTAAAAAAAATTATCGTACTTGGTTTTGGGCGTTTTCCAAAACCGTCCGCACTTGGGCATACCACGCACTTCCACAGTAGCTTCCTTAACTTTGGCCGACATTGTCTATTTGCCTAATTATAATAAATTCACTTCTAGAGTGACAAGTAACAACTGAAGATTTTAGGATCTTAAATATTAAACAATTGTGCCAATTAAATACCACATGCCAATATGATTATAAATTATAATCACAAGCCCTGATAAGAGTTTACATGACATCAGGCAGTAATGATAACGGCTTTGATAAACCAATTTTATTTTATTATTTATTCTGTCCTTGGGTGGAACTTAGTGAAAAACGTTTAACAATTATTGATTTTTCACCAAAATTAATACGTAAATGACAATTCAGATTCAAATTCAATTCCATTTGTTTGATGCAAAATGTGACACCGTTTTATAAAATTGTTGAAACTAAAGAATTTTGATTTCGGTCTCGAACAACCGGTACAAAAAGTGGAACAAATCGAATTCGGGTTATTGTCGTAAACGGTCCGCGGCGCGCAAATCGTTTAAATGTCGTGGTCGAAAACGCAAGTGTGGGCTGGTGCAGGCTGGTAGAGACCCCGACAACGACGCGTGTTTATCAAAACTATTGTGATTTTTCGACGATTTATCACTTGCAAGTGGGAACATTTCACTGATTCACGTATTTCGACGCCGTGCGACTCACATTAGGGTAAACAATATTATATTTAACATGAATAATGATTTTTAGGTGGTACCTATTTTGTCAATATTTTAATAATTGTAAATGTATTACAGTACCGTTTGATGCACTCGTTCACGAGAGAGTCTTCGTTGTCTCTTGCGTCCATTTTTGCTCTATATAGCTGCCCATCGTGAATTAACAATCTTTTTTTTGTGTTTTTTAGCACACTGGTAAAATTTTTGTACGATCTGTAGTGCAATAGACGTCCAAAATGCCGCGAATCATGATCAAAGGTGGTGTTTGGCGCAACACCGAGGTGAGATTCATTGTTTGTTTGTTTTGTCGGTTTTACGATCGATTGTTGATACGTTTACTTTTTTTGTGCTTTATCTGGTTTAATTGAAAAAAATCAACACACACTCACATAATACCCTTTCAGTTTTGTTGTAATATTTATTTTTTAGAATAATCTGCACCTTTTCAAACAATTGTGTTGTGTATTACTGCAAACATAAATACAAATAATATATAATTATTTAGAACCTATCTATTTTATATGTAAAAGGAACGAATTCGATCTTTTAATCAATTGGGACAGGCTTTCCCCCGCAAGTGTTAACTGATAACATCTTCTCCTTTTATAATTACATGCATATGCACAGCCATACAATGTAACCAAGCGACCAAAAAAACAAACTGGATTATTATTTTCTCCATGTTTGGACATGCAAATATTGTTGGGAGTTTGGTAACATAAAAAGTTAGTTAAATTAAAAATCAAGCAAAAATTTAAATTTTGTTTGTTTGTATTTCCTTGAAACACAGCATGAGTATAATATGAAAGGCTTATTACGTTAGTTTCTAAAGTTCAACCTTCAATAGTCCCTTACAAGATCCGCCAATGATACAATGAGCCCCCCACACCCTTCTGGATACTCCCTTTTAATGTCCTTAAAAAATGTATTAAAATCAAAAGCAACCCCTGCTTTTATAGTTTAACTGCTGAATCACAGCTATTTGCTACCTATTTTCTATATCATAGGAAAAGACGTTGGCTACTGAAAAAAACAAGCCAATCTCTAAAAGGTTAAAACACAGATAACTTAAAAACTTTTCAAGTTATCTGTGGTTAAAATAGGTATCAAGAAAATATAATCACTTTTTAAATAAATAAAAAGTGTTCTCACAATGTTAACAAATTTTCAATTGTAACTATACCCTAACTGTAACTTGGTATGCTAAAACTAAATGCTAGATCAACGCCAAGATTAAGATAGCCCCTTTCATGGAATATAATGTACATAAATCACACAATACATGTGTAAGTGCTCCTGCCTATTCTCTCTGGTCAAGCTTCTATAAAATATACCAGAATTCATCTTAACTATTTCCCTTGGTAATAAATGAAAAAAGAATATATTTTGATAAAAATTTCTTGTAAATCAAATGACGTGTTAGGAAACTTGATTAAAAAGTGGTATTATTCTAGTCAAACTGGGACGTTTGGAAACCCTTAAGTACTTAAGTACTAGAGCAGGGTAATAATTTACCCCATATAAATTTAAAATATAAAATTCATTAAAAATAAAGTAAGTGATGCAACTATAACATTCTACACTCTCCGATAACTTACTGAAGTTTTAAATTTCATGAAAATAAATTTATCAATTTAACCATGTGATTTTAATGATAAATTGTTAACCTGTATGAGTTAAAATGGAATCGAAAACTACGCAAATTCTCATAAGTTAATGATAATCTAGTATTCTAGTTAGTCTAGCAAGTCCCTAGTAGTACAGTGGTTCTCAACATTATTGGATTCATGTCACCCTTATCCATGAGAGTTCAATATTTATGTCTTAAATTGTATAATCACTGTATTTGTATGTGTAATGTATATATATTAATTTATGTCTAAAGAGTTTATCCCGTATATTTAATAAAATAAAATACTATACGTTTCTCTGATAAAAAATTACTATAATTTTATTCTTTCCTCTGAGAATTTTTATCATCCCTATACTATGTCACCCAAGGGTGACATATCACCCCAGTTGAGAACCACTGCCCTAGTAGGTATAATATCAAATTTGACAGCATGAATTTAAAGTTATGAATGGTGGTTTACTTACTGTTTAGTTATTGATTATATTATATTCAAATTTTTTATAGGATGAAATTCTTAAAGCAGCTGTTATGAAATATGGCAAAAATCAATGGTCTCGTATTGCATCATTATTACATCGTAAATCTGCAAAACAATGCAAAGCGCGTTGGTTTGAGTGGCTTGATCCTAGTATTAAAAAAACCGAATGGAGCCGAGAAGAAGATGAAAAACTTTTACATCTTGCTAAGCTTATGCCTACACAGTGGCGTACTATTGCTCCAATTGTTGGTCGTACTGCTTCGCAGTGTTTGGAAAGATATGAATACTTACTGTAAATATATTAATTTTATTGATTATTTGTAAAAAAAAAAAAGTAACTTTTATTAATTATTTTCAGGGATCAAGCTCAGAGAAAAGAAGATGGAGAAGAAGTGGGAGATGATCCAAGAAAATTAAAACCAGGAGAAATTGATCCTAACCCTGAAACAAAACCAGCTCGCCCTGATCCTAAAGATATGGATGAAGATGGTAAGAAAATCAACACATCAAATTACTGTATATTTATATTTTATGTTAGGTTTAATAAATTTATTTATTTTTTTTTTTCACACTTCTACCAAATTTTTTTACAGATCTCTGTTATATACAGTTTCATCTTTCTGATTTAAATCTATCTTGACCCTATTTAGTCACCACTGATATGGTCTTCCTCAATAATTAAAAAAAATATTATTTTAAAGATGCTAAATGTTTTATATACTCATACTATTCTTCCTTTTTGTTTTACTTCAGATGTACTATTATGTTAAAAAAAAAAAAATACACAATTTACTACTTAAGACATACTTGTACATTCTTTAATTTTAATAAAAGTAAAATAACAAAAATATATTTATGAATTAGATAGTAAAGTCAATTGAATTTTGATTTTAAAAATGTTTAATTTCAGTTTGGTCTTAAGACAGTCTAAATTTTGAATATAGAATTTTATTTTTTTAGCTTACAGAGCAAAAATAGTGTAGCAATGAAAAAGTTTATCCACCAGTGAATTTAGTATTTATGTGTATAAATATATAAATTACTTACCTTTTATAAATTTAAGAACCTATATCCATTGATTAAATGGTATTGTATAATTAATCAATGCTATATCAGTAACTGATCAAAAAAAATATCTGAGAACTGTTAATGTATCAATTTTAAATGACTTAATCGTTTATAATACTTATAGCATTATTTTGCAGTAATTGATTGTGTTACACAAAAATATAACATTTAATTAGTATACAAGTGTCTGGGTTCTAACTCAATTGAAAAATTTTTAGAGTTGGAAATGCTATCTGAAGCAAGAGCTCGTTTAGCTAATACACAAGGTAAAAAGGCTAAACGTAAAGCACGGGAGAAACAATTAGAAGAAGCCAGAAGACTTGCAGCATTACAAGTAATCTACACTTTAATACTGTCAGTAAAATTAACTCCTGTAATACTAATATGAACTATTTTATTTTTTACTGTAGAAACGGAGGGAATTGCGTGCTGCTGGTATAGGTGTTGGAAGAGGCAACAAACGAAAACGTGGTATTGACTATAATGCTGAAATTCCGTTTGAGAAGAAACCAGCTTTAGGTTTTTATGATACTGCTAATGAAGAAGTTGATCCATTGGCACCTGATTTTAGAAAACTAAGGCAGCAGAATTTAGATGGGGAAATGCGTGTTGAAATTGAAGAGGTAAATACATTGGTTTTTTTTCTTCCAAAATAATTTTAAAGTTTACCAATATGTAATACAAATTTTAGAGAGAAAGAAGGAAAGACAAAGCAAAGCTCAAACAACGTAAAGAAAATGAAGTCCCATTATCTATGCTCAACAATCAAGAACCTATAAGAAAAATGAGTAAACTTGTTCTACCAGAACCACAAATCTCTGATCATGTAATATTTACTTACAAATTTTATGTTTGTGCTATTTGTAAAAAGATATTTTATTTTATTTTTTCTCCTAAGGAATTGCAACAAGTTGTTAAATTGGGTAGAGCTAGTGAAATGGCTCGCGAAATTGCCATGGAAAATGGTCTTCAACAAGCTTCAGATGCATTGTTGTCTGACTACACTCCATCTATTAATAATATACCTGGTCGTACTCCCAGAACTCCATCATTGTCTACTGATAAAGTATTACAGGTAATTTGTTTATACAACTATATTATTAGTATTGTTATTGTAGCATAAGATTGAATAGATTTTTATTTTAAATTAATAATAATATTATTGATAGTAATTTTAATTTTTTCTTTAGGATGCTCAAAATATTATGGCATTAACTCATGTAGATACACCTCTAAAGGGAGGTCTTAACACTGAATTGCAAAATGTTGATTTTCACGGTGTTACACCACAACGGCAGTTGATTACAACACCTAATACAATTTTAGGCACTCCACTCTCACAAACAGGAAATGATGGTTTCCAAACACCACAAAGTGATCGATCAATGGTTAAACCTGGCATGGTAACGCCCACACCTCTTAGAGATCAACTAAGTATCAATCGTACAGATTCAATGGAAGTAGACGTATTAAATACACCACAAGCCATGAAAAACTATCAGCACCAAGTTAAAGAACAATTAAAAGCAGGATTAAGTACATTGCCACAGCCAAAAAATGATTTTGAAATTGTTGTTCCTGAAGATCAACCTGAAGATGAAGAAACTGAGATTCAAAAAGATTTTGTAGAAGATCAATCTGACATTGAAATGCGTAGTGCCGAAGAAATTCTTGCTCGTCGTAAGTTGTTTTATACAAAAAGTAGAAATATATTGTTAAATATTGATACTACAATATTTTTATGGTTAATACTAAATACATTACAGGGAAATTAGAAATGAAATTACGGTCTCAAGTAATTCAACGGTGTTTACCTCGTCCACCTGACACTAATATTGTTTTAAGGCCTTTAAATTCAGAACCTCCCCTTACGGATCTTCAAAAAGTAAATTATTAATTGTGTTTATTTAAACATTAATTTTATTTGTAATATTTAAACTAGTTAAGTGTTTACTGTTTTATTTTTATTTTATTTTTGTAGGCAGAAGAATTAATTAAACAGGAAATGATTACAATGCTTCATTATGATGCTGTTCGCGATCCTTTGCCTCCTGAAGTCGCAATACTCACACAAAGTGGCCCCAAAAAACAACCAATATTAACTGAAGCTCAGCATTTAGCATATTTACAGTCGCATCCATACCAACATTTTACCGAAAATGAAATAGAAAACGTAATTTAAATTGTTACAATTATATTTTTACATCTGACAAATTTCATTAAATAAGTTTAGAACAAAAACTAATTATTTATATACAACTATTGCAGGCTAAACAAATTTTGAAAAAAGAAATGGATGTTGTTAAACATGGCATGAATCATGGTGAACTATCTTTAGATTCATTTACTCAAGTGTGGGGAGAGTGCTTGGGTCAAGTATTGTTTTTGCCCAATCAAAATCGTTACACCAGAGCAAATTTAGCCAGTAAAAAAGACAGGATTGAATCGTTGGAGAAGAAACTAGAACAGAATAGAAACCATATGACCAAAGAAGCAAAGAAAGCTGGTAGAATGGAAAAAAAAATTAAAATCATTCTTGGAGGATATCAAGTATGCAATACCAAAATAAATAAATTAGTTGGATGTTCAATATAATAATTTTATTTCCTTAGACTCGTTCTCAAGGTCTTATAAAACAATTCCAAACTTTAATGGATGAAATTGAACAAGCCCATTTAGAATTATCAACCTTTCAGTTTTTGCAACGACAAGAAGAAGCTGCAATTCCAAAACGATTACAAGTACAAATAAACTTAAATTAATAACTGTAGATAGTTAATTTTATTGATACAAATTTAACATAGTCTTTTGATTGATCTGTGAACAGCAGTTTAAATTGCTAATCATTGTAGCATCATAGTCAAAAATTTAACTGGGTTTTTAATATTTAGACTCAACAAATAATTTATAATGTTTTCTTTTTGATGAATAATTCGACTACCTTCTTATGAAGTTGTCCATTACTTGTCTGGTTTTATCAATTTATAGTTTTCATCAATGTTAAATATTATTTGTGTTTTTTTAAGTACAAAGAGACGAGTACTAAATATGACTGGGATCATTCACATGTCTTTAGTCGACAAAATATTTTTTTCTGGTTGTGATATTCAGTATTTACTTAATTTCTTATCTTATCAGTATCTACTTTGTACTATTAAAATATTGTTTTTTATTTATCAATTTTGAGAATAAATTGTCTTAGTCTCAGTGCTTTGACAATTTAGATTATATTAGCATTGGTTAAACTTATCATGTTACTATGTCTACTATTTGCTTTATTTTTCTTCATTAAAAACATTTTTTTTTACAGTCTTTAACAGATGACGTAGAACGTCAGAAAGAACGAGAAAAAATACTACAACAAAAATTTTTGGACCTTGAAACACGATGGAAAGAATTTCAAATAAGCAGCAATACAACAGTCAAACAGTAATATTTTAATTTTGTCTACATGTGTTTATAATTTTATCTATTTTGTATTTGACCTTTCCTTTAACAACGAAATTTACTTTGTGTTATTTGGGAAAATTTAAAAATTGAACATTAAAAAGTGTAAAATTAGATTAAAAGCAAATTTTAAACTAGCTATAATTTTTAGATAAATTATATTGTTAGATAAACAATAAAACAATTCAAAATATAAAAAATGACTAGAATTTTTCTGTATTGCATGATTTTGTCGCTGTGTATTAGAATAGAGACATTGTTTATTGACTTGTAATTAGCCGATTTTACATGGTACTTTGAGGGGTTATAGAATTAAGAGTTAGAAATTAAAGAAAAGAGTTACAATAATAAACGTATTATTGACATAATCAATTTAGTTTTTGGCCATAATTTTAAAAATGATCTAAAACTCCTATGTGGTATTTGATATTTTTAATGGGTTTTCTTAGTATTAGTTTTAAAAAAATTTACTCATGATGATAAAATTTAGATTAAAAATACATTTGACAACTTTAAACTGTTTTTACCCTTATTAACAACACCGCCTAGTAAAATATTCAACTGTTAGGGGTAAATTTTTATAGGTTAACTCAGCAATTTACAATTTCTTATTAAATATGTTATACAACTTCTTGTGTAACCTTCCAAAACAGTTACCCTTGTGACCTAGTGCTTCCAGTTTTTTTTTTTATAACAATAGCTGCCGTAATTAACGTTTCCATTACTCAGGCATATATACTTTGTGTATATGAAAATTGACTACATATTCAAAGTTATCTCTTTGCACACTTATGGCAAAAGGATCAGTTGGATGAAATGTGAATGCCACAAGTCTTCGGCGGTCTAATGTTGGTCCTTTTGATTCACTGGTATACAGACAAAAACTAAGCAATCCCGATTCTCTCGAATAAAACCTATTAAGAAAAGCACAAAAACAATTAAATTTGCTATAATATAAACTTTAATTAATCAATGTTCTTAGAAGTTTTGTTTTTAAAGTTTTAAATGTATTTGTAAAATTTTTCTCTGGGGTTCTTAAATGTTAATGGAATAATTTTACATTTAAATAGAAAATAGAATTGCACCAAAATAAGTTCAATATTATTATACATATTGTTTTTGAAAATTTTATTTTTTTGTGAGCTAGGATAACCATGAGATAAGTTAAGTAATCCAGGTAGTTTTTTAAGCTTTAAGTTCTTAACCTTGGTATGAAATATTATTCAGTATTCACCTTATTGGATATTCACCAACTACTTTTGGTCGTTCCATAGGTGACACCCATTTTTCATCGTAACTGTAAAGAGACGTATCAAGGTATGGCGAGCTGGTAAAAGACTGAGCTGCTACAGGCAATTGACCCAATATTCTTTTGTTTGCCTCCATTGTACCACCAAATTTGGCATTTATTATTGTGTTTTTAAACTTTTGATGCGATTCCCTAAAAACAAACAATCATTGTATAATTTGTGTAAAGTAACATATTTTTGTACCGATAATTGGTTAGAATTCATTTACCAAGAATACATATTATTTGCTGGCGAACAAGGCATAAATCCTTCTGGGTTCACGTAAGAATTTCGGAAATGGTCACAAAAGTTTTCATATACATTTAATAATTCGTCTGATGTGTTTTCAAAAACATCCAAAACCTATAAGTAAGAAATACAGTCTTCAGGTTTTGAGTTAAACCCACAGATTAAGGTAGACTTAATCCATGATTAAACCAGAAGTTCATAAAATATAAAAATTATTTTTACTGGATATTTTCTAATGAAAATAATATAACTATTATACTATTATATGTATAGTTAATAAGTCACAAATTTCAAACCAGTTTGTGCTTTAATAAATTGTTTTGTTTTAAAACATTATTAACTTTATTAGACTTTGGGTGTACGTATTAGTATTTACCACAGTTGTAGCCATATTATAAATCATGAAAAAAGACGCTTGTGTATTTGGTTCTTGAATTTTAATTGTAGCTACTTCTTCAGATGCATATCTGATGAGTATGTGATTTTCATCTAATAACTGCATTTTCCACATACGTAATGACAAAAACTACAAATCAAAATTATTTTAATAATAATTTGGGTTGGCAAAAAAGTAAAGGACAACTTACTTGATTAAAATATTGATAAAACTTTCTAAGAGGATATTGCGATTCAGTTCTCTTAGCTTCTCGTTCGGCTTTTTTGAATAAAAACACCATTAACTTGTGTTTTAACCCATTAATACTATTTTCCCTAAATGGCCTGTACATTGTGCGGTTCATGATGGTGTATACTGACGTGACATACAAATGATCATCTTCATAACAAAATCGTCCAATTCTCCTCAATAAGCAAAAACGGTTTCGAATGATCTTGTAGACATGAATCACTTGATGTTGAACAGACAAAATTGCCAGTGTGTTGTTGAACAAGTATATGCCTTGGTTATGAGACAGAAATATCTTATCTGCTTTAAAATGTAAACAGTGACACACAACGCCAACAGATAAGTCAATCAAATGTATAGTGTAGTCTTCCAGGGGAAAAAGTGGATTTGGGGTCACTGCTTCGTTATTTGAGTAAATCTCAAAGAAATGAGGTCTCATGTCCTCGGGAATGACGGCAGCAGAACCTACAACAGCGTAACTACCGTTTTCCAAGAACAAGCTGCACTCCCTGTTCAACTGTTCTCCTTCGGGTGAAACTTTTATCCGGTGCTTTAGCCGGAACAACCGTTCAAATATCCGCTTGCGCACAGTGTCACCTTCGTTGTTCTGACCAACGCAGTTTCCTTCATAGTTTTTCAACAGACTAGCTGCCATTGAGCATCCCAAATAGTTGTACACTTCAATGGAGGTCTGGTCGTGGGAAAACGCGATAAAGTGTCGGCCGTCTGGAGTGAACTTCCTGAGGAAACATGGAGGTTTCTCGACGTTGATGATTGTACAGTTGGGATACACGGTCTGATAAGCGGATTTTACGCAGTCTGTGTGCGATTTTGTCCCGTTGATCTCGCGGCTGTACAACGAATGGAGAATGTTCCGACGGGGTCTTCTCCTCTGTCTAATGGCTCCGGGCTCCGAGGAGGATGGTTTTGACATTTTAGCCGTGTACTCGAAGACACCCAAAACGAAATTTTACATTTCAGCACACCAATACAGAACCATGGTAGGTATGACACACTTAAGTCACAGTCGCGATGTCACTCGCCAAATGGTTATTAGTTTGAAAATGCCCGGTTGAAGCGTCCATAACGTAAGTACGACTAAAACTACCAAATAGTTCTCCGTATAGAAGACAAGACTATAGGAGTGGTTTTTTTAAAAAAAATTTTCCTACAAAGAATAATATAACAACGAAACATTTCATTAGTGTGAAAAGAAGTAAGTTTTTTGATTCTTAACAGCTACTATCGTCTGACGTCTAACGAAGTACATAACGAAATGTAAATAGTAAATTACAAAAACTATTAATTAATAGAAAATAGAGAAATTTATAGAACTGTAAAAAAAGTATTTTTTTTTTTTTTTATAAGCACTTCCGTATTAAATAATTGTCGTTTATTTATTTTGACAATTTCATTTGATAAGACACCATTTGGCTGATAAGCAGACAACCGCGGTTATAACCATGATTATAAAAAATATTGCATTTATCAATTCTGTACCTATACTGCAAAGAAAAGTCCGTGATATTAGATAAACTTTGAAAAACGAAAAGTTGCTTAAAAATGTCAAAACTCCGTTTGCACATATTTTTAAAATTTAGTCAACGATCGATTATTTTGCCGTTGCAATTGTTCGAATTTAAATCAAAATATTAATACAATTTGATCAGTCGCTTTTACTTGTTATGTCCATTGAAGATTTACACACCAATTTATATAAGTGAGTAAACATTAAAAAAAAACACTTTTTCTAAACGCTATGACGCTTTTGATGCTAAAAAGTTGTCCGATAAGAGGGTCGGACTATAACAAGTTGCTAGTGAATTTTACTTCTTCGTGGCAAAACAGTTTTTCGGCTACACTTGAAGCCTTCAAGAAAACCTTACCAAACGTGTCTGACAAAATTGAACCTAGAAAAACGCACCCGGACGTTGAACATATCCGAGGCGACTACAGTATTTTAAAATCGGTCGGTAAAAAATCAGAGTTCGACTTTAAACCAGTACCGTTGAACTTGATGAAAAAAATCAAACACTGCTTAAAAACGGACAACTTGACCAATTATTGTGGCGATCGTAGTTATTACTTTATTGGTCCCTTAGCAAAAATCGAACATTCTCTAGTACAATACACTCTAACAAAATTGATCAGGAAAGGATTCAAATTAGTTTCGGTTCCAGATATATTACCCGAAGAATTGATCAGAAGGTGTGGAATGGATACGGTTGGGGAAAGAAATCAAGTTTACACGCTAGACAGTAATTGTTACGGTCATAATTGGTGCTTATCCGGGACTTCTGAAATGGCTTTGGCTGGATCTTTAATGAACAAAAACATATCTAAAGATAAACTCCCTTTAAAATTGTGTTCGGTCAGTCGTTGTTACAGAGCAGAAGTGTCTAGCATTGCTGAAGAAAAAGGGATTTTTAGAGTACATCAATTTACTAAAGTTGAAATGTTTGGAGCATGTTTACCTGAAGAGTCTGAAAATATGGCTATTAATTTTCGTGATATTCAAGAAGAGTTATACCAACCTCTTGGTTTACATTATCGTGTATTGGACATGGCCAAACATGAGCTAGGAAACCAAGCGTATCGCAAGTATGACATAGAAACATGGATGCCCGGGCGCGGTAAGTACGGAGAAATTTCTAGTTGCAGTGACTGTGCAAATTACCAGGCAGTCCGTCTGGGTATTCATTCTGATGACATTTGTTTACATACCGTCAATGGAACAGCCTGTGCTGTACCACGATTGATTATTGCTATAGCTGAAACTCATCAGATGGCTGATGGATCATTTACGCTGCCCGAAGAACTCAATGCTTACGTTGTTGGACAAAATTTGTTCAAAAATCAATTCACTTTTCCTAAGTTCACTCCTATACAAGCACATCGGTACAAAATGTAAAAAGAAATAAAAATATGATTGCTTAAGTGTATTACAAGTATTTTAACTTTAAGGCAATAATATTTGTGTTAATATGTAAATACAGTCAATTCTTTATTTGAAAATATATGTTCATTGTTTGTTTTAAATGTTGTTTGCTAATATAATGATTTGTATTAAATTTTACAGTTATTTCTCAATATGGAAGAATTCACTATGCTTGAAACAATGTTCAATATATTGAATAGTGACAATCCCAGTAAAAAAGCTGTCATAGAATCATTACCCATACTGCTGAATTCTTATAATGCGCATGGCAAGTTTGATGTTTATAATTTGATTGTAACCAGTACACATAATTTATGTTCTCAAGTCTTCGACACTCAATTTGACAATTGTTCTGCATGGAATGATTCTAATGTGTCATCTGATAGTTTAAAATCGTTATTAATTTGTTTGATCAAAATTATTGCGAAACATAGTGAAACAGATATCATTTTGCTATTCCAACAATGTGTAGAGATGGCAAATAAAGTTGATTTCAAAAATTGTCCCATTGAAAAGTTGAGAAATATCGAATTTTGCTTGCAAAAATTATTTGAGTCAAGTTTGGTTAAAACAGACAATTGTGTGCATCTTGACTGCTTGAGAAATATATTAATAAGTGTCCTCAATGAACCATGTTTGGACGAACAAAAGTTGGATGCCATTATGGGGTTTTTGCACAATATTGTATCTATTGATTGTGTACCCAATTTATGGCAAAGTATTAAGCCAATGATTAAAACTTATCCGGACCGTACAATAAACCTATTATTCAACATGCAATATGTAATTTTTGACGCTCAGTGTGTTGATGTTGTTTTAAATGACAACGATTTTTGGAATCTATTATGTAGTTTGTTGTCCTACGAAAATAATGTAATTAGAACTTATAACCATGTCGTTCTTAAATTATCGTGCTCTCAGCTATTGAACAAAAAAATTGATTTTTGTCCAAAAGGAAATAAACATCAGTTTGTAAAAGCATGGAATGATTTTGTAGTCGTAATGGAAACACTGGAAAATACTCAACAACATTTAACTCTACCAATTTTGAATACGACTAAAAAACTAGTGCCACATAAAACTGGTGACAATTGTGACAACTGTTTTTTACCTTTAGAATGTATTGCAGCCTTGTGTTGTAAAATGTCAAAACATAAATCTAAGTATGTAGTTTTAGCCAGTATAGATATTATCACTAATTTACCGACAAAGTTGTTGAAAGAAAATATTAAAATCTTACAATCATTTTTGGATTCATTAAATGACATTTTCTTATACAAAATGACAAGTGAGTTTTGTATTGACCAACCTCAATTGGAATATACACTGTCATTATGGTTCAATGAATTGATGACATCTGATGAGGGACATGAAGTTTTCAATATAATTTTATCATACATACCAATTATCAAGTGGACAATTGTGCCTTTAATATTTTTGACAAAATCGTTGTTCAATATTTCATCTAATCCACCATTAGGATTTAATGTTATTAGCCATGTTTTGATGATAAAATCTTCTATTAAAGACATGCCAAATTCCTATCTAAAAGCGGCTGTCTTATTGTTTTTATTTGAGTTTTCCAGTAAATTTTTTGTTAATGTGGATACTGAAATTTGTTGTGATTTATTTGACTGCATAACAGTTTGTTTCAAGAATACAGAATCTTGGGACTATATGATTGATTCAGTTAGCAAAATAAAAAACCAAGATTGTTTTAAACGGCAGCTTTTAGAACGCTTAAGTGACCGACAGAAAATGTGTTCCACCTCCCTTGGATTATCATTTGGATCTAATATTTTTCAAAATTTTACAAATATCACGGAAAAGTTAAACAATATATTCTCTAATACAGTTGATTCAATGGATCTAATAGAATTTGTGGAATGTTTTCTAAGAGTAGAAAGTGACTATGGCCAACATGATACTCATATAAGTCGAACTCTGGATGAACATGTTTGGTCCATAACAAAACTGTGGGTTGCAAAATGTTTGCAAAGTCTAGAAAAATGTTTTTCCGAAGATCCAATTATTTGCAGTTATCTGGATAAAGTTTTACATTCAAAAAGAATAGTAAATAGCACAAATATTATGTGTATTTGGTTTACAAAATGTAAATCTATTCTTGTGAAACAGTTAGGTAACTATTATACATTGGCGATTTATAGCTGGATCGGTAAATATGTTACTATGTATTCTACTGATGATACGTTAAAAAATGATTGGCTGTTATTTACAAAAGATTTAATTTCCATGAGATTTTTTTCTAACTCAAATTTTTATTATTTAAAAAAAGCCAGTATGCATATAATTCCTGAATTAGATATTGTAAAAACATTCTTTCAGCATTCTACAGTCCCCGAAGAACAAATTTTAGATATATTTGATTGGCTAACAAAAAAAACTATTGTACGTCATGATAATTATTGGAGTACTTATTTCTCAACTGCTGCGGCACTGTTATACAAATTTCCTATACGATTACACTCAAAAAAAGCAATTTTATTTATTGAAAACTGTTGGGAGTTTTTAGCAAGCTGTAGAGTTTCCTGTTTTCCAAATTCCTTCAAAACTTTTATTGAAATGGCATTTCATGGTAATTTACTGTCAGAAGAAAAATATGTTACGTTTATTGAAAACCAAGTAAAGATTTCTAGTTAGAATCGTGTAAATCATAATAACAGTAGTTATAACATTGGCAATTGTATTTTTCAGATTATTCAAAAACTTTTGACGGATAAATATCGAGATAATTTTAATGTTTGCTTCTCTTTACATCTTCTTAAGTATTTTGAAGTAAACCAGTCTAATGTGTTTAGTATTTTAGAATCCCGCTTTGCCATCTCTGAATTCTTTGCAAAATGTATATTATTTAGTATTGATCGATATGGTGCAAATAAGTATGTTTCAATTATTTTTGTTAATAATTTAACTTGTTAGTTTTTAAACTACATATTTCTTACAGAATAGAATGGGATACTCTTGAATATGTTCGTACGTTAAACAACCATCCTTTAATCAATAATATTTCGTATGT
Organism: Hormaphis cornu; assembly: GCA_017140985.1. Taxonomy (NCBI): domain Eukaryota; kingdom Metazoa; phylum Arthropoda; class Insecta; order Hemiptera; family Hormaphididae; genus Hormaphis; species Hormaphis cornu. Next base: position 2,568,580 of record CM029364.1, on the reverse strand, counting down.
GTTTCAATCAAGTCATTTTAGTATCACTTATTATGACTAATAAATGTACTTATTTACTTTATAGGACCGAGTGTTTGCCTGATGATAGATGTTTACGTTTTAGTGCAATTAAATACTTACATATGCATGATTCCAGAGTTCTATGGAAAACCGTATTGCGCTTTATTGTTAAAATTGAGTCATCATCACAGGATAGAAAATATTTTCATAACTCAAAGGCACATCACATAAAACAAAGAGTTGTACAAGTTTTGCTCATTGTGGCTTGTGATGTATGGCATGAGGTTTGTTTTGAAGTAATAAACAATATAATATATATATATTAAAGACATGTTTTGTAATTTTATTTTTAGTCAGTAATCTTTGATGAAGACATTTATAAATGGTCGTTGTCAAGTTTAAAAGAAGTGTGTCACATACACAGTGTTGCATATCCATTAATATGGTTGTTGGTTTTGATATACAACAAGTGTCCTACTTTTTGTGACTTTTGGAGTGATTTTAGAAGTGTAAATTATTACAGTATTTAAAAAGTATGAAGAAACATGTTAAGTACCTAATTTTTTGTCTTTGATCTCTAGGCCCAAGAAAACCATAACTATTTGTGCAGCTTTATTTCTATATTGTACCACTTAAAAAAAATAAAAAACAATGACACATTTGATGTTGAAGCTAAAAAGCATCTTTTACCTCTGTGTTTTTCAAATGGATATAAATTAAGATTTTTTTCCCAGGTAAATAAATTTTCCTGGTAATTATGGTACTTAATATAACTTATATGTTAACTGGATTAATTTTTTTTAAAAACAAGACACTTCTTACTATAAAAATATATTTAGTAAAAATATTAAATATATTTTAATAATATTTTCACTAGTTAATTACTGTTAATTGTATTATTATATTTATACAGGTAACAATTTGTAAATTATTTCCTTCTAATTATGGGGATTCTGAGTGGTTATTAATACGTAAAACTATAGAAAACGTATTAGCCAAAAATGAACAGACTAAAAAGTATGAGAATCCATTTAATGATTTCTTCTATCAAATAGATATGGTCAATTATTTATCATTGAAAGTAATTTAAAATTATTTTTATGTACTTAATAGCTTTAATAAGTTAATTAACTTTTAATTTTTCAGAACGTATGTGTAGAAGTACCTAGATTATTAAACATAGTATACGAAGAACGCTTTCCTACAAAATGGCTAAATGATATTTCAGTAACTAAGACTTGTGACAGCAAATATGATTTGTCACAATGTTCAGTATCATCATTTATTGAAAAAAAAACTTTATCAGGTTAACACACATTTTGATGTGATCATGATCGTTGATCAAATTCCTATAATTTAAAAATTTTAAATGATAAAATTTATTTTGTCATAACGTGAGATTTGTTTACCTATTAAAATTAATATATTTTACTGTTTGAAATAACAATATAATACTTAGTGATGCAAACAATACTATCTGTGTCAGTGACAAATTTGAGATGGTTAGGTTAAAATTTTAATATTTACTATCATACTTGTATAAATAGTAAAAAAAATTCATTATTTTATGGTACAACTATTTATTTTAAAATTTCCCCTTCCTCTTTTGGATGTCCTCTAGAGTTCTAAACTAAACCCACTACTAATTTGCATGACATGTTTCAATTGTTTGCTCTACTTTGATTTAAATTATTTTGAAATGAATTTAAATTAAACATTAAAATTATTATTTTATTTCAAAATATTATTTTAATATAGATGTATTGTTTGAAAATTTTTCATTCTCTAGTATCATCAGTCAAAATTATTGACAGCGCTCTAAATACTCAGAGAAAATATATTCCATCTCAACCTCAAGGTGAACTCGCGCATAATTCATCAATGATAGTCGTAGCATCTTTGGTAGATAAAGTCACTAATTTAGGTGGTTTAACTAGAACATGTCAAGTATTTGGAGTTTCAACTTTAGTTGTTGATAGTTTGTCGTGTGTTGAAAAAAGAGAATTTACAGCATTGAGTATGACTGCTGAAAAACATCAATACATTATTGAGGTAAATATCTTAGTCATCATTTAGAGTTGTTGTGACACATTGTGATTATTAAAAAACTTAAAAATGTTATTCATTTAGGTTAGAGAAAAAGATTTAAAATCTTATTTGCAGAAAAAGAAAAGTGAAGGATACCAAATTGTGGCTGCAGAACAAACGGCAGGCAGTGTTAAATTGCACGATTTCGAGCTACAATTTAAATGTGTTCTGATTCTAGGGTGAACATACTTAAAATTTGTTTTTTCAATAATATTGTATAGTAATAATAAGCATAAGCCCTTTGTATTCTTCTTTCAGCAATGAAACATTTGGCGTTCCACACAGTTTGTTGTCTATTGTGGACAAGTGTGTCGAAATAGAACAGATTGGTATTGTTAGATCATTAAATGTGCACGTGGCCGGTTCATTGTTTATCTGGGAGTATGCCAAACAACACCGTTTATTATTTTCTAGTTGATAAAATTTAATCACAATGCAAATAAATAAGTATGTTTTTAATTTTTATGACATGTCATAATATGTTTACTTGTTGGATTCAAACAATAATCAAATGGTTTCTGACTTGAACAATGTAAACATAATTTTATAATAAATCAGATCAGTTTGTTTATCATTTGTATCATATTTGTTAAATATCAATTTTATAGTCGTTTAAGGAACAATTTGTCTGTTGTATACTTTGAAGTATGAAAAACGCATTACAATAATTCATCATAGCAGTTTTAAAGATTAAATTCAGAATATATTTATGTGCATTACACATACAATACATATTTATAAAAATCAGAAATTGTATACATCTTAGATTGCACTACAAATATTTGATATATTGGTTTTGTGAACAATAATAAAACCAGATCTTTAGAAACGGATTTTTTGTTTTTATTCAATTATTTCTTTCTACTATTCAAAGAAATACTTTTTAATATAAATACTATTTTCATTAATCCATTTTATTAGGTAACCAAAAATATAAAAATTAGAAAAAATATGACCATTTTATTATTATTTTTTTTTTTTTGCTATAAAACGCACTATACAAAGAAAATCTTATTGTTTATTCAAAATTGTTTTTTTAAATTTATTTATCATTTGTATTGAAGAAAATCACAAAAGTAATTCAAAACAATAAATCATAACATAAACAAATGATTTTCAGGAATAAAGTATACAATTTGAAATTCTAATAGAATGCTGATTAGATAACGTTTTAAATACAGGATACAGGACAGGAAATATTGTATGTAATATTATTGAAGATTTGAAAATGAATTAAAAAATTGCGAACCTTGTGTACCATAGACATACATAGTAAACTGGTTATAGAAAGACATCTGCGAGTCTCGCGTCAGCTAAAATACGGTCGGCTCACGGCTGTAATATTTGTCGAACGAAAAAATTTACCCGAAATTTTTTCGTTATTGTCGGCTTTTATATTGTCTGCGAAAATACTGTACTCCCAAAAATAAAAAAAAAGCCTCCATTCAAAGTCTATAGAGTATAGATTATAATTTATAATAAAATCTATAATCTACAGACCATGAGGGCTTGGCCACAACTATTTTTTTCTTTAGCTGGCAGCTGCAGAGGTCCGCGGGATTCCTTCAACTTTCAAGGTCAATTAAAAACATGTGTTTATAGGAATGATATTGATAAAAAATATTCTAAGAAAGATTTTAGTTCAGTCTGTGGCACAGATTTCTATATATATTTCTATATATTTCTTAATATTGAAATCTGTGTTCTGTCAGGTTTATTTTTATAGTGTTGTTCATGTGTGCTATCACGGTCAAGACCGTGTAGTGTATACTATTCACCATTTGACTTAATGTTGTCATCTTGGATTTTAAAATGGAGAGCGCATTAGAAGAATTACTGAAGGTCCGCGTTAAACAACTAAACAGACGTATCAGTGGAGGCTGCATAAACAGTGGCTCGGTTTACCAAACCGAAGACAAGAGATTATTGTTTGTAAAGAAAAACGCCAAACTTGGAGTAGGTACCTCGTTTTTAAAGGGGCATTGGGTCTCTCAGTTTTCTTGTATTCAAAATACCTTGTGTTGGTTTAGTCAATAGTTCTTACAACCACCGGTAAATTGAATGAATCATAAGTAGATTTTAAAACAGACAATTACATCTTCCTAGTATGTAGTCTACATTTCTCACTTTCAGCTTGCCCAATCTTCAAGAGAAAAAGACAAGTGTGAAGATACTGGCATAATTATTCTGACTAGAAATCAAAAAATATGATTGCTTTATATATATTTTATTATTTGATATATAAAGACGTTTTTAATTTAAATATATTTAAAAAAATCGTTTTCACGATTGGCGATGGAATTTGTAAAAGTAATTAGATTAATAAACAAATTGTTTCAAATTTTTGATAAGTTATCAATTGACCCTCATTAAAATATTGTATTTGTTTAGTTTTTTATTTATACAACCAAAATTTTTTAATTTCACTTTGTGCCTACTATAAAATTATATTATATATATAATAAATTGTCATTTTTTATGTATTTCCAGTCTGATAAAATGTTCATTGGTGAATTAGAAGGTCTAAAAGCTGTACGTAGTACGGAAACTGTTTCAGCTCCTTGCCCAATCATCACAAGTTCTACAAATGACGGAAACAATTTTATTGTAATGGAGTATTTGGATATGACTTCGTTAAGTAAAGATTGTTCAGAAAAACTAGGTAGTCAACTAGCGGACATGCACATGTTTAATTTACAAGAACAACAAAAAGTGAATCAATTTGGATTTCATGTTGAAACCTGTTGTGGATTTATACCTCAAAACAATACGTGGACCGACAATTGGATTGTAAGCAAATGTACATTTTTAAAAATATTTTCTTTTTTTTATTAGTTTTACTGTGAACATTAATATTTCAGACGTTTTTTATAGAAAATCGATTGAATTATCAAATACAACTGTTATCGCAATCGAGTGTATCCAACAGTTATAAAAAGGTATTACTATAATTTAAATTACATTTTTATTATACATTTGTTTTGAATTTACACTCATGAGTATGTTTTGTAATAGAGAGTAATCGAAAGTTACTGGCCTCAACTGAAATCCAAAATTCCCAAGTTTTTTGAAGGAGTTGAAATAAAGCCCTCATTACTTCATGGAGATTTGTGGTCAGGGAATGCCGCTCAATCAGATTTAAAACCAGGTTTCATTGTATTCAATTTGTATTTGCTCAATTAATAAATATTGATATCTCTCTTACTTGTATATATTTATTTACAGTGATTTTTGATCCGGCTACATTCTATGGGCACCATGAGTATGATGTTGCGTCTACTACTTTATTTGGTGGCTATTCCAAAGATTTTTATAATGCCTATTTTAAAAAAATACCAAAAGCTAATGGATTCGAAAACAGAATGACATTATACCATTTGTTTCATTATTTAAACCATTGGTGAGATATTTTTTTTAAGTACCTACATGCCAAGTTCATACAAATATAGAATACATTTATTATGTTGCGTGTTTGTAGGAATCATTTTGGAGGAGGTTATGTTACCTCAACTATAAACACTTTTGAAAAATTGTTGGGCATGTACTAGTAACAGCACAAGAGGAATCAGAAAAAGCTAATTTTATTGTATATCAAATCTTGTTAAAATATTTAAAATGTTTGATATTACAAAATCGCCACTTAACTATCAATCATTTCAGAACTTAAAATATGATGTATTTAATATTGTTTTTTTCTATATTAAATTTTTTAGTATAGTTTAATTAGTCTGAATTATCTGCATTTGTTAAATTTTTAATCAATAATTTAATTAACCAAGTGTTTTGATATAAGTATTTGCGTTAAATAGTGCTATATAATGATTTCTTACAACTGAAATTTATGAAAAATTTGATTAGATAATCAACAGATTTCAAAGTGTTTTCCAGACACCTTTTTTATACACTCCTATATCCTGCACAATTTGAGTATCTCAAAATTACCAAATTCAATCATTTGTCTTTTTGGGGGTGAAAGAAGATATCTGATCAACGCCTTAAAGCTACTAGCTTCCTCGCTAACGTTCAGAATCTAAAGTTCTATACAGGTATACTTTGCAAAATAAATCTTTTTAAACAAAAAAATTACAATTAAATATAGTAGTAATTGTTTAAACATTTTAAAAGACTTAAACATAAAAACTAGAGGTGTTATGGAATAACAACTGCCGTAAAATAACCAATTCAAAATTTCAAAGTTTCATAACTCTCTCAAAAATGATCAAAATCGGTTTAAATTTCAGAAGTAAACTCGCTAAACCCTTCTTAATGAAATATATAAATTTCAAGTCGAATGGAGCAATTTTGAAAGTTTGGACGTTTTTGTTTTTTGCTCATAACTCCAAAAATAATCAAAATTTCAAAAAACGATTATTCGAAAAAGTGATCACAGAAAACAAAAGTTTTAATCTTACTAAACGTGTAAAAAACACGGTCCTCGTATTTATTTTTCCCCCCCCCCCCCCCATAAGAAATGCACGGCCGCCCGAAATAACAAAAATTTCAAAGTTCCATAACTTACCCAAAAATGATCAAAATTGATTGAAATTTTAGCAGTCAACTCACAAAACCCTTCTTAATGGCATACAGATCATAAATAATCGGATCAATTATACGTTAAAAGCGGAGCAGTATTTCTACTAGAACTTTTGATCACAGAAAAAAAACCATCATTGTAAAAACAATACATATTCTTGGCTAACGCTCAGAATCTAAAATTAAATGTTTCCTATTACACGATTAATGAGTATACTCATAATGGATTTTAATTTTTATGTAAATACATCGAGTTTATGAATTATATATTGCAATACGCGTGATTAGATATTAGAATTTGAAAAAAAAATCTTTAATTTGGATTTCCCCCTATCTGTTTACTGCAGTTTCACGGCCCCCTGAGTTTGAAGTTGACAATCAAAAAAAAAAAAAAAACATTTCGATAATTGTTTTTAATTACAGAAACAAAAAAAAATACTTAGAAAACGGCAAAGTATTTTAAACAGACTGCTTTTCCAATAAGCTTTCTTTAATTTACTTAAAGTAAATTGATAATATTACCAACTCACATCAGTTTCACCGTATCGAGCATAGGCGTGCGTGCGTTTAATTTTACGGCACAATGTACAAAATATCGAGCGTTTCGGCACTCGGGCGGCGGTCCACCCAAGGTCTCGGCGTCTGCGCCGGTACGGTGCAAGTTTTACGCGCCCGTCGCGCGTACTACGAACGCTGCTAGCGTACGTCGTGTGTACAGGGTGAGACACCATTAAAATGTATTTTCAAAATCTTTTTTTTTTGGAAAACCGTTGCCATTTTAACAGTCGCATTATTAATAAATATGGTGGTGGTTTTTTAATAATTTATAAATTCATATTTTGAACGGGCATGATATTTTTCTTAAAATTTTTACACCCCAAACTTTCATTATATGCGGACAAAATTCAATGAGTATAATTTATTTTCGGCAAAATTATTGTTTATAAAAATGTCTAGGTACCTAATACGATTTCTTTGCGGAACTATATTATATTTCATTGTAGGCAACGTTTATTATCCACCGTTTCGTTTAAAACCGACATTTTACTCGTTACGCTGGGCAACATAATATTATTGTACCCAATTATAACTTATTATTTTGGACATACATTGAAAATGTTGAGAAAAAATAGGCCGTGTCGGATTTTTCTACAGCCCTAAAGTAAGAAAATAAAAAACATTTTTATTTTGAGTTTAAAAAAAAAATTGTTTTTTTTTTTTTAAGCTCTCGTACGATAAAATCAATTTGCGACAGTCGGATTAAAAAGAAAAAAAAACAATAAAAGTTATCATCGGGTACCCACACGATGCACCTCCTGTATTATAGAGCGTCGCGCGGGTGGGAACGCTCCGGAGCGTTGCCAGGTGGGTGAGTGGGTGGCAGTGGCGGCCGTGTAGGTAGGGAAAAATGTTACGTTTGTTACGCCGCCGTCGCCACTCGATTAGTAGAACACGAGCTCGCGTTCTCGGCGGCTTTCGCGCAGCGCACCCGACGAGCGTTACGTCACGCGCCGCTCAAGTTAATATTTCCAATTAGTCCACGAGTGTTGTAATATCGCGTTCTAATAATATCGTTTATTGTTTTTCGTACCGTTTTCCCGCCACGCAACTCGTTTAATTTTCACTAAGTTGTTGTAAGAATAAAATGTTTTCAAAATCCATGCGCGCAATAATTATTATACAGTTTATACCGGGGAAATATATGTAGTTGCAAGCTGCGGTCTCTAAGTCTCTAGAATGAGAAATTCGACGAGAGGAAAAACCGAACGCAATAAACGGATCAAAGTTTTCAGACTCGTGGACGCCAATGGAAATTCGTGTAAGCTGATTGTCTTGATTCATTATACTATAATATAAGGGTCTATACAAAATAGTATCATTTATATGACCGAGCTTTAAACTCAATCATCCTTTGACAGTTTGACACTTATAAATGTATATAACTTTAAGAAAATGTGACAAACGCATATCGAACTCCGTTTGGTTAAGTTGTTTCCCTGAAACTCTTTATACTCGCGGTATATTGAGTCAGAACGACTTAACATTTAATAATTAATAAAGTTATCAAAAATGTATGTACTGCAGGCATACAGAAACCGATATTGACAGTAAGATCTAATGATCTATACGCAGTGTTCGAACTGAAAAAATAATAGAAAGGAGACAAATCATACATTTTTCTTGTTACATATTTTGTTAATACTAAAGCTAGGGAAAACTCTTGAACAATAATTTTTAAAAATATTGCTTGTTGCCTATATCTAAAGTAAATATTAGTTCAAGTATTTGTGCAGTTTTATCTTAATGGCAAAATGTGCGTTGGTATTATATTATCTATTTGAATTTTGAATCTTTGCTGACTTGAAATAATTGTTATTGTATTAAAAACGCTTCTAGACAAGTGATTAACTTAAAAACGTTATGTTTACAAGTACCTATGTACATTAAGATTTAAATACGATTATTTAACAAAACATATGATTTTTATATTAAATCCTCAAAAACATATTACTAGTAGATAGGTTTATGTTATGAAATAAAGTGTTTTATAGTTAGAAAAATATTATAGTTTTTATTTTAATTTTTTAACTGGTAGAAATTGAAAACAAGTTTAGCTTTTAAAAACTCTAAGATTTCTTTTATAATCATGCGTATAGTATAGAAACAAAAAATAACTGCCACATTCAAAAATATAAAGGGCTCATATTTCTGTAACAAAAAAAAAAAAAATTACCTTTTTAGTATCTATTTTAGTACTACTTGTATGAAACTTTTAACGATTTAAGTTTAAAATAATAAAATTACAAATATTGTTAAACAAAAAATGCAAAAAACACTAATAACTGAAGAAGAAATTTTACCATTGATTATAATTAGTTGGATTGTTAATATTTTATAGTCAATAAAATGATATTACGTATAACGAGCCACTAAAATATATCATTTAACCACATATATATATATATATACGATAACTAGATTGCTAACTAAGATAGCAGTGGGAAGTCAACCGCCATATGCTTGGTAGTCAATGTTTACATTAATTATTGTTATCATTTCTTATCACTTTACCATATAAAAACTTTAAAATACAATACCCACAGTCCACACATCTGTGACAATAACTGACTCGTTATTAATTCGTAATTGTAGTTAAGTACTTAAGTGTCTTAAGTTAGTTGTACGTGTAACAAATATGATATAATTATATTATACATATTTATGAACTATAGAAAAGAGATTAAACAAGTAAAACCAGGTAAAAACAATAAGTATGTTATTGTATATATCTGTGCATTTAACATAAAAACAGGCAACAATGTTGCCAACTTGTGCTGAATACGCTGCCCTTGCAACCAGTTTTAGTTCATCTTGGTCGATAACAATGATAAAATATTTAAATTTTCCATAGACCTTATAAGTATAGTAGAAGGTCAATGAAATTTTCAAGTATTTTATGATAATAACACGTACCTATAGTATTATGTAAATGTTGGTATTTATTACGATTAATATTTGTAAAATTTAATGATTAAAATGATTAATACTCTTTTAAAAAAACCAAGTATATCATATATGTAAATAATAAATATTATAACTTTTTAATATCATTATAGTATATAGTAATTAATATTGTAACCTAATGATAATGATCAGCTTTTGTCAATACTCAAAACTAGTCAATATTATGCGATTACCCACTCTCGGCACTTATGAAAAAAAATACATACTGTTTTATTAGCGTATAATTTTTAATAAATAATTATTTTACTGAATTTAACATAAAGTAACACGTTCAAAACAATACTTATACATAACCCATATAGTATAATATACTTTTTATTTAGGTCACTATTTATTGTTTTGAAAATTTATGTAGATACAGAAAAAACGTTTATTAAAAATCTACGTTTTTAATTTTTATACCTCATAAATACTTGTATCAAAAATAATATTTAATAATTAAAAACACTAGGATCGCATAAAAACCGTGTGTACTGTGTCATAATTTGCAAGGTCTATTATGAATTTTAAACGAAACTAATTTGTTTGGTTACATATTATGTACAATATGCCATGTATGTTGTATAAAACTTCTTCTAAAACTATAGATAGATTACCGTCGCATTATAAACTTTTTAAATTTTAACTATGACTTTTTTATTAAATTACTTTTTTGTTACAATTTAGTTGTTTCTTACAACTAAAATTATAAATAGTATAATGTTTAAATACTAAAACCCTATAGCGTGCCGATAAGAACTTAGAAACTATAAAATGTGGGTAATGACTAGGATTATTAGTTTTGTTAAAAAAAAAAAACAGTTAATAGAGTAAAAGTATATTTGATGATATACCTAGTTATAAAAATGGCCATTTGCTTTTTTTTTTTTTAAAAAAAAGTTAAATTTTGAAGATTTTTTGCGTTATTTATTTTTTATTAATGTATTACGAGAAACTGAAAAATACATGTATATTTACCAAAGTTCTAGCAGTTAATAATAATTAAATGGCACTATAATGAAAGATAGGTAATTTAAGTAAAGATTAGTATCTATGAGTAATGCAATTCATCTAGATATACCTCATGAAGAATTATCTTCATCAAGAATAACATTATTTTAAAAATATAAAATCATCAATTATTATTATTATTTTGATTGCTCACTCTCTATATGGATAAAAATCCATATAGAGCAATAAACTGCCAATTGTGTTGGTCTTATTATATAGGGTATAGCTGGCAGGAAAAAAACCATAGCTTACTGGTGCAATTCTAACAGATGGAAGTTTGTGTGTAACACTTGAGTAAATACTTTATCATTTTTTAGGAGCCCACATGGCTATATGCAGCATTGTATAATAATAAACTATAAAGTATATAGTATTGTTATAAACTTGTTATAGTCGGAATATTTAGAACTTAATATATAAAGCATAAATATACATGTCAATAGAGAAGAGACATTTAGCTGTGGCTGTCTTCAAAAAAGGCAAATCATTTTAACTATTGTGACCCTTTGTGTTACAAAGCTTGAGTATCGAGTACCTAACACCCAAATTTGCAATATGAATAATATGAATTAGAGTCTAAAAAGTTATGAATTCACATAAAAATGTTAAAAAACGTTAACACAAGTGCAAAATTTAAATCAATTCAAAATTGAAAAGGATCTTATGTTGACTACAAGATTGGGTATTTCAATATATTACATTATTTTTAACCGACTTTGTTTGGACTATGGTCTATGGCACACACTTTTTGTATTACACTGGTAATTTCTATGCAGATTATATTTTATCGATAGTCATAGTTTCAAAATTATTTATATTTCAAACTTAAAATTAGTTTTTAAAAAAAATCTGTGCAATTTTTTAGATTAATTTTGGACCTATTGATTTTGGTACCAAAAAAGTCAAGAAAACTAGAAAAATAAATACACCAATATTATCCTTAAAATAAATGTTAAATGTGTTAAACATATAAATACATTGTACATGATGTCTATAACTTTAATAAAGTTGTGTCTGCACTTAGCTAGTGTATCCAATTAATAATTGTGTAGTTAATTAATCCAAGCGATTAAAGTTCACAATTTTTAACTTTTCATATAGTGCTTAAAAATAAAATTATTTTACACTTCATTATGTTTTTATTTGGTTTTTACATTTTTTGTGTGTTATTTTAATTTACTTTAAAATTATAATAAATTCCTAACTTTTTGTACAAGGTTGTTATGGTAAGAATTACGACATTTATTTTAATACAATATTATGTGTTCTATAAAGTATAATATAAAATGTTTGCACTAGATCAATTTTTGTGTTTTCTCATTATTATTAGTTGGGCAAAATCTAATACCGCGAGACTAGAACCTTTTAAGTATAGTAAGTAATTGTACAATAAAAAAATTTAAAAAAATAAAACTGTCTTCAAAAAACAAAAAAAAAGTATAAAATAATTAAATGGCAAAAAATAATTTTAATACTGATATTCGGAGTCGGTGCCGTCCAACATATTTAATTAATAATATCGTTTCTTTTTTTTTTTTTAAATACGTATTTTACACTCACGCACAAATTTTTTTCATTTAATTATTTTATACTTTTTAGAGCTTTTTTTTGTTTAATAAAGTCGGTTTTAATTTCTTGTTAAAATTTTTTTCATAATTTTTAGCGGAATGTGATTAGGTACTTTCTGTGTTCACATAATTTATACCGTGGTGTCAATAATTGAAACTCAAAATAGTTGTTTGTTACCGTAACGTTATTGCAATTTTTCTGTATATTTTTTTTGGTTTTTATTAATTTTTCAAAAAGCACTGAAACAATTTCCATAAAAATTATATAGAACCATCTCTGAAGTATGACCTATCAAACGAAAAAAAAAAAAATCATTAAAATCGGTTAATAATTGGCGGAGTAATCGATGAACATACCCATAATATAAAAAAAATATCCACAGGCAAACATTTAATATAATATAGAACCTCCTTTTTTTTTTAAGTCTGTTAAAAATAGCACTATACATTCGACGTCGGTCCACGTTTTGTTGTATGTATCTAGTTATAGACTACAGTCACTATTGTTAGTTGATTTGTATTAATCAAATAAATATATGGCACGTTGTGTATCTTATTTATGTGATGGCGCCAGCAATATTGTATCGTGTTGAAATACTCAATCATAATGTGTATGTCAATGCATCAAATGCGTAATTGAATTGTGTCCCTACAAAAAAACTGGATTATTTATGACGCATAACCAGCTCTTAAACGAAAACTATATCGTAGCTTGATTTAAGTTTTCTCCTAACAGCGCGTAGTCTAATATCTATATTATACATTGTACCAAGCTGTATATAATAGAAGTTAATATTAATTATATACCACGTCTACCTACACTTTGAAGTGTTTCGTCTGTTCAAATATACTTCCAATTTTTTAAATAATGGTAAGTAATAATTATTGTTTTCTTCAATTTTCTGCAAATTTCAATTTTATCTGCAGGTTTGGATAGTAATAATTTTTAATTAATCATCTTAATTAAAATTTATTGTATTTGAAAACGTAAAACATTTGGGAAGGCAGTATTATACATCGTTTACCAAACGACTTTTATGAAATTAATCATTTTTACGATTTTATTACGTAGGTACAAACATTATGTTTATAATGTGTTACATGTTTCTAAATTATGATTTATCATATCCCTGACCCTTACTAAAGAAATGTGTACAACATATGTATTTTTATATCAAACATTATTATTGAGGTAGCTTTTATTAAACTCAATTAGAAACTATAATATACATCAAAATCTAGTATGTATTTTTAGTATTTATTTTGTCTTTTTCTGTAATGTTTTTTGTTTTAAATTCATAGATTTCAAAAAAAAAAAAAATTTGGACTACTCAAAAAATCGGTTTATTTGTTTTGTAATTTATTTAATATAGGTACGTTTTAGTACTAGTGATACAAAAATTTACGATTTATTTCCTTTATATACTATACTGCTTTCATTGATTCGTTTTGGTCTCAGAATTCTCCTTCCAAAATGAACATAGCGTAGTAATAACAATAATTCCAAATACGGCCCTGAAAGTGGCTTAGCGTACCTACCTATATTATAATATATGTGTGTATATTATTCTGTTTATAAAAAACGTATACGAGTGAGTCATAGTTTTTTGTTACCGATCTCGGATCTGGATTATTGAACGTTATACCTATACATGTATATATTATTATGTAAATTTTTGTGTCGATTCGGTTCATTTTGAATTGGTTTTACAAATATAATATTTAAGTAGGAACAACATGCACACGTAATATTGGTTTATTTGGTACAGAAGGACAAAACTCATTGATTCTATAGTATTATTTAATAAACAATAAGAAGTGTAACGGGTAAATTTTTTGTTTAGGATTTGCTTTACCACGTATAGAATTATTATTAAATCGCATTTCGAACATTTTTGTTTTAAATAACTTATGTAATGTATAATTTATAATAATCATACCTAAATTGCATGATTATATAGGTAACTTTGGTTATAAATATAATTTTTTTCTCATTCATATATAAAAAAAAGAATATTAAAAAACTACCTTATATTTCATACATTTCATACTTATATTATATTGTCTATAAATTGTTTTGAACTATTGCCGGCCAAAAATCGAAATGAACCATTACACAATAGGAGGAAAATTATATAATTATATAATTTTTATTTTAAGATCACTCTTTTTATTGTTTTCAAACTTCGATTTATCATTTCTGTTCAAAACCAAACTATAGCTTTTAGATATCATTTAAAATTTGTCATATCGAATTTTGAAATTAAGTTATATACGCTTAAAATCTACTCGTGACATTTTTTTATTTATATTTCCGCAGCAATCATTATTTAAATTAAGTTTAATCAACTATTCGAGTAAAATCTATTGTCTTTTCTCGATATTACTATGTGTAATTAGCCAAAAAGGGTTTTACTATGTTTGTATAAGATTATATGCCAGTTAACAACTCATTTTATTAGATATACTGGCAGTATTTAAGTGTATGATAAAAAAGAAAAATTCAAATTTTAAACAGATACTAGATGTTTAAAACTTTATTAAAATTGATTATTTTTTATTGAACATTCACTTAACACCTATGCTTTATGAATCTTTACTAGCTGCATTATAGAATGTTAAAAGTATATAACAAAATAATGACCATGCTTTGTCTCGGTAAAAAAAAAAAAAAAGAACAAGAAACCATAAAAGAAATGTGAAACGCCTATTATGCTGGTCAAGGTTGCTGGAAGTAATATCTTTTACTTTATTCTTATAGATTGCATATATGATATAATATACTGCCCAGTGTTTATACCACAGGATTGTACGATGCAGATAGGATTATAATATTTACGTGTATTTTTAATATTTACTGTTTAATGTATGTGTTTTAAGGGAAAGATACTATTTTTTTTTTTTTTTGTCCACCACTGAGATAACAGTAACTTCATTGAAAATTTTATTCTTTGGACCTATTAGCAATTAAAACTATAGTTATTAGATTAATTGACTATGATGCTAATAAATCTTAAGAGTTAAAATTGTTCATCGTTAGTACATTTTGTAAATCTTTGGAAATCGGCGCATACTTGAAAGTTGAGTGTATTTTTTTTAAAAAAAATGGTACTATACCCTTTATATACTTTTTTTACAACTCTTAGTCATTATCATCGTTGAATACATTGAGTCTTAACCCACCCAAATATTTTAGTATGGTCCCCCAAAAATAATAAACCATTTTGATACACTTTATCTAATATTTTGACACAACTTTTATGAAACTAACCGCTAGTTCTATTAAGTCAATTAACTCCTACCATCAAACTATTTCAATTTATTGTATCTGTTTGTTATAGCCAAAGTAATAAAATACTTAACAATAATAACAGTACTGAAAAATTATAAAACAATATATACCTTATAGTTTATACTCTCAGTAAAGTCAGTACCTATATAATATATATATATATAACCGTACTTGTTCACAAAGTATCTCAATTTTCATTTATTTCTGTGGTATAAACGCACTGATCCGTGCAATAACAGTAAAACAGTTATTATAGTGCTACAGAAAACAAATAACGTGTAGTTATTTTTCATTATTCAAAAAAAAACTGTAAACTGAGTACCTTATACGCTATAGATAATGTGAAGGATTCATGATCTTTTTTAGTTAATTTTTTTCATCATAAATAGTTGAACTAATTCATTTTAGTTTTCAATGCCTACTTATGTATAAAATATTGTATGTATGCACTCATAAATATGTCAACAAATGTAGGTATAAATTACCTAATAAGTCCTCGAGGAAAATGGTTCACAATCTTTATCTTGTTTTTCGCAGTTATTATACTTTACTTTAAAAAACAAGCTTACATAATCATATAAACATAAATTATTGTTTTACACTTTTGCTGTTGAAACAACGCTCAATAACAGGGTCAAAAACAGTTACCATTATGTGTGTGAAATTCAACCACCCATATAGACCTACACATCAAACCTCCACCAATATTATATGCAAGAATTTTTTTAGAATTTGAAAATACACAGATTTTTTTTATCAAAAATAACCTTTTGTACGTTTGAAATCTATACACTTTGAAAAATTGTATAAATGAATATTCCTTGATTTTGTTTTAGGAAAAAAAAAACGTATTTCAATTATAAGTATAGTAATTTTTATACTTTAAAGAAATAATATAAGTATGACCTGCATGACTCCGATGTTCTAAAATTTTTTAAAACCTGAAAGTTATAAAAATTAATAATTAATAATGATGTTATATATTTATAATGTATTTGATAATTTGAAATAATACAATAAAAGGACAAATGACATTTCGCAATCATTCTTAATAACGTAATCGGACAAACCTTGAAATGTGTGTACATTACTTTTTATATAAATATATGAAACATGTGTAATAGAATCAAAAATTCTAGACAGTGACCTACTTACGTTGACTGAAATTCAAAGATCATGCAAACCAATGATCTACTTCTTGACAATAGTTTGGCAATTATTAAGATTTTGATCGATTAGTATAATATTTTAAAGATTGAAAAGTTATAAATTGGAATTAGGAACCGAGCAAAATAATAAAATTCCCCCCATCGTTCTATAGTTTTATTCGAAAAATTTACCATTCGACTAACGGAAAACGATTTACCCCTGAATATATAGTTAAGCTAACATATTATTATGTACTTTTGTTTTAAGGAGTTTTGTGTAGGCAATTCATGTAACGCTTTGAAAAAAAACCCAATTATTATTTTAGTAGTATGAAAGTGTTTTTAAAGATACCGAGTGATAATTATAAATATTGTTTATTACAATTTCGCCAGAAAATGTGTTAAAATTTGTGTCTTAATTATCAAAATCAATTACTTATAATTATTTACGTTGTTCAGTATTTATATTGTTATAGTTTATTGCCATAGAAGTCGAGAACTATTTTTGCGATAGTAAATTTATAAAAATTTTTTTAGAAATCTTAATTTTCCAAACACTCGATGCCAAAAAAACATTGCACTAGCGGATATACTAATTACACCTGTACAAAAATTCCATTTTGTAATCAATTTGCAATATTATATAAAAACAGACCACAAAAACTCAATGCATCGCCAGAATTGTATTATTTTTTTTATAATCGTGGTATAACAACATATTTTTTAACATTTTACGTCGAGTTAGAACCAATGAGTTATGATATCGACGATATCGTATACTTTGAAACATAATTTTTGTTTGATCTTCAACACATACTTATATGTGTCAATTTTAAACGTAAAAATAGTGGGGGAGGATAATTTTACCACAAACATTTGAACAACTGTAATCAGTTATATATTATGTGTAACTTATAAGGAACATTGTTTCTACAAATTTAAATGCTTTGTCTAAAATAATTCGTTAAAATTGTAGATTGCCTATACTTAACGCCTTATAAAAACAAGTCGTCTAGCCGATCTATAACAATTTAATACATTTATAATTTTTGGATTAAACAACGATGGAAAGTTGATCAAACTGCTTTGCACGTACCTAACTGATTTAGGAAATTTTGTGATTTACTTTTGTGACTCTTTTGTTCGATCAGAAAACGCCCGAGTATAAAAGAATAATAAAACTGCAAATATATAGTATTTGTAGGTACGACTTTTTGAATCCGTGCCAGTCTTCACGCCGAGCGTGACCTGGGTGACCGTCGTCGGGATTCGATTTATGGAATAAATCTTTTTACCCAAAAATTACCGTTTTTTTTTTCTCACCGCGTTTTCACGGTATTTTACCGGAGGTGCGTCCGCACGCGCAAACAGGGGAGCGGACTCTCTAGGTGCTAAGCCTCCCAAAAACAATCCGATATCTATTTTAATAAAATACGTGCACTATTGTCCATCGTACGATGATTGTCGGTCGATGAACGATTTTACAAACATCTTTTTAGGCTATGGCCCCTCACTGCAAACGGTCGGACCCTTCGGTATCAATAAATAACACCGTTTGCGTCTACGGGCGTGTCGCAAGACGCAATCAAACCCTTGCAGAGCGCGAAACCCCGCGCCGCGGCCAAGTACGCACCCCTCTTTGTCGCGCACGCGGAAATCCGTTGGAACGTCGCCGCCGTTATCGGTTACACCCGGGTTCGCGGCGGAGTAGTCGTGCAAACGGTTGATATTCCGCGCGACTCCATCGGCGCCGCGCTACGGTCATCGCCGGGTGGGGTGGATCGCGTGGCGGGGAAAACGAGAGGAGGGTGTGCGCTAATAATAATAATGTGTTATAACGACGCGGCGTACGTGCGTGTGTGAACGGTGCTCGGTCGGTTCCCACCGCGGGCGCGGAAACCGGTTACCCGTCATCGCGGTCGGGGTGGACGGGTCGGTCGGCCGTTGGCGGTGGTGAGAGGGGGGGGGAGGTTCCTCCGGGAATGTTCGTTACAAAATTTTCGTAGCTGCGGCCAGTCGCACGGGTTCGTTCGCAGCCGTTGGTCGTCACTCGTCGTCGTCGTCGTCGTCGTCGTCGGCGCCGCGCGTCGTCAAATTATTATCATCCCCGCCGCAGCCGCGTTCCCTCCCCCACGGCCGTTCGCGCGCTGATAAACCGAATATTTTCGTAATTATTATTTACGCGCATAGCCGTTATCAACGTTTTTCTCCGTTTTCGCCAATGTCTTCTGACGTGTTTAAATTGTCGTTTTAGTTCACGTGCAGTTTCGTAGGATCAGTGTGTGTAGGTATCTCCGTCCGTAAGTCCGTTCAGCGCGCCCGTTCCACCGTTCCACCGCCCGACGGCGCGAACCACGGCTCGACGTGTGATGCCGTTGTCGTTCAAAAAGATCTTCTCTCGGAAACTGCTGTTCAGCCCGACAAAAGTCATGGGCGGTTCAGCGTCGCACCACGAGCCGTTGGACAGGCTGGCCGCTAGCCACGCGGGCTCGTCGTTCAGGCGAGTGGCCAGTTGTCGGCACAGCAAAGCCAAGGTAGTTAGTTACTCGTTTGTGTACAAACTTCGACGGCATGGTGTGGTTGAGGAAAACGGTTCAAAACGGGAGTTAGTTATTATGGGTTACCTACTTAATGTCGTTTCGCGTGGGACCAATCGGCATTAGTCTACGTTTAGATTTGAAACGTATTTTTGTTGAACCGACGAGGTTCGCGAAACTGCGATTCACATGACCGGACTGACCGCAGTATAAAAAAGCGTTTTGTACTTTTGCTACTTGTGCGTGCCGAGTTGTTACCGAAAAAAGTATTATTATATAACGTACGTGGTACCCGTCCGCCTTTGTGTTATCTTAACAAGCAACGTGCTCTCGAAACCGGTTTGTTTACAATAACCTACACGTTTTTTTTTTTAAATCGGCCAAACTTATCTCAACCGAGCGAGCGTCCGTTGTAAAAACATCACACTACAGGTAGTTATGATAATAACGTTTTAGTTTGAAAATTCCTCCGATAGGTGCCATACCCACGCGTGTTCTAGACCGGGGAATTCAGGCGAAACATATGTGTATTTTTATAGCCGTGTACACTGAGAGGAATCAATATTGTACGCGTTCAAAGGATCGTGAACTCGATTTCGTTATCCCTGTTTGATATTTGTGTTTCTGCGTAAAATAACGTGTACCACGTATGTGTATACGGTTTTTTAAAGCGTTTAGGAATCAAAACTGGTTTACCTTTTTACGCGTGAGAGTTATTTTCGTTGAAAGTATGGTGTCCAGCAGCACTTACCACCCCGCAATCACCCTTGGGATTTAAAATTTGTCCACCAAAGTTGACCGCGCTGTTGTTGATTCTTATCTCGGCCACGCGTTTTTAAGGTCTTAAATATATATCCTCGCGGCGGGGTGATGTGTAAGAATTTAGGTTGTAGTCGTTTAAATCTACTAACTAAACAAGTCGCAGCGCGTCCACTATAGGTTTTTACACGACACGTTGTCGTCTTGTGACCTTGTTCGCCGTGCCGCCGTCGTGTTAATCATTATAAAAGTATGCTAACGGCATCCATTAAATTTATATTCACAATAAAATGAACGTTTACACCTGACTATAGGTAGGTACCTACCTTGGCGGTCACGATTTTTACCAACGGGAAAACGCACGACGCATTACGTAAAAATGTAAAATTGACTCGCGTACCGTGTGCGCACATTATTATAACGTTGTCACTTGTCAACACTGTATTGGTTATACATCTATAGGGCGTTTTTCTGTATTTATCTTCATCGAACAATAATATAATATCGAGAAATGTATCGATAGTATTATTATTATAATCGTTGTCGAAACACAAAACTTTGATCGTGTACGAAAACGTTCCCCCCCCCCGAGATGTGTGCCAAGAAACGTTGCTCGGTTCGTATAATATTAACAGTTTTTTTTTTTATACTTCTGTTGTGTACCAGTGTTATGTAACTCGCGAGTCACACACGGCACCTACCACGTATAGATGGCCGTAGACTTGTTTATTGCGAAACGTATTTTGTCGTTTTAGTAGGTGAAAACCGTCCAGTCTCGTGGAAAATAGGCGTTGTCGAGTTTGCATGCGAGAAAAGAACAACACACTTTTGTTTGTAACCAGCCGGTTTTTTATTTTGTAACCGGGTCGTACAAAATATCATTTTTCAACGTTAAAAAAAAAAACAGCAGAATTTTAAATTCCTACGAGCGATACGCGAGAAACCGTGTGTTCTACTATTTACCCGTGTCTGCTGTGTAATAGGCGTTATAATATTTTATTAGGTTGGATAAAATTGAAACGACGTTTTGGCGATTCGCGTTTATTTTAAGTTTTGTTACAGTCGCGATATTCAATTTTTTTTTACACATTTGAGAGAGTGTAAAAAAAAAAAAAACGTTAAAAATTAAAAAAAATATATCTGTCAAGTTGGTAGTTTGTGTAATGTATACAGTAGTGAAACAAACAACGGATATTGTGATAATGTTATGAACCAGACATTATGTAATAGGTACACAAAACAATAATTTTGCTTTTTTTTTTTCAAGTACCTAGGTGAATGTTAGTTTTTACGATAGGTTCAAAACGTGTTTATAAATCTGAATTTAATACGTCCGATTTTAACCAATATTATAGAAATAACTGCACTGCAAGTACTATTTATCCGTTCTATGCACTAATGTAAACTTTTTTTAATAATTCTACTTTAAAACAATCAATTTGATTTTACTCGTACGATGGAATTGATACTCGCCAGCTTATTTTTTTTACAAATGTTTTAAAAGAACGCGACTTGTTAACGGCGCACCTACCCGATTTTACGTGCTCAAAGTCGAGCTTAAAACATTTCGCGTGTTTTATGGAACTAAATAAAAATAAGTTCTTTACATTTTACGTGTTATAATTTTGAGAAATTGACGTACCTACTGTTTGTTTTTTGCATATTTATTAGTACCAAAAATTTACTAATTCAATTTAAGTGGATGGTAGATATAATAATATTATCTACCTACCTACTATTTTTGCTTTATCTGAAAAACCGCGTGCTTTCCGTAAAATTGACTTCTAAGAATTATCGTACTATATTTAATTTCATACCGTGGGAAGTTATATAACGAATAAAAAAACTGAAAAAAAAACTTTTTTCGGTTGTAGAATTCCGGTTGTAGCTCCGACGTTTTACTAATAAAAACTTCTAAGATAATCTCAAGGATAATTGATGGAAACCTAACCCTAGTGTATTACATTGTGAGAAGTATACTGATCGAGAATCTGCTGTATTAATAATGCGTGGTGGTTTCCTAATTTCAAGGAAAATATTATTAGTTCCTTGAAACGATTGATGATTTCCATAACTAAAAAAAAAAAATCGTTAGGTAACATTTGTATTTAATTCTAGTCATTGTGTATTAAAATTATTGCAAATAAAAAAAAAAAAAATTGCAGTTAAATACATTTTTGAAAAATGCCTCAAAAATTTAGATTACCTTTGAAAAAATTGTAGGTAACCAAGTCAAAATTGTGTCTTAAAACGAAAAACGTTTTCCGATCGCGGTCGTGAGACTTCTCTCCTTTATTATGTCTCAGTAATATCTAGTATAATACATTGATTATTATACATCGTATTCTTATAGTAAACGCGTCGTGTATTAGATTCATAATTGTGATGGTAATTATTTAAATAAGTATAATGTATATAGTATGTATAATACGTAAGATAAAATGCGTAAGAAAATGATATTATATCGTTTAAAAATAATAATTGTTATGAGATTAATGAAGAACAACCACTGTGTGCGTACTTATTGTGTAAAAATATGATACGTACAATCAATAATGTATGTACGCAAAACGCCTGTATTATAATAGTTGTATATAGTATATAGGTACTATTATAAATTATTTTTTATAATTATTTATTAGACTATTTATTGATCGTAATTATTATTATTATTATTATGCATTATATTGTTATATACGGCTATTCACATAGTATCAATTACATAAATTATCTTGTACGTTATTGATCACACCTATAGATTTCCGAGTTTGAATAAAATATATAAGTATACAATATAAATCGGATGTTTCGAATGTACAGACAGCCAATTTTAGAGACGTTTTGATAAAGGATTTGGGGGCCCATGGCGAGAACAATTTTCGAGGCTTCTATGCAATGAAGGATAAGAGGTAAATAAAAAGAAGGTTTGTAAAAATGTGAAGCTTTTCTATGTCAGCGAGAAAGAGTGTAGCCCGAAGTGAAAGCCACTGAATTTACTAAATCTCCTAAGCGCCTTTTTTGGTTGTCACTAAAATATGTTTCCTGCGATGCATAAATTTAGTAATTAACAATAGGTACGTAGTTTGTAAATTTTAATTACCCAGTCAAGCCGGTACACAAGGTTAGAGTAACAAGGTTGTTACGAAGTCTTGTTTCAATATCGAGATGTTGAATTCTATGTGCAAATTTAAGTTGATCAAATACAGAAAAATAGAATAATATCTACTTGAAATTGCATTTGGATAGTATAACAAAAGTAAGTGGCTAATTTTAGTTTATACAAATTTTTTATTTCTGATCTGATCAAATTAATTTTTATCCTACTTGGTAGGAGTTAATCTTTTGTCAACTGTATTACTTTATTTTGAAAACTATTCGTTGTACGCGTACTTGTTTATAAATAACCTGCAATTGTTGTGAAAATAACGCATTTGATTATTATTTAGGTATTTATAACATTAATAACCAGTCAATAATTTTTTTAAAATTTTTTTCAGTATCGTTGTGCTAGACAAGTTTAATTGCACTTATTGTGCACCCACAGTACAATTTTACACGTTACTTTAACCTATGCGGTTGTGTTTGTTGGCAATTTGGGTGATAGACGTGTTGTATTGACTTTTATTAAATTTATCGTTAGGATTTTTAAAATATTTTTCGCCCGCAGTGTTACTCATTATCTTAGTTAATCCATTTTTTTCTGCATTCTTTACTATGCTTACAGGCTACTATTAAAACTCTATTAATTTTAATACATAAAACAATATACGTAGGTATGCAGGAATTTGATTTAAGTTTTTATTTTTTAAATAGTTGTATTTCTCTATTATGCGAGTAACTTCACTCGTTAAGAAACATGCGTAAACTGTAGAGGACGCAACTATCGGTTTTAAACTTAAAAAGTATACCTTAGTAAAATCCGGATAAAAAAAACGTTATCGTTTCACATCATCTTAATTCTTATGTACAGCGGTGCTGAATACTGAGCACGTGATTTTATGAATATATTTAAGAGGTTAGACCGTCGTGGAGAACCTTTATAATATTATACAGCGAGTAAAATTGGGAATTATTCTGAGATTTCCTTGAAAATGGTGTGTAGTTTTAGGAATAAATCTTTTCCTTGTTGATGTATTCGAAATCCATCATGTTGCGGGGAGCGGTGACGCACTAATGGTAGGTACCTACTATTATAATGTCGGTATGTTACTATATATTTATATATGTATATTATCATTGTCATAAAATCCGTGGGATATACACTGGATTTTTATTTTTTAAACATTATCGTCACCGTTTCCGATTAATTTATCTAAAACAGCTCGAGACCAAGCGGTGTGTATATACATCGGTGTACACCGACAAATACGTCTTACATCCCTTATTATGCATACATAGGTACACGAAATAAACAATGACAACTCAACATAATATAGATAGGGGTGCGAACTCCCCTCGCATTGAACCTATAGGGGTGAGTGCAGTACGCGAATATACACTATACAAAATCCGTTGCGTATCCTTCTTATTGTATGTATAGGGTTGAATATGAATCGAGCTACGTTCTTCATTAAAGATTTTAAACAGGTTGCAGATGAATAGCACATTGGTGTTAGCATTTAGAAATCGGTATCGGTTGTATTTTATGAGAAAACTGTCTATAATAGATCCTGAGAGAAATACATGGAAGGTATTATTATCACGAGTACTGCAAATTGTGTGCATAGGATATTCTTAGTACTTTTAAACTTGCAGGTGTAAAATATTATGTTAGTCATGTTTTAACTGTACATCGGTAGATTAGTATTTTTAATAGTTTCTCACTTGTACTTAGTGAATTCAAACATAATCGACCGATGTTTTGAAGCAAAGACTCGCATTCGACGTACGTATCTTGTTAGTGGTGTCGCAAAAAAGTATTCTAACCAAAGAAATTTTTAAGACCTCTGTTTAAATACGGTCTATAAATAACTGTATAATACGGTAATCTCGGTCTATAAATAACTATAAAATTCCACATTCTTGGGGGGTATATACTATATACGGTGTAAATGAGAAATACCAGTTATACTGAATACGTAAAATATAACATAGGATTTCACAAATAAATACAAGTATAAATATGGTGCCAAGTTGTATGCATTATGACGTATTGACATCATAATTTTTTTTTTTTTTGGAAACGATAGATTAGAATAAAACTATACATTACTCATTGCAGTAATTAGAGGGTATATCATGTGGGCGAATGTCCATTGGGCTTTTGATTATTTTCTTTTTCTGTAGATCATGTGCGTATAATGATTGCCTTTTGTAATAACAACACTCTCCGGCAGGGATACCTTTAGACATATCGACATAACAATTATTTTTCTCTTCATACGGTTTATCTTGTTCAATAGACGATGATCGACATTATTTAGACACTATACTATGTATTATTAGTTTGATATTGTTTTACACAAATGTCTAATGGAAAAATCGCACGGAAAGTCGAAAATTACACTCAAAACATAGTTCTGAAATCTTGTTTAAAAAATTTTTCGCTTAAATCAAAGAACAGATATACTTATATAAATAAAATGAATGGTATGTATTTTTGTGGCATAAGCGTATTTTAATATTTTTTGCTATTTTAATGTACACGGCAAGGAGAAGTTTAATCGATAAAACAATTTAGTTCATCAAACTTGCAGCCATTTAAATGTTATTTTGTGTAGTACAAACATAGAGCACACTGTACGTCATCTGTATACAATAATAGTTGTACAAACCCATATGCGATGTATCCCGGCCCGATTGTATCCGCGGTAGAAAACATCTTGACATCCGTTTCCGCGCGAACAGCGGCATTCTCCTCTCCCTTGTTCCGTCTTGAATCTACGCTTTTTATTTCTTTTCTTTACTATAAGCACGTACCTCTACTCGGGCTCATTTCCGGGGCGATTTTTACGAAATAAATTGCACGTCCCGAATATATTGTATTCTTAGCGATACGTCGCTATTGTGTCACGTCGTCAATCGACCTTGTGTATAACATCTGGCGAACAGACTAAATTAACGAGAAAAAGACCATATACCAATCATACTCGTGTTCTTAAATTCATCATCAGATTGTGGGCAGATTTGAATGTTCTTATATAATCATACAGCCGATAGCGAATCTGCTGGAGGGGAGGTCAATCATAATACTAATTGGATTCCCTTATCAGCCTATACCGCTATTTTTTGGCTGGTCAGAATTAAAACCCGATGGAATTTTTTTTTTCACTTTTTTCACTTTCAGAAAATTAACATTTAACGCTTGATATAATTATTTCACTGCACACTTTAGATTAATTTTTTAATCAATTAATGTCGAGTTGTATGATAAGAATAATTTTTGTGGTCGATCGTGCTGCAGGTTACTAAGTTACTAACCTGCAACGTGTTCTATCCATCGCATTAACAAAAAACCGTTTCTGAATATTCCTCTAATCGATTTGTTGCCGACCGTTACATTAGTGGATGAATTAATAATATTTTTTATGTTTAACGATTAATTGGCCGTTAAACCTGGAAGTGTAACTGCTACTCAGCAGGGTTTGGCATGTTACTATATTTATTGTAACTATAGTTACAAGTTGTACAGTTATGACGTAACTAAGTCAAGTTTTAAGTTAAATCTTACGTTGTAATAAGTTACAACGATGGGAGAACACTAAACTTTTGCAGGTCAAGTATATAAACTATAGATTTCTAAAAACAAGTTTTTTTTTTTTTTCACTCGTATATAGTGATTTATCAAAGCACGTTGTAATTTGTAACTTTCGTCAAAGGAAGATTCGTTACTATCTAGTTACTAGTTACCAGTTACATTAAAAATGAGTTACTCGTTAAAAGTTTCCAAAGTAACCAAAGAGCTACGTAACATTGTTGTTGTACCTATTGAAGTTTCGGTCAACGGGTTGTCGCCGAGTTCGCGCGCGCGAGCGATCATTCCGGTCCATCGACGCGCTTTCTATATATAGTATACGTTTACTATGATTTTATATCATATATATACGGTTTTTCTGCGCGATTATTGCCGTAGACGAGAGAGAATATATCTGTTTTTTTTATTCTTCAAGAATGCAGCGTTTCTTCGCGCATCGGGTTGACCTTGCAGAATGCTGCAGAAAGGAGGGGATTTCACGAGGTCGTTCACACCGTCGCGCCTCTATATAGGTACTCCGTACCTACCACTGTAGTCAGTTGTAGGTACATACTGTTCATGGGCACGATTTGAAACTAAAATTTCAGATTTCTGAGTCTTCTGCTTCGCCTTTCTCCTAACCATATTTGCAGAGGTCGGCCACCCTTGTCCTGTCCCTCCGCTGATCATCATTCCCTACATACACACGCGTGTTAACAACCCTCATTTATCTTTTTCAATCGTTTCCATCCGTCTCTTCTACGGTCTTCCTCTGCATTCCTTTTTCCTACGTTTATTTTCATAACCGCGCCCTTATGAACCCTGACTTCGGTTTTTTCTCTCCTCATCCACGTCCGAACCGTCTCAGTTTCGTCTCGTCCGCTATTAATGCAACACCGATGATGTTACACACTATTCGTTTCTCATTCCGTCTTCTCTTGTCACTCCACTCATCTACATACGTAAGCGTTCTCGTTTCCGCCGTTCTATTTTTCTATTTTAGATTGGCGATTCTGTGTAATTTTTAAAAAAAAAACCATTTCCAGGGCTTAAGACTCACCTATATACGTATATATATTAGTCCCTTCTGGCCCGCCCAAATCGCGCCCATGGAAAACCCGAGTTTCCGCGACGGGCTCCAGGTGCGAGCGCGTGCAGCCGCTGTGTCGGGGCGCTATTTTAAAACGCAGATTATCGACGCAGCTGCTGCACTGTGTAAAAAGACCATATCCGACTGGATGTAAACGTATAACACACTATATACCTAGGTACGAGACGACCGACGAGCATCTGGCCGCCGTATCGCGTGGTGTATACATACACTCGGTTCTATAATAGCTGTTGTGTAGGCGTCGAGAGTGATGGTGGTGGCCCGAGAGAGTATACAAATTATATTATACAGGGCGGACGGGTTGTCCTGTCTCTCCGGGACATTGTGTTTGTATATAATACGCCATTGGTACTGCATTTTTTCGTTTTAGAATTTAACTTTTTGTTTTCAATATATATATAAAACACTTAGGATGTACAATTTTCGAATCATTAAATAAAAATTAACACGATGTATATGTAGTGTTTGAACATTTCGTGAAACGTATAAAATTTTGCACGACTAAAAACAAAAATATGCCATGAGTGGGTTTAAAATTTGAATTAAACATTATATCTATATTATACGATCGAAATTCAGAGGGTCACGTACTCGTTAAACTGTCGATTCCGAAGATTTTTTTGAAATTTTTATCACGGTTGAACTTATTTCACCCGACGAATCGTGTGAATTAGTTGATTAATTTTTAAAAGAATTATTTCCAAAAGATAACGTGAAAAATAGCGTGTAAAACGTTTGTAGTAATTTTTTGACTTTTTAACCTAGTATAAAAAAATATATTGCTTAGATTGTGCCATGGTTTAGAGATTCTAGTTTGAAAATTATAGGTTTTACAAAATTGTATAGATAATGCAAAAATATCGATTTTGGATCATTAGTTTAAAAATGATAAAAACATTTTTTTTTTAATATTTCTAATTAAGTATGGTCTCGGATCTATATATATATATCTGTACACTTTTACATGGAACATTTAAATATTTAATTCTATAGAAAAATATTTTGTCAATTTGCAGTGTTAAAAAATAAATTGTTGCAAAACAAATCATTATTGTTATGCCAACAGGTACACAATTTGGTTTAAAGTTAGTTGAACAAGTAGTGCAAATTGAAAAAAAAAATTATTTTACAATTTTGTCAAATATTTTAAAATATAGGTAATAAAGACACTGGACACTGGACGGTATGAAATAGACTTTTTTGACTTACGGACACACGTAAAGATTCATATCGGTAAGAAATTCCGGTTTTTTGTACGTACCCATGGTTTTTAGCGTTTTTGCATTTTTTTTCTCCGCTCTGAACTGCAGATCGGTATAATTATAGTAGGCGTAGTTCCTAAATGTACGGTATGGATACATATAGTCCTTCCGAAGATAGGTGCTATTGGATGGAGATCATGCGGTGATTTGTTTGAAGAATTTTTCGGAATGTCCCTATTGTCATTAAAACTATAGAAATTCGGCGTTTCCAAAAGTGCTGAATCCTTATTTTTGTACAAGCAACGATCGTTTGCTGCGGTCGTTGCAGCTCATACGAATATACAGTTTGATCTATTTTAACCTATAAATTTTTTATTCGGATTTGAACATTATACAAAAATAAACAAATCATATTGATAACACGGAAGGCTGCACGCTGTATACATAAATTGCGTAAATACGCATAATATTATATTTATATATGTATAAAATAGAACGGGGAAAAAGAGAAAGAGTGCTGCGCAGGATTACTTATATATTATTCCAATGTATAGAATGACAGCAGAGCGGTGCTGGTGCAAAAGACCGATGAAATAATATATTTGTGTATACCTATATAGTATACCTACCTACCTGCATACGCGTGAGCGTGTGTCGTGCGCGTACGTATTTTTTATACGCCAGAGAAACAGGCATATACCTTGTTTGAATCGTATTATACCTGAAGTGATCTCCGTGCTGCAGCGCGGTTAAGGGCTGTTCACACTCGTCGCATATATCCATAAGAGAGCTACATCCGGTGACAAAACTGTGTATGGACAAAAAAATGAGTTAAAAAAAAGTTGTTAATATTTTAAAAAAACCTTCACAGACAGTGTGCTTTTTGTCGGTTTTTTTTTTAATATTTTTTAATATTCACTAAATGAATACAGTTACAGTGTTGTATGAACGACCTTTTCTGAACAAAATGATTGAAAGACACTGAAGAACAATTATTTAAAATCCGTCGTAGAAAAAACATCCTTATATAGTTTCTTTTTGATGAACTGTATGTTTTGAAGTTTCAACGACTGTATAATAAGTTAACTAAATTTATACAATACGTGTTCTAAACTAAAACGCTATTACAAATATTTTAAAATACGTTAACTCGTTAAGTGCCAATCCGCTCGTCTAATCTAATAACACGATCATACTGCTGCAGCGTACGAAAATGAAATGACTAATGACGAATTAATACTTAGTTATTGTTATTACTCTTTGCTATATTGTTTGTAAAATTGTTAATCCGTGCCTAATTGTTCTTTTTTTTTTTTTTAATCTTATACATTTAATTGTTTCGCCGTACAGTGTTAATCTATAGTATAGATTCTATACATCGTTAATGTTGTTGTATTTAAATACTGTATTGCTATTGGGGACATCTGCAAGCAAAATACTATGTATTTTCA